>CM029018.1:112942190-113422189 GCA_016801055.1 Panax notoginseng
GATGTTGATTAAAGATAAGTATGATATGCATATGTTTGTTCAATTATTTTCTTTTTACGAAAGTAAGTTTGACAGAGCTTATTGACACTCTACTTTTTCTAAAGTAGTATGGACCACAACTCTATTATTAAACAAATTTTGTTAAAACATGTACAAGTTGGTTTAATTTCGTTCGTGGGACCACAAATTCCACTACCAGCATTTTTATATAACTCATTTGATTATTTTGTCAAAGCGTGTGTGCTAGTTGTTTCCTCTATTTTCAAAATAATGGCTTGCTCGGTTAAGCAACGAAATACACATCATCACTACACTAAAAATAAAATTTATTTTTACTACAATATTGTGAGTATAATATTGTAAGTATTTTTTTTGAGTGTAAGGTTACTCCAAGTGTTGATAAATAGTGCAAGCATTGTTCCGGGTTGATCAATTTCATAGAAAGTAAAATCCAGTCACGTGCGAATTAAGGTAAGGGGTATTACTTTTTCATAATATGGTAAAGGATATTATTTTCTAAACTCGTAAGGAATATCATTTTCTTTCAAACTCCATATTATGATAAGAAATTATTATTCGTTTCTTCAACTTATCATTAAATGGTGAAAAGTCCTAAATTATTTAGAACATCCTTAATAGTTTGTGCTTCATCTAATATCTTGACCTGAATCTTTCTATTTAGTTTTAAGTAATTATATTTGAGCCAATAACTTTAAATTTACTTGGACTTTATATTCTGTCAAGAATTTTAATCGATTTTCTGGATATCATGTTGGCAATTTGGACTCTGGATAGTTAAGTTTAAAATCACTAAGATCTAGTTTATCTTATTATTCTGATTATTTTTGTCCATTAATTCATCATATATATCATTATTATAATCATTATGGTGAAATATGTCTTTGGCCTGTAGTGTAAAGATGGACTATTGATTAGCATGACCATTAGTTCTACAGTTGTATGTCTTTGGCCCGTAGTGCAAAGACTTTGGCCCGTAGTGCAAAGATGGACTGTTGATTGACATGACCATTGATTTTACAGTTGTATGTCATTGGACCGTAGTGCAAAGATGGACTATTGATTTGCATGACCACTGGTGATACAAATGAATATCTTTGGTCGTAGTGCAAAGATTAATTTATTAGCAAGACTATGAACATGAACTGTGAATTAGTATAACTATGATATTTGGTGTTTCAGGTAAAGACAAATGGTGAAAGTTTTCTTTGTCTTGGGTACATAGAAGAACTGTTGATTGATGTTGCAGGAATAAAATATTGATGATGGATTTTTAATTTGGAGAAGATAGTAGACATTATATTCTACTTGAATCTTCTAATGGATTGTTGATTCCGCTGCAATTATGGTTAAAAACTTTTATCATCTACCATATATTCTAAATATTTGATTTATTACTGATGAAGTTTATTGATAATTTAATTATCTTAGTCATGATATTCTTTACTGGGCTATTTGTGCTCACCCTTTTGCTTCACAACTCCTTTAAGGAAATAAAAGTATAGCCATGACTAGCAGAGAGAACATGGGTATAAAGTGGTATTTCGAATTGGTCGCAATCCTCATCAAGTTATAGAACAGTGTGGCATAATAATTATACTGAGAACATAAAATGTGTGTGTCATATTTTATACATAATTTAATAGTTAATTTTGGTGAACCAAATAGAGTGATGTGAACCCGAATTTGGAAGCGTCAAAAATGCAACTCATTAGAATGAGGAAGACATAAATTTTCTCGTGTTCCTTTGAGGACTTGAAATATTTGTTGATGTATTTTATATGACATTGTAATAATTTGAGCATGAACATTGTCGTATTATATGCGTTACAATATTTATATTGAAACTCACAGTATATGTGTCGTCGTATTTTGCACGACAGTTTAATAGTTGTAAATAACAAAATTAGTATTTGTAATGTGTAATTCTGGTGACCCAAGATGAGTTGTGTGGACCTATTTTGTGAGCGTCACATTTGGTATCAGAGCTATAAGTAAAGAGCCCCGAGCCTCTCGCTGGTGCCTCCCTTGTGTGGGATGCACCGAAGCTAGACTCTCCATAGGGGGCGCCGTGAATAACGGTTGCAAGTTAATAGGTATCACTGTGAGGTGCTATCCAAGGTTGGGATGTGTGTGAGGACCCCAAACTCGGGTACTTGAAACCCAAACTCGGTTTTTCACGATACCATTTCTATGAGCGAAATAATACTAATAATAATAACAATAATATAAAGATCAACTTAATTTACATATCGTCGGAGTCTAATCCCCCAAGTACGTAATCTTTAAACATTCATTACAACCCATGATAGATAATATATATCATAATTATCTTAATAATATCAAACTATTACATAACATAGTAATTCGTTCATTCAGCAACCTTTCCTTTTTCTTTGTTCTTAACAGAGCTCTCTGGTGGTTCGCACTTAGCTGAAAACATTTAAATTTAAGCAAGGATGAGCATTTGAGTGCCCAGCAAGTAATAGCAATTATATATATAAGCTAAAAGGATTTAAATGTTTTTCTTGTACTATTCTTCTACAACAAGTCAATAGTTGTGAAGTATTCTGAACCGATAATAATAACATAACAACTCTCTTTCAAATTTTTGAAACTACATAATGACTATAACTGGGGTTATGATGACATGCCATGAACATTATTTTCATTTTCGAAAAGGTTAAACATAAATTCATCTGTAAACCGACATAACTTACGGGCACGGGGGGTGATCAGCCCGTTATGCCCTGCATTGATTAATATTACATTACAAGAATGTTAGGATCGTTCACTCTGTTCCGCCTTGGGCGCATAAAAGTTTTCCCGTGTAGGGATGTTCATACTTGTCTGGGTTCCAAACCAAAGGTTTTATCTTGTTCAACAATAATCTATAATTCAACATATATGTATACGGGTAATTGACGAAGGTATATCAACATGTGATTAAATACAATGATTATCCAAGTGGGGACACTTGTTTAACCATTTCTAGAAATTAACGAACAAAATATATATATCTGAGTTACCATATACTAACATGTTGATAATCAATGAGCTTATATAATATAAGGTTAATAATCTGTACAGTAATAATATAGTTTAGAAACATTCTTACTCATGTCCATTGCATAAAGAAAATGCAAAGGTTAGATACTTGCCTGAAGCGCTGCTTACAGTTTGTAATTTAGATTTATCGCTTATCTCGCGACCTATCATTAATCAGATCATTCGTTCGATTAGAACAACATATTATAACACATAACACTGCTTATTGCAGTCAGCACATACCCTAATCACATTGGCACATAGATTTAACAACCATTGAATCACAAATAATCACTTATCTAATCACATTATCTAAGTCCGGATCAATTTCTGAAATATGTCGGTGTACCGACAACTTTATCGGGTAATTATCGAGTCTAAGACTCTATTCTGTAACTTAATATAAGTCATATTATTTTTAAATGACTTAATATAATTTTAAAACATTTATTATGATTTATCATTAATTTTCAAACATCGGAATCACATTAAAATGATTTAAATACTAAATAATTCTATTATCATTAATATCTAATTAATATTAAACTATTAATGAAACCATTGTCAAAATATTAAAGTTATTTATAATAACTCAAATTTTTTTAAAACATTAATATTACCCTTAAATGATTTTTACAACATTTAAAATCATTTTTAAATAATTATCATTAATATTAAGGTATTAATGTTTCATTTATCCAAAAATTAAAAGTCATTAAGTATAACCTAAAATATTTTTAATTCATTTATATCCCTTTTAAATAATTTTTAAATTAATAAAACCATTCATAAACTATTTATTTAATATAATTATTAAATAAATTTAATATCATTAGTAATAACTTAATAATCATTAATATTTAATTATTAATGAAATTATCCTTTAAATATTAAAAGTTATATTTTATGACTTAAAATATTTTTAAACACTTTATTTTCATTTAAAATAATTTTTAATATAATAAAATCATTTTTAATTAATTTATTTAATTCATTTAGTAAATAAATTAATTACCATTAATATCAATTTATTAATAAAATTTATCACAAAATATTATAAGTCATTAAAAATAACTTAAAATATTTTCTTATATCATAATATAATTTTTAATGATTTTTCCAATATTAAAATTATTTTTAAATAATTTATTTAATATTATAATTAAATAAATTAAATACTTTTAATATTCCAAAAATATTAAATATTTATGAAATATATTTAAAATAATTAAAAACTAATTTTCAGAATTTAAAATAATTTTTAATAATTTATTTTGTATTTTTAATAATTTAAAACTAATTTTTCTATTTTTTATTAATTCCCGAAAAATAATAAGCTATCTGTCGCTAAAGGCCACCTATAGCGACAGAACCGTCGCTATAGGTGTTCTTCATGTTCTTGGCCAAAACCCAGAACACCATAGACAGTTTCGAGGGACCTTCTTTGACCACTGATAAAACACTTCTCAAGTAGTTTCTGGGCATGTTGTTGTTTCGATCGTGTAGTGCTAGTGTAGGACTACATTATCCAACAATAAACATGAACAACAAGCAATAAACGAAAAAAGATCTGAGCCTCCAAAAGTGTTGTCAGAGGCTGTTCATCACGTTCTGGGCTGCCCAGAAAAATTTGGTCAATGCCGGTCAACGATCTTGGTGGGCTTATTCCGGTTAATCGGTTTACGTCACAGGTGTTCTAGACGTTGGGATTTGTAGACAACCCAACATATTACAAGTTGTGATCATTTATAATGTCTAAACATAATTTAGATGCAAGATCTAAGTAAAATAAATACTTGTCAGACCACTGCCTAAACTTTCTGGGTTACCCAGAAAGTTAAGCTTAACGGTCAACGAGGTTTGACCAATTACTACGATCGATCTGAGGCTTTATAAGGTTATAAAGTGTTTTGAACTTGTAATACTCATGACATACTATAATCTGGATACAAATATTCATCCTAACAACGTTCCATAAACAAATCAAGGCCGGTCAAAGTCACGGCCAGAACATGTTCTTCAGTTTTCTAGGTTACCCAGAAAACTGATTTTGTGTTCGGTCAACGAACTTTGACCATGAATAACTTTCGATCTACAGATGCAATGATTATGAACCCACTTGCAGATTACTAACAACATTACAGACTACAACTTCAGACCTTTAAATCACCAAAACAATAAACGAGCACAGATCTACAAGGCCTGACATTCACTGTCAGACAACAAAAACATAAATTTCTAGATTTTATAAAACTTTAAATCTGAGCCTCTAGATGTTATGGATCGGTATACTAACAACCCAGATCATCAAAATAGACTATAACTAACATATTTTAACAATCAAACATAACATCAGAATTTATGGACAGAAATCAAGCTAAGGTTTTATACCTTTCTAAGATTAATTTATGATATCTGGCTTCTGATGTTGTTATGAAATTGGTGGGGCTTGATTTTGTGACTCTAAAACTTAAAATTTTCGTTAGTTCTAGTGAGAGAAGCTCTTGGTTGAGTGTTGTACAAAAATGGCTAACAAATGTTCATTTCTCTCTCTTTCTATCTTTATATAGACATACAAGGTGCATGTATTGGCTGATCTACAAGGCTTGTGCTGTCAATTTTGTGTCACAAAGAGTTGGTATGAGTTGGTAAACCACTTCCTCCATTGTCAAAACCTATATACTAGCCAAAATAATACACTAGGGGCAAAATGGTTAATTGATAAATCATTTAATGGCAAAATTAGAAATTGGCAAACCCTTAGGGTTTAACCTTAAGGTTTAGCACAAAATGAAGAATTTTCCCACTAGGGTTTACACAAAATAAAAATAAAAATAAAAAAATTAAATAAATTTTAGTTTCTAAAATTTTAAAATTTGGGTTTCCTAATTATGATTAATTTTCTAATTACGCTATACAGGAACATTAGGGTTTAATATCATATAATTATCATTAACCTTGCTAAATTAGCAATTAGGGTTTATACTTTTGATAATTAGGGTTACCAAATTATAATTAGGGTTTCCAATTACTAAATTAGGGTTCTAGTTTAGTAATTAGAGTTTAAAAATTTAGGGTTTCCATAATTAACAATTGTAATTCTAAAACTTGTTAATTAATCACATTAACACAGTTATCAAACAATCTTGAACTCTATTTTGAGTTTCAAATTAGGGTTTAGCATATAAAATTAGGGTTTTTAATAACTTAGGGTTTTCTAAAAATTATTTAGGGTTTCTAAATTATAATTAGGGTTTTCTAGAAATTAGGGTTTCTAGAATTTTAATTAGGGTTCACCTAATTAATACATTTAATACACGACATAAAATTTATAACACTCTTATAAAATAATCTTGCACTCTAATTTGGATCTCAAATTAGGGTTTAGCATTATTACTAGGGTTTGGTCATATACACTGTAATTGACCTACCATTATCAATACAGAAATACAGTACATATTCATAAAACTGAAAAATTAAAATATAATTAATATTATATTATTATTCTCGTACCTTGACAATAATCCAAAATTAGGGTTTGGATTCCATATCTGATTTATCTGTCATATTTAACCTTAATAATTAAGGTAAAATAATTAACTTAATAACATGTACTAAAATTCATATAATAAAATAATTATTATAATTATTCTAAAAATCACTCCATATATTATTTAAATAATATATGACTATATATTCATGGAAAATAATTAATAAAAATATTTCTACTATAAAATTAATTATTATAAGAATGTACTTTATAATAATCAATAATTCTAAAATAAAATTATTTGTAAATATTTATATAATAAATATATTTTTATTTACCATATAAATACACATACACATTATCTTGTTCAAATCCTCATCCTTAAATAAATAAATAAAAAAATTTATACGCAAAATTTTGGATTTATTTATATAGAAAATATCGGGTTATTACAATGTGAGTAACATCTGGTATCAGAGCTTAGGGATATGATCTCTGGCGGAGATCTGGGATTAGAATTAGGAGGGAAGAGACGAGTAAAATCCTTCACTGTGGTGTGTCCTACCTAAGATGTTTTTTGTTATTTGGTTTAGATGATATTAACCTTTATTTTGTAGTCGTATTTAAGAGGGGCGTCTAAAAACCAGGAGATAGGTAATAGATGAACCATGAGACAGAGGAAAGTGACATGGGAGCTAGAATTTGAAATTATAATCTCTTCGAAAATCCAGGTATGTACGTAAATTTTGGGGATAAAATTTCATAAGGAGAGGTGATTGTAAGATCCCGACCTTTATAAAATAAAATTTTAATTTAATTTATGATTATTATTCTAAAACTGTAAAATATTAAATTGATAAATGGTTAAATGAACAATTAATCGGATAAATGAGCAAATAAAAGAGGAGAGGGAAATAAATTTTTGGAAATAGCAGCCCATGTGGGGCGTTTAAATGGCTAATTATTTGAGCAAGTGAGTGCGAAATGGTGGGGGAACATGTGGGAGACAAAAGAAAAAGGAAAGGATGAAAGTAAGTAAGAAAAAGAAAAGGAAAAGAAAGAGGAGAGAGAATGAATTACTAACATTCTCCTTGTAGACACTCGAAATTTTTTTTCCCTATTACTAACTATGCAGGAAGGCAAAAGCGTCTTTTTCACACACCAGAGATAACCCTGGAGATAACCCCGGGAGGTCAAGCCAACCTCAGAGATGACCCTGAGGACATTCAGAGTTAACAACATGACAACCTCATAGATAACCCTGAGAAAAGACTGCTACAACTATGCGAAAATCGGAGATAACCCCGGGAGGGGCAAAATGGTTATTTTGCTAACTCAACTTCAACTCACATCAAATACACTCATGTCAACTCAAATTACTTCAATAGAAGACCCACAAGAACCATATCTTCACTTCCGAGCGCAAACTACGCAAAACGACTCAACGGACTGCCTGACGGAAATTCGAAAATGCCATTTCATTCATGGACCCATCTTCCTGGAATCAAAAAAGGGCAAATCATATGTCATTGTGTAGCTCTCAAAAAGAGCTTTCTGGAATGATATGGCACGCTTCCATCGGACTCCCTGATTGAAAGTTATGAGCGACCGAGAGAACAGCGCGTTGTCCGAGTGTACGTACTTCGACACAGCGGGACCCACACTGCCCGGGGCACCCCGGGCAGCAGCAGGTACACCTACGGCCCAGCAGCAGGTACACCTACGGCTACATCCTCTTTAAATAGAGGGATTGGGGTGGCCATTTTGCAAGAGAAAACGGCGAGGAAGCCCTGCCCAATTTGCTCTGCACTCATCCTATGCAGTGTACTTTCCCCTTTTAAATACCAGTGAGCTCATATATAGCCTCTTTTGTATCCATAAAATCCAGTGTTTACCCACTCTAAAGATATAGAAGCTATTTTTAGCAGTCAGCTGTAAGCCTTCTCACACAATTTAGAGTCTTTCTCTTCATCTTTGCACACACCCTTCTACACATTGAGAGTCGTGTTGCTTGCTTTTGCCCGGACTTCGATCCGTGGTTTCATTCCAGTCTGTATATATATATATATATATATATATATATATATATATATATATATATATATATCGACTAACATTATCGAGTTATGCCTCGATTGAGCCTAGACTTCGGTCTGGAGCGTTTATTTGCTTTTCTATATATATATATTTATATATATGAACTATATGTCGAACTTTGTTCGATGAGCCTAGACTTCGGTCTGGAGCGTTTACTGCTTTAATATATATATATATATATATATATATATATATATATATATATATATATATATATATATATATATATATATATATATTAACTGTGTGTCGAACTTTGTTCGATGAGCCTAAACTTCGGTTTGGTGCATTTACGTGCTTTCCTATATATATATATACTTATATATATGAACTGTGGTCGAACTCTGTTCGATGAGCCTAGACTTATGTCTGGTGCGTTTAATGGCTTTCTTATATATATAATTATATATATGAACTGCTATCGAACTCTGTTCGGTGAGTCTGGATTTCACATCTGGTGCGTTGACTACTTTAATATATATATACTTATATATATTAACTGTTGTTAGACTTTGTCCGATGAGCCTGGATTTTTTATTCGGTGTGTTTACATGCTATATATATATATATATATATATATATATATATATATATGCTATATATATATATATATATATATATATATATATATATATATATATATATATATATTTACATTTCGTCCCACCTGGAGTTTACTTCGTGGTGGATGACCGTTTTTACAGCTTTCTGTACATTTCGTCCCGCCTGGAGTTTCCTCCGTGGCGGTTGATAGCTTTTACAGCTTTATTTATATTTCTGATCCCCTATGGATGTGCTCCGTGGCTGGTGATCATGTATGTATATATATATATATATATATATTTACAGCTTTTATATATATATCTGCTTACTGCGTTTATATTAATTACGACATCATGTGAGCCTAGGAATCATGTGATCACAGATTCAGTCCCCTGATTCTAGATTCGGTTCCCGTGATGGACCTTTTCAGCTATAAGCAGCTTGTAAATATATCTGTTGTGACGTCCCCAAATCCAGGTACTTTAAACCTCGGACTTGGTACGTTACGGTACTTTATCAACATACATAATCTATCATCTAATGCGGAACAAATAAACATATATTGTTTATTTTACATAATTCTATAACCTTTTCCCAGGTTTATTAACCTTAACTGAATACATACCTTCAAAATTACAAAGGTTTACAATAAGATAACGAAATAGTTATCCTTATAACAATCTATTACTGCATTTTGCTTTTGTCTCTGTCCTTCTTCAAGCCTTCGCTTTTATCTGAAATTTATTATCATGATATAGCAAGGGTGAGCAACTACTTTGCTTAGCAAGTTTAACTTCAATAAAAATATATCATAATTGAAAGAATAATAAGCTTTCAAGTTTTCAACAATTTAATAATTGTGAAGGAACATGAATCAAGATGTCAATAATTGAATGACTGAATCAAGAACATTTAAAGTCAACAAGGACTATAAATAACTTTATCTGAACCTTAGGGTAATGAAGGTGATCAGCCTTTCATACCTGATGAACATATGCAACATGCACTAAGTGCGAATCAATAATCAGTTTAGATGTGAATAATCATCAATAATCATTCACTAACATGCTTTGAAATATAACTCGAGTTTGAGTTAAGAAAACTTGCCTGCATAGTCGATTACCGCTACGCAATTTAATTTATTCTCTTTATTGAAAAGACCTATCAGGTATAAGATTGATCTTTCAATTAGCATATCATACTTTATTTTATAATACTATCTAACACTTAATCACATAGTCAAATATTAGATAATCTTAACACCATATTCATTTACTTACTTATAATCTCATCACCTTATATTAACTTGTCTAATCTTCACTCACAAAATTAAGTATTAGACATTACACCTTAGTCTTAGTATTATCATTATACTTTGATAATCTTTTTATCACTTATAACTTATACTTATAAGTTTTCCCTTTTATATGTTATCTTAGTAAGCTAGATAACCTTTCAGTAAACTAAAATATCATTTCAGTAAATCGAATTACATTTCAGCATCCTGAAATCATCACTTCAGCAGACTAAAATCAGCTACAGTAAACTGAAATCTTTTCAGTAATCAAAAATCTAATTTAGCACCTTGAATTCTCATTTTAGTCTATTACAAGCATAACATAGTCATTGAATACCAAATTCAACAATTATATTGAAAATAACATAAATCTCTTATTTTAATCTCCCGTCGAATATTATTAATTATGTAATAATATTTTATGCTAAGGGTATTAACCTTTTAATAACATTCCAGTCAAATACTATTAATAATATCTTAATCCAATATTATTATTCATATAAAATAATTTAAGTCATTAATCACATTAATAAACAATTTATTTCAATTGTTTTCCTTTCCTTAATTAACTCATTAAACATTCTAAAATGCCATAAACATCACAACACTTCACACCCGACCCAAAACCTTCATCAGAAATCTGCATAAATCATGCTTAAGGGTCTCAAGTCATAAAATCGTATTTTTCATATTTTTGGACATCATATATTTAATTAAATCCATTTATCCATTTATCATCATTTAGATGAAAAATACGAAATCAGCTCCAAAAATATTTCTTTTCTGGGATTTGAACATATATTTTTCCCAGAATTTTTAAAATAGATTTACTATATTTAAATAGTCCATAATAGCCAAATCTTCTCCGATTTTTCATAAATCGAGATTAACTCCAAAACTTCTAAAATTTTTACAGTATGCTCCTGCTATACACATATACTTCCAGTAAAAAATTTGTAATTTTTGGACTTATACACAGAGAGTTATTTGGGTGAATTCATAAAAATAGTCCTTCACCGTAAAATCCATAACTCTCAAACCGTATGGCCAAAAATTCTCAAATTTTTACACAACCTGTATATCTTCTGATATTACCACTCCAATTTTTTCCAGAATTTTTAAAGCACAAAAAGTGGACAAAAATGCCCCCGTTTCAGACTGCCCCAAAACAGTTTGTATTTTTGTCAAAAAATCGGGACTGGTTTGGCTTAATCAGTCACTACACTATGAAAACTCAACATTTTTGAGTGCTACCACTTGGGTTAACTAGTAAACATATATATCTAGAACCCCTCTTTGACGGATCGTAAAAAGGAGTTATAGATTTAAAACGGTGAAATTTTAAAGTTTATAAAAATTTCGATTTTCAAAACTAGAAAATTTATTTTTCTTTTCCTTTTGGGTTCCACCAAATCAACACCCAAATTGGGTAAATCCATACTTGAAATCATATAAATCACATAGATTATAGGGGTTTACCCTTCCATATCAAAAATCCCTTAAATCAATTTCATAAAAGAAACTAGAGGAATAAAGCTTAGGGAGAGAAAATTTATACCTTCTTCTTCTTCTTCTTCTTCTTCTTCTTCTCTTCCATGGAGGATTTCTTCTCCTTCCCATACAAGGGGGATGCCGCCCCTTCCCTCTTCTCTCTCTCTTCCTCCCGTTTCTTCTCTCCTTCTCTCGGCTTCTCTCTTCTCTCTTTCTTTTTCTATCTTGCCGATCTTTCTCTTTTTCTTCTCTTTCTCTCTCTTTCTTTTTCTATCTTATCCTTATCTCTTTCTTCCTTCTCTTTATATTAGACAACCTCTCACCTTTTCCTTCTTCAATTAAAATAGGCCAAGTGGCCTTAGACCCACATGTTGGCTCAATTTAATTTAATTGCTTACAATGCCCATCCTTAATTGATTTTAAAGTTGGGCCATTAATTCATCCTTTGGGTTTTCCCATTAATTCATTTGAGCCATGCAATATTAACATATTCCAATCATTTTCAACTTGTTACACCCCAAATATTTAATTAGGGTATCCATTTCAAATATTTAGAATTTAAATTATTACTCTAGTACACTAAATTTTTATAACCCAATCAAACTTCTTTTAATTAAGTTATAAAATTAATATATTGAGATAATAAAAATATATCTCTTAACTTAATATAATTTTTAATATTATTATTCTCCCACAAGTGGGCTTAGTTTTGGGCCCTTAATTAATTCTATTGAGCTAGCAATTTACTTGTTTTACTTACTAACAAAAACTAACTTGGGCTTTCAACCCTAATTAAATTGGGTCATGTAATACTTGTCTCATACATAACATATTGGGCTAGATTAAATAATTTAATTGCCCTTAATCACTTTATCTACAAGTCTCATACTTAATTAATTAATTGAGCTTGTTTAATAATATAACTTCCTTAGTCCATCAAATTTTAATTCACTTGAATTAATTCTATTACCACTTTATAAAAATAATCCTTTAGGTCATTTAAATCTCATACCATATTTAAATAACTTATTTAAGTTATACAATTTATATTGTATAATTAAATTTAATTTTCTCTTCCTCTTCATAAATTATCTTCAAACAATTTATTTATATATTAAATATATAATTTAATATATCCAATCATTTATTCAAATATGAATTTAATTTACTAACTGCTTTGATACCAATATACATATTACATATTGGATCTCATCTCATATTTTACTTCTCACACTAATTTTGACTTTTCTCCATAAAAAGTCAACTGTTGACTTTGACCAAAAGGCAACCTTTACACATTTTGTGTTTACTGTCCATCTTGACTAAACTTGACGTTCCGGACGCAACCAAGCAGTCCGTGCTTCAACATTCTATCTCTAACACATATTTTGAGTTTTAAATTACTTCCTTCTCATTGTTAATTGTATTAACTAATGACTTTATACTTATTCAAATTCTTATTCGCCAGTCAAGGCCAACACTCAAGCTATGCTAATTATTAACATAGTTTTATCTTGATCCTTATGTCATTAACTTAATTTATCATTCCTTTTGCTAACATATATATAGCACCTTACTAAGTATATATATTTCTATACATATACTCATCTTCGTTTAACCTCGTAGCATCTCTTCATGTGAAATCTTATCTCCAATAATAAAATTTCCATATGTACTTATATAACATTTCTTAGACTATTCAGTTCATATCGAAGTTATAGGTATCTTAATACCTTATTCTTGATATTCCTTCAAGTACATATTAATTTATTTCTAGGGTTTTAGAATTTTGTAACACATATTTTCTCTATTCTCTTTCGAATAGCAAATCATATAGGTTTTACTTGAAAATTTTAAATAAATCCTCAAATTCTCATCTAGGTTTTATTCTTTAACCTTTATTCTAATCATTCAAGATTTTATAAATTTTTGTGTTTGTCACATCTGTGATGTTTGGATTCTCTCAGATGGTTTTCATACCCACGAGGAATTCAATACCTTTTTGTAAAGTATTTTCGTACGGATGCTTCACATCTGTCAAATAAAATCAATCCAGCCGAATACGGAATAAAATGGGAGTGTAAAAGGTCGCAGTTACTATTGAGCATCAGGGTTTGAAAAACCTCTTTTATAAAACATCACTACCATATCTTGCTAAAATTGAATTTTTACATAAATTCAAACCCTGTGTATATAGGTGCGAACGAGGCCTCGCACTACTTCCAAATAACAGCACATTGACCCACACACACACACATTCAGATAACAGTTTCTTGAAAAGAGGCGGTCACCGTGGTAACACGGATGTCGGGGGGTGCCTAACACATTCTCTCCGCATAACCAAGTCCCCGGACCCTAATTGAATCTCGGTTTCACCGACCTGTTTAGCAGTGTCACATCACTGGGTCAATGTGCAAACCTTTTCTCGGTTGCGTTGGTACAACCATTCAAAAAACCAACTGGCGACTCTTATAGTCCAATCGTTGACATTATACATGTCGGACTTTTTTCACTTGGTTTTTCACACAAATCTCACCTAAAATGAGAACACCAAAGAACAAGTAACGGAAAGGGACAATTAAAAATCCCGACGTCGACAGGTGGCGACTCTGCTGGGGACTCCAGTAAGAGGACTTAAGCCGCTATTACAATTTTTTCAAAATTATTATCTGCTTGTGTGTGGATGTTGCATTTATATTTTATGATAAATGTGTACGAATGCATTTCCTTACTTAGTGCTTCGCACTATAAACTGCTTGTGATGTTAGTGCCTCACACTATAAACTGCTTATGATATTAGTGCTTCGCACATGTCATCATGTCATACGGTGAGACTCAATGTATGTGAATGTATGATGTGTGGTCCCTCCACCAGGAGGCTATCCCGTCGGTGTTTGATTACTGGACTCGTGAGAAGCCTGATTCTCCGAGGCTCAGGAAAGGCACCACCCAAATTTGCTCCAGTTGAAAGATCGGATTTACTTCCCGTCAAGTAGATTGCGATGATTTGGGAAACTTCATGCCAAAAAGTCGCGAGAGTAACCTAAGATAGGTCAGCCTCTGATAAACCCAAAACGGAGGAAAGTCTCTTCATGTTCTCATTTCAATTACACAATTTCATGCCATATCTATCTCCATGTAATGGGAAATATGAAGAAATGTGTACACATATATATTTTTAGCATGCTACAAACAGCTGACATCCGGTTTGCAAGATAAAAATCCTAAAATGGACACATCACATAGCATGTTATTATTCACATTCCCTAAAGACTAAACTATGCAATTCTTTTGCAGGGAAGCAATCGGTCCCGTTACTCGTTTAAAGTCCAAAAAGGCACTGATCCCACTGTCAGGCATAGCTACACCGGGCCAGCCTGATCCTACTCCTGTTTCCCAAGAGGAGTTTAAAGGATTAAGGAATCAGATAGCAGAATTGGTTGTATTTATAAAAGATCAAAGTAAAAATACGCAGGGCCAAGCAATGCCTACTCAACCAGAGTCCTTCACACTAGGGGGCAGTCAGGGCATTGGTAAAAAGATGGAAACCCAGATACCTAAGCCTCTTTCCAATAAAGAAATCACAAATCTCAGGGATGATCGAGAAACTTGGGATATAAGAAAGAAAGTCCAACAAATGGAGGATACCATCCGGTCAATTAAAGGGACTGGAAATTATTGGAGTGTCACCTATTCAGATCTCTGTATATTCCCAGGGGCTCAATATCCTACCAAATTTAAAGTCCCACAGTTTGAAAAGTACAATGGGGCAGGCGATCCTTATACGCACCTAAAAGTGTACATTGGCGAACTGGGGTCTTATGCTGAAAATGAAAGCCTCAAAATGCAACTTTTTCAAAAGAGTCTCACTAGAGAAGCTAAAGCTTGGTATGCCCGACTGGACAATGCCAAAATCCATAACTGGGAAGAATTGGCCCACGCCTTTCTAAATCAGTACAATTTTCAGTCACAAATGGCACCGGATCGATATCAAGTGACTAAAGTGAAAAAGTAAAGTACTGAGTCTTTTCGAGAATATGCCAAAAGGTGGAGACATCTAGCAGCGCAAGTCATTCCATCAATGACAGAAACTAAGATGGTAATGACATTTATTGATATCCAAGAGGCTCCTTACTATGAGAGGATCCTAGCAGGCATAGGAAAGCCATTTACGGAAATGATCAAACACGGCGAAATGGCAGAGATGGGCCTGAAGGCAGGCAAGATTAAAGACTTCACTGCCTTGGAAGCAGTCGCCAAATATATACAGACTGGAAAGTATGCGAGTGATCCCAAGGGGGTACCCGATAAAAGCAATGAAGATGTATCCCTTGTTGTACAGGGGAAAGCTAGGAGACCAAACTACAGTCCCCCCATTTGGAAAATGCAAGACAATCTGCCATCTCAACAACAGGCTGCATTCAACTAATGCCCAGACAGGAAAAGAAAATTTGAAAGAACGAAAAATCGGGTATTCACTCCACTGGGCGATTCCCTTGAACATGTATTGGCGATATTAATGGATCACAAGAAAATTATCGAATTAGCCCTACCTTTGGAACCAGGGAGAAAAAGATACAATCCAAGCCAGAGATGTGCTTACCACTCAGGATCTCTAGGACACGATACACAAGATTGTTGGTCCTTAAAACATAAGATTCAAAATCTGATCGAAAGTGGCAGTATTGTGGTCGAACAACCTGACCAACAAAATATCAACACCAACCTTCCGTTGCGACATGATACTGAAGAAGTAAACATGATCGGGTCAGGAAACGCTAAAAGGTATCCAATTCGTAAGTACATACAAAGGATGGAGGAATACCCCCAAAGGCACATAACAAATGTCCTAGAGTAGGAAAACTCGGAGGAGGGTATGCCAGTAATGCAAAAATTGGATTCGATCCAGAATCAAGTAAACCTGCTGGCTAGGCTGATAGTGCGCCAACATCAGGAAACAAAGCAATTTTCCACTCAACTATCAGAGAAGCCAATAGAAAAAGGACTCCACGATGAGCCAGCTAAATGAAGAAGATCAAAGCAGGCTAAAAATACAAGAAAAAGGGGATGATAAAATTGCTAGAAGATCTCGCCAGCGGAAGAACCGATCGAGGGAATGCGAATTCTCAAAGATGAAATATCAAACAACCTCCAAAAGAGTTCAAAAATTCTCCCCTCTGAGCAAATCCAATGAAGAAATGTTACACCTTCTGATAAGCGAAGGAAGGATTATTGAGTTGCTACCTCCTATAAAGCCCAAGATAAAGAGTTATGACTCCACCAAGATATGTCTCTACCATTCTAACTCACTTGGACATACGACAGAAGAATGATGGTCTTTGCGACATAAAATCCAGGATCTCATTGAAAATGGAGAGCTGGATATAGAATTTCCCATGACCAAAAAAGGCGAAAAGGAAATAAAAAGATTAAGATGTCCATTCGAGACAGACAGTTCAAATGAGGTGAAGGCTATGAGCGATAATTCTGCCAACACACAAGGTGGACTGATCCTAATGTAAGAAATGACAGAAGAGACAAAGGCATCCCCAAAGGAGATTCCCCCGCCAACATTAAACGTCCTATGGTTCCAAGATATCCACCACGTTCCTGATTTTATCACGTTGGATGATGCGGAGGAAATACTAATCCTTTCCAAGGAAGAAAAAGCCAAAAAGGAAAGTTCTTTACATGAAATGCAACAACAGTTCGAGGGAGATTTCATGGTTGAATCCTTTGAAACCCATGAAGAAGGCGAAGGAATAGATGAAGAAAAAGGTTGTGAGATTGTCGGGGAATCCAACCCATTAAAGAATCCAGAGTTCATCCCTTTTTGTGATGCGTCCATTTCAAGTGTCCCTGAGGAGTGTACTGAATTAGGAAGCGATCAAGTTATGGACACAAGCGAAGACATTAAGAATCAAGGGGTAACCTCTATCACGAGCCCTGAAGGCAACATAACCACTGACAACTGGACTATCAGGCCTCAACTAGCTAAGAAGATGTAGATCTAGGGGATAAAGTTGCGAGTTCCATAAAATGTTGGAACGGTATCACTTTCTTCGTAGTATGGCTTTTATTTCCATGCATGTAAATAAATAAACAAAACAAAAAACATCTCTACACTCTTCTTACCACTCACCCCTTTGAACCTTTTCAAACCAAACCCTGAACTACGAAAGACCTGATCTCCTCTTCTATAGGAGTACGTAGGCAGCCATCAATGGTGCGGTCAAACTAAACAAAAACCCAAACAAACACTTCTCAAATTGATACACCTCAGACGATGATGGCCCAGACGTAATGGTCATCATTCGGGAGAAGGAGGTTGATGATAGCCCCTCCATCACTGTAGACCACCAAGACTTTGCCCTCGACAATTGGAGTACCACTTCTTGCATTTGCCGACGAGGGTAAAAAGGGAAGAAACTCTCTCTACCTTGTAGGTAGCAATAACTGCTTACTTTTTTTGTACAGTATTAGCAGTTACTTTTGTCATTACAGGCTAACACTTTGTGTGATTGAACAATGTTATATACTAAGTGAACGCATATTTTGTTTCAGGACTCTGAATTTAGATGTGCTTGTACGTGCTGATGAGGTGTCTATTCTCCACATGGACGGTAACTTTGATGTAAAGTGGGACTCAGACTTGATGGAAATATAAGAGGAGTATGAGATACCTCAGGAGATCAAAGAATGGGTCGAAGATAAACTGAAACCAAATCTTGATCAAACCACCTCTTTTGAACCATAAAAAACCCCAAACAAATCCAGATGGGTACGGACCTCACTCCAAACCAAAGGAATGATATGGTTCCTCTATTGACTCTATTCCAAGATGTGTTTGCATGGTCTCATGAAGACATGGTCGGTTTATACACTAACATTATCTATCATCGTCTTCCCATCAAAGGGGGATTCAAGCCACTCAGGCAGAAGCTCAGGCGATTAAAACCTGAGTGGAAGTTACAAATTAAAGAAGCAATTATGAAACAATTTCAAGCCGGCATCATCATGGTGTCAACATACCCTGAATGGCTATCCAACATAGTCCCCGTTCCAAAACCGAGAAGGAATGTGCGAGTTTGTGTGGATTACAGAGATTTGAATAAAGCTTGCCTCAAAGATAGCTTTCCCGTGCCATTCATCCACATACTTGTTGACAATACAGCTCGATACGACATGTACTCCTTTACTGATTGCTTTGCAAGGTACCATCAAATCGTGGTTGCTGAGGAAGATCGTGAGAAAATTGTTTTCATCACTCCTTGGGGAACCTTTTGCTACGGACGATTGTCATTCGGCCTCATCAATGCCGGAGTTACCTATCAGTGATCCATAAGACTCTTTTCCACAATCTAATGTATAAAAAAAAGAAAAAAAAGAAAAAAAAGAAAAAGAAAAAAAAAGAAAAAGGAAACAGAAGAAAGCTCTTCAACAAGTTCTACAGTTGCTGCCTTACCATCGGCAGGTTCTACAGATGGTTTCGGAGTTTGAAGAAGAATCCTTCCTCCACATTCCTTAGAATAGGAATGATTTTGCGAGTGTGCTAGTAACCTTGGCCTCCGTGATCAACATACATGACAAGGAAGACATGCCAACCCACACATTTTTCCAACAAAAAGCTCCAGCGTATAGGAATTACATTGAAAAGTATCGGATGACCTACCTCCCATCCAGCATCCTTGGTATCAACACATCAAGAAGTACTTACGAGATGGATCTACACCCGCTGAGGCGAGCCTGACTGAGAAAAGGCAGATCCATCAATTTACTATAAAATTCTACTTGAGCGAACATGCACTCTACAAAAGAGATGCAATACTAGGTATCCTCAGATGTTTGGACGAGGATCAATCTTAGAGGCTATGGATGAAATACATGGGAAAGTATATGGCCCACATATGAGCGACCCTCTACTTGTAAAGAAGATCTTACAACAGAAAAGTCCGACTACGGCAGTTCAAACAACACAACTTGATTTCAAAAAAAGATCATTGACAACCAAGCTCAGTCAAAAGGAAAATTCTCCCTGAACTGGGAAGGTCTGTTTATTGTCAAGGAGGTATTGGCAGGAGGCGCTTTCAGATTACAGGAAATGGACGGCGATGAATTTATGTAACTCATCAATTAAGACACCGTGAAACGGTACTATGTCTGAGGTTACCATCAAGCGAACATCCTGGTTTCGGATCATCAGATCACCAGTCATTTCAGGTTCTTTAACCCTCACTACATACTGCCTTTCCTTTTTACCCATCTGCCCCTTAGGGAAAAACACAGTTTTCAAACCAGCAGCCTAGTTTCACTTCATTTCACACTTTCAGTTTATCCCACCAGGGATTAAACCTTTCACACCTTCAATTTATCCCGTACATGGGATTAAAACTTTTCATCTGCAATCCACCCTATACATGGGAGAACTACGTCGACCTGATCTCCCCAATAAACGGGAGTACGTAGGCAGCCATCTTATATGGTCTGGTCTCACCACAGAAAAAACAAAAACCAATCTTATCCATAGCCACATACAGAAATCAGTCCCAAGACACCAAAGATGGTAGGGAATATACACAGATCGACGATCCATTCTGAAAATCTTGAGACATCTCACTGTCCATTCATCAAGGAGGAGTTCAGAATACATCCAGATCACAAAGTCCTGGAGAAACAAGCAAGTAGCAAGGCACAACTAAAAGGGAAGTGAATCAACATATATTTCCCTACCATATATATTGTTATTTGATATATACAATGTGTACTGTCCATGACAAAATGGCTAAGCTAGTCTGTGTAGAAAAATATAAGCCCATCTACAATCAGTGTATATGCGGGCTATCAAGTCAAACATGGATTCCCTCTCAGAAGAATGAGGTAACGCTGTGATTTCCTGCCAAAGGGTCTCTACACGAGCCAGCGAATCCATCGCCAACTACATGTTATATTTCGGGCAGATATAGCGTTATCCCACTCAACAATCACTACATCTATGGATGATCTGGCCTCATCCGCTCAACAACACCGGTATCCCTATGAGTTAGAGCATCATCTCTCTCAACTAAAGCGACATTTCTACCAGAAAGAGCTGTCAACATTAAAGCCCACATCCACTACATGTTCACCATATGGTACAGAGATAAAAGCTTCTCGCGATCTCGACGTCTAATCAGCCCATCTGTCCAAGCAACTACCCCAACAACAATCAAGGCTAGGGCAATTTTAAAATTGGTGATAACCGGATATTGGATCCCTTACGACAAGATTGGGGGCAATCTCAGAAGCAGCGACAACTCGACACTGGGGCATTTATCATCCATCCTAAAGTGGAAAATGCACCAGTCAGCGCCATCATCATGGTTTATCATCATTTCAATGGCAATTCAGATATTATTCAGTAGCGACTTGGTCAACAAAGAGAGTTTCTCATATGAATCCCCGGCAAGAACATGCGAAAGGACTGAGGGATTTTGAGATTCCAAGGAATGAAAGGAGTTTAAGGCGAGATAAGCCTCTCATCAAAAGAAGGGGAGAACTCCTAAAAGAAATCATGGCGATATAAGCGTGCCCCTACGAAAGAAGGGGAAAATTCTTAGAAATCGAGACCTCTACAACGAAATTCAAATCTGGGTAGCAAAATAGCGAGCTACACCTTCCAGGGATATTAGCGGCATTCAGCTCATCAGTTCAGCCGAGTTGCGAATCAAAAACTCAAAGAAATGGGGCACCTGCCCCAAAAGTGATTGGAGCTCTAAATCACCGCAAAAAAGGGTGAGACATCTGGTGGTTGTCATCAATCTAGCGTAACATCAGGCGAAATCTAGTGAAGTAATTCGTGGAATATTACTTCAACGAAGGTATCAGAAGATTCGGTATTCTAAGACCATTGGCATCAATTCAGCGACATCAAAATAGTTCAGTGATGAAAGCTTCGTATTCCATCGTTCAAGTGGGAACCGAAAACGTTTGGCGATCAGCAGGGTAGGCACCATTGTAAACTACCAACGAATACATCAGGAGGGTCTGGTGATTTCAGAACGTCATCCCCATCAGAGATATGGAAAACATCTCAATTTATCTTCATCAAACAAGCATCAGCGATTAAATGCCAAACCATTGGAGTCAACGCCAGCATAGGCATTAGCAATTATCGGTAAAGGTAAAGCGATTTGCAAAAACATTTTAAACATTCATCATAACATTGCGATTTGTGAAATGCGATATGCGAAATACGATGTGCGAGTTGCGATGTGCGATGTGCGATGCGATTTGGCCAAATGCGAAATGCGAAAAGCGATGTGCGAAATGCGATGTGCGATTTACGAATTGCGATTTGTGAAAATATTTTCACATTCATCATAAACATTCACTACATTGCGATTTGCATCATTATAAATACTTTGTCATGTTTCAAGTGTCTACTAATCTTTATCATGTCCATTCCATTGCATTGCATGAACATGATAAAGAGGGGCATCTGTAGACACTCAAAATTTTCTTTTCCTGTTACTAACTATGTAGGAGGGCAAAAAATGTCTTTTTTACACTCCAGAGATAACCCTAGAGATAACCCCGGGAGGTCAAGCCAACCTCAGAGATGACCCTGAGGACATTCAGAGTCAACAACATGACAACCTCAGAGATAACCTTGAGAAAAGACTGCTACAATTGTGCAAAAACCGAAGATAATCTCGGGAGGGGTAAAATGGTCATTTTACTAACTCAACTACAACTCACATCAAATACACTCATGTCAACTCAAATTACTTCAATAGAAGTCCCACAAGAACCATATCTTAACTTCTGAGTGCAAACTACGCAAAACGACTCAACGGACTGCTTGACGGAAATCCGAAAATGCCATTTCGGTCATGGACCCATCTTCCTGGAATCAAAAAAAGGGAAAATCATATGTCATTGTGTAGCTCTCAAAAAGAGCTTTTTGGAATGATATGGCACGCTTCCATCGGACTCCCAGATTGAAAGTTATGAGCGACCGAGCGAACAGCGCGTTGTCTGAGTGTACATATGTGACAACCCGAAAATTTATAAAATCTTGAATGATTAGAATAAAGGTTAATGAATAAAACCTAGATGAGAATTTGAGGATTTATTTAAAATTTTCAAGTAAAACCTATATGGTTTGCTATTCGAAAGAGAATAGAGAAAATATGGGTTACAAAATTTCAAAACCCTAGAAATGAATTAATATGTACTTAAAGGAATATCAAGAATAAGGTACTACGATACCTGTAAATTTGATGTAAAATGAATAGTCTAAGAAATGTTATATAAGTACATATGAAATTTTTAGTAAGGAAATAAGATTTCACATGAAGAAAAGCTATGAGGTTAAGCGAAGATGATAATAAGTATAGAAATATATAAGGTGCTATATATATTTTAGCAAAAGGAATGATGAACTAAGTTAATGATATAAGGATCAAGATAAAACTATGTTAGTAATTAACATAGCTTGAATGTTGGCTTTGACTGGCAAATAAGAATTTGAATAAGTATAAAGTCGTTAGTTAATACGATTAGCAATAAGAAGGGAGTAATTTAAAACTCAAAATTTGAGATAGAGATATAATTTTGAAGCATGGACTGCTCGGTTGCGTCCAGAACGTCAAGTTTAGTCAAAATGGACAGTAAACACAAAATGTGTAAATGTTGACTTTTGGTCTAAGTCAACAGTTGACTTTTTATGGAGAAAAGTCAAAATTAGTATGAGAAGTGAAATATGTTATGATATTATGTTATACGGATAGTGGTATAATATTTAATATTATACCAAATGATGTAAAGTAAAAATATGAGATGAAATCCAATATGCAAATATGTATATTGGTATCAAAGCAATTAGTAAATTAAATTCATATTTGAATAAATGATTGAATATATTAATTTATATATTTAATATATAAATAAATTGTTTGAAAACAATTTATGGAGAGGAGGATGAAATTAAATTTAAGTATATAATATAAATTGTATAACTTAAATAAGTTATTTAAATTAAGTATGATAATTAAATAACCTAAATGGTTATTATTATTTAGTGGTTCTAGTATTTAAATATATACTAGTGACATAATCTAAGAGAATTGTGGGGCATGTCACAATTTATTTAATGATTATATGAGTAAGTGAATACGAATATTATGTGATGACAAATAAAAGAAACTAGTGTGATCCTAATTATATATTAGGAATGAAGAATTAAATAACTTATGGGTTATGGGATGAGAGAATTATGATATTTAAAATATATACTAATTCTAAGAGATTTATTTTATATATCTCAATTAATTAATTTTATAGCATAATTATAGCAAGTCTAATTGGGTTAAAAAATTAAGTGTATGTAAGTAAGGATTTAAATTATAGTTGTGTAAATGAAAACCCTAATTAAATAATTAGGGAATGATAATATTAAAAGTATTGGACCTAATCTATTTTCATGGCCCAAAAAATTAATCTAGAAGTCCAAAGAGATTAAATATGGTGGCCCAAGAGTTGGCCCAAACAATAATTTAAGAGGCCCAACACTTGATCCAAGTATAGAAGGACACAATGGTCATTTGGTAAGTAAAATAAAGCAATAAAATTTAAACCAAACTTGGTGATTAGAAGGCCACTTGGCCGGTAGATGTGTGGAGAGAAAAGGAGAGGAGAAGGTGGATGCATGTCATCATGCTAATCACCACATGTTTCTAAAAGATATTTATACATTAAGCTATATGTCCAATTAGCATTCAACCAACACTTATAATTAAATGGGTGGAAGAATAAGAGGCCACTTGGCCAAAAAGGAGAGAAAGAGAATGTAGTGGAGGGAAAAGAGGCCACATATGGCCGGATGGTATGGAAGAGAAAGGAGGAGGAATGACATAGTTTTAATATATCTACTCTATCTTATTTTTATTTTCTCTTTCATCTCTTTTATATTTTCTTTTCTAACTAAAAAGAACAAGAGAGAGGGAAAGATAAAGAAGAGATTCGGCAGCCATAGAGGGGGAGGAGGGAGAGTTTTCTTCAAATTCTCCTAACTCCATAGCCAACTTGGGAAGAAGAAGGAGAAAGGAGAGCATGGTAATCAAAGGTATAAATACAATTTGTTATGTAATTTTTGATTATTGTAAATCAAATCTTGAAACTATATTTCTAAACTCAAAAACTATGTATATACATGTTAATGAGTGTTTCATATTTAGATATACCCATATTGGGTGTTATTTTAGTTGGAAATCAAAAGGAAAAGTGTGACAACCCCAAAACAGATATACAACAACCTATTCTGAGTCGCCAAATACATGGTACAGAAAATAACTACAACTTTATTACAACAATTGTCGTATTAAATACAACAACACATATGCTGTGAGTTTGGATACAAATATATATTTCCCCGTAAAATAGTATTTCTATTTATCCAAAAATAGTATTTCCCCGTAAAATTCATAACTCTTAATCTATATATCCAAAAATCACCATTTTTGGACACAATCAATAAAACTCATCAAAATATCATTTCAAATTTTTCCAGAATTTTCTGAAGTTCAAAAAAATTACGAAACTGAAAATCATAACAACCCTTAAAATCCCTTACTATCCCTTACCTCAAAAATGCAGTATTTCTGACTGGAATGCAAAGCCGAAGGAAACTTGCACTGAATAGCAACTCTCAAAGTATCTAAATACTCAAAAAATATGCTTCATAATATAGAGAGAGAAAGAGAGAAAGCTTATGTTTCTGGTGTGATTTTTCATTCTAACTTAGCCATCTATTTATAGAAAAATGTTAGCACGCCAAAGCAGACTTAACCTGTAACCTGATGGCTTTACCTGCTACTATTTCCACCCACCACATTTGAATAAAAATCTCAGCATATTTCTTCACCAACCAAGAGTGGTGCCCACCAATTCTAGAATTTTTTACCAAAATGATAAACTCCGAAAATTCAATAATTTCTGAACCAGTCATCTTGTAAAATTTATAATAAATCATACGTTCATTTTTAAAGGTTCAAAATTTGTGTACATATACTCAACTTATATATGTATAACATATCCAAAAATCACAACGATCCAACGGTCGGATTAAAAATTATAACCCCCGCAAAATATCTCAAAAATCTTAATTTGATTTTCAATACCTCCGTTCTGACAAAAATACAGATAAAACACCTCAACATTAACTCCTTCATTTTTAACCACAAAAATATATCCCTCATTTATATCCACATAAAATAAATATTTCCTTATCATATGAATCAATAATTAATTATTCACAAATAATATTACAGAATCACATTTATGACAATCAGACCGTTTCCAAGAAAGAGGGGGCTTTCCAATAAGGATTTCTCCTTACTGGCGCGCAATTAGATGACCAAACCTCTCCTTAGACAGAACTTTCTAGACATTACCAATAATGTTATCTAATTGTATTATTCAAATAATATGAATTATTGATCTAATAATGGAGATGATGTGCAACAACAATTATTGAAACAATAATAATATAAAATATCAACGCAGCAATTATTGGATCAATAAAATAAAATATTGAACAGTAATTACTGTGACAATTATTCAGTAGTGCCTTCTTACGTAAGAATCAATAATTTCAAAAATACTGTGCAATACCGTGTGCTACTGTGCAATAACGCGTATTACTGTATTTTAACCACCGGGTATTCCAACAGTGTTAACGGTAACAACTACGCCGTTAATTATAAAAACTCAATTTTTTGTCGTTATCTTCATCCGACCGTTTTCCGTTATAGGGCCCACAAATAGCTGTGCCGTCGTACGAATATTCCCCGACAGAAAGAATATTCCACGACCAAAGGAATATTCCCCGACAACAATGAATATTTATAACCACTTGCGTATTTTTGAAAAAAATTCATATATCACCCTTAACTTTAACTTGTTATCAATTTAACCATTTACTAAATAGAAAAATTGAATACTTTTATTTCATAAAATTCGGGGTCTTACAATCTCCCTTCCTTATGAAATTTCGTCCCCGAAATTTACGTACCTGATATTTCAAAGAGTTGAGAATACCTTGCTTTCATTTCAGATTCCATCTTCCCTGTCATCATGATTTCTCCATTGCTCATCTCCTATATTTTAGATGTCATTATAGAATATAGCTTCAAAACAAGGGTTAATTGAACAAATTAACATATCACATAATATCCCGATATTATGATTGACCAACAAATAAGCTTAGGTAGGACACACTAGCGAAGGATTTACTCATCACTCCCCTCCTAGTTCTATTTCCCGATCTCCGCCAGAGATCATATCCCTAAGCTCTGATACCAACTGTAACTCTGGACACCAACTTGTGTCAGCACCTTACATTGATACCTATCAGTTTGCCACCGCAGAACGGCGTCCCCTACGGAGAGTCTGGCTTCGGTGCATCCCCCATCAACAGGAAGTCACCAGCGAGAGGCTCGGGGCTCTTTACTTATAGCTCTGATACCAACTGTGACAACCCCAAAACAGGTATACAACAACCTATTCTGAGTCGCCAAATACATGGTACAGAAAATAACTACAACTTTATTACAACAATTGTCGTATTAAATACAACAACACATATGATGTGAGTTTGGATACAAATATATACCAAATGTGACACATGTCCCAACCGTTGACAGCACCTCACAATGACACCTTACATAAAGGTATAGTCAAAAACTGTTTTAGAAATTAGCATCTTTGGAAAGTGCTCAAGGAAACCTTCGTACATGGGAGGCCATGCGCCTAAGTTATGATAGATATCATATGGCCACAGAATTATCCTTGGTTGACCCAATTGACCCTAAAGAAAAACGAGAAGATTACTATCATATTCTTCCCAATGGGGAGTCTTCTCTTGACTTATCATTATCTCCACTGTCTCTAATTGAGAATTATACTTCAAACAAGCACCAAGATTATATAGGTAGTGCTCGTAAATATACTCAGCAAGTGGATGAGCACAATCCTACCTTATGATGACACGAGGTTGTATGTCATTAGACATCTTGTATGATAGTGGCAAAACACCCTTCCAACGTTGGGTTTGGTTCACCCTAGATGATTCACCAAATATAACTACTAAATGATGACCACCATTCTATTCCCCTATTACCCCCGCTCGACCCAGCTACACTCTTATTACCTGAAAGGAATTGTGAAACAGAAGGGTGAGCACAACTAGCCCAGTAAAGAATATCATGACTAAAGATAAATAAATTATCAATAGTCTTCATCAGTAATAAATCAGAGATTTAGAACATATGGTAGATGATAAAAATTTCAACCATAGTTGTAGCGGAACGAGCAATCCATTAGAAGAGTCAAATAGACCATAAAGTCTATTATCTTCTCTATGTTAAAAATCCACCAACAATGTTTTATCCCTGTAACATCAATCAACAGTTCCTTTTCACAATGATATGAATAACTCATAATCATAATTGTAATTCTAAATTCCTCTTCGCATCCAGGACGAAGATAATTTTTATCACATGTCTTTACCTGAAACATCAAAGATCATGGTTATACCAAATCACAATTCTTGTTTATAATCATACTAACAATTTTATCTTTGCACTACGACCAAAGATATTCATTATCATTTAATCTTTGCACTGCAGGCCAAAGATATTCAAGAACAAGTCATCTTTGCACTACATGCCAAAGATATTCATTAACAATTCATCTTTGCACTACAGGCCAAAGATATTCCTCAACAGTTCATATTTGCACTACAGGCTAAATATATTCATCAACAGTTCATATTTGCACTACAGGCCAAATATATTAATATCTCAAAGAAATATATAATCATTTCAGAATTTATATAAATAATAATTATAACCATGTTGATCAATTCACCTTTGCACTTAAGCTAAAGATATTCACTTATAAATTCAATGGTCATGATCATACCAGTCAACAATTCAACTTTGCACTACTGGCTAAAGAGAACCCATAGTCATGATCATACCAGAAATATACCCATCTTTACACTCAAGTCAAAGACAAATATCATCATTAGGGTTATAAAATAAAATCAATATAATCAACATATAGATTTAATCTCAAGAGTAATATTCATAAACGAACTATAATTTGGTCAGAAAAAAAAAACCAATTTTGTCATGAATAGTAACTCGTGAATAGTAACTCATGAATAGTAACTCGTGAATAGTAACTCATGAATAGCAACTCATGAATAGTAAACTCGACACAAAATGGTAAAAATTCCACAATAAAATATATACCAATATTTCGGTATAATGATATTGAAAAGAATAATATTTTTTAAGCTTAGAAACAATTTATTTAAATTGTTTACACTTTACTAATTAATGCATTTAATCATCATAAAATGCCAACTCTTAAGATTTCATCATCAATAACCAAAATTCTCATCAAAAATCTGCATATACCTCATATAGGATTCTCAAGCCATAAAATCCTATTTTTTAATTTTCTTACTTCACATAACATATTTAATTCATTTTCTCATAACTAGTCCATTTTCATGAAAAATACCAAATCAGTTCTAAAAATATTTCTTTTCTGAAATTTAGCAGAATATAGTCCCATATTGAACATATATTTTTCTCAGAATTTTTAAAACTTATTTACTATTTTTCATATGGCCAAAACCGCTGAATATTTAGACATTTATCATAAATTGTACTTTTATCCAAAAATTCTGAAATTCACAGAGTACACTGATATTATATAGATATACTTCTAATAAAAATTTCATCAATTTTGAAGTTAACCACAAGGAGTTATAAGCGGTTACTTTTAAAATAGTATTTCCCCGTAAAATTCATAACTCTTAATCTATATATCCAAAAATCACCATTTTTGGACACAATCAATAAAACTCATCAAAATATCATTTCAAATTTTTCCAGAATTTTCTGAAGTTCAAAAAAATTACGAAACTGAAAATCATAACAACCCTTAAAATCCCTTACTATCCCTTACCTCAAAAATGCAGTATTTCTGACTGGAATGCAAAGCCGAAGGAAACTTGCACTGAATAGCAACTCTCAAAGTATCTAAATACTCAAAAAATATGCTTCATAATATAGAGAGAGAAAGAGAGAAAGCTTATGTTTCTGGTGTGATTTTTCATTCTAACTTAGCCCTCTATTTATAGAAAAATGTTAGCACGCCGAAGCAGACTTAACCTGTAACCTGATGGCTTTACCTGCTACTATTCTCACCCACCACATTTGAATAAAAATCTCAGCACATTTCTTCACCAACCAAGAGTGGTGCCCACCAATTCTAGAATTTTTCACCAAAATGATAAACTCCGAAAATTCAATAATTTCTGAACTAGTCATCTTGTAAAATTCATAATAAATCATACGTTCATTTTTAAAGGTTCAAAATTTGTGTACATATACTCAACTTATATATGTATAACATATTCAAAAATCACAACGATCCAACGGTCGGATTAAAAATTATAACCCCCGCAAAATATTTCAAAAATCCTAATTTGATTTTCAATACCTCCGTTCCGCAAAAATACAGATAAAACACCTCAACATTAACTCCTTCATTTTTAACCACAAAAATATATCCCTCATTTATATCCACATAAAATAAATATTTCCTTATCATATGAATCAATAATTAATTATTCACAAATAATATTACAGAATCACATTTATGACAACCAGGCCGTTCCCAAGAAAGAGGGGGCTTTCCAATAAGGATTTCTCCTTACTGGCGCGCAATTAGATGACCAAACCTCTCCTTAGACAGAACTTTCTAGACATTGCCAATAATGTTATCTAATAATATTATTCAAATAATATGAATTATTGATCTGATAATGGAGATGATGTGCAGCAACAATTATTGAAACAACAATAATATAAAATATCAACGCAGCAATTATTGAATCAATAAAATAAAATATTGAACAGTAATTACTGTGACAATTATTCAGTAGTGCCTTCTTACGTAAGAATCAATAATTTCAAAAATATTGTGCAATACCGTGTGCTACTGTGCAATAATACGTATTACTGTATTTTAATCACCGGGTATTCTAACAGTGTTAACGGTAACAACTACGCCGTTAATTATAAAAACTCAATTTTTTGTCGTTATCTTCATCCGACCGTTTTTCGTTATAGGGCCCACAAATAGCTGTGCCGTCGTACGAATATTCCCCGACAGAAAGAATATTCCACGACCAAACGAATATTCCCCGACAACAATGAATATTTATAACCACTTGCGTATTTTTAAAAAAAATTCATATATCACCCTTAACTTTAACTTGTTATCAATTTAACCATTTACTAAATAGAAAAATTGAATACTTTTATTTCATAAAATTCGGGGTCTTACAAAAAGAAAAGTGAATTTTCTAGTTTATAAGCCTTAAAAAATTTCTATGTACTTTGGATTTCCATCATTTTTGATCTACACTTTCTTTTTGAGATCCGTCAAAGAGAGGTGCTAGATATGTAAGTTATCTACTAAACTCAAGTGGTAGCAGTCAAAAATATTTAGTACACAAGTTGTAGTGACTGTTTTACCAAAAATAGTTTCATTGATAAAACGGAAAAACAGAATGTTTTGGACAGTTTAGGAATTTAGGGATTATTTATATACTCATATCATATAATCCATGTACATTAAATACACGCAATAAAATTACGCAGTTAGGTATTATTGTCCGGGTATCCCCCATAATTATTTTCACTACTCACATAATCACATTATAACATTATTTAATATTAATATTTATTTAAACATCAAATTTCTTTCCTAGTTTCTAGAGTACACATATATTTTAATTATTTCTGTATTACAATCCCATGGGATTTCATTGTACTACTAGGTATCTCAAGTCATTAACATATACCCCTATCATATGGTTTTATTAATGTCACACATATAATAAAGGTGTTCCATTTCTTTTCTACAGAAGAAAACTAATTTTCTCAAACTGACCAATTGCGCAGCTACGCCGGACCCTGGCAGTGCCAAACTGGTTTAGCTTCAAGTCAATTTCAACTTCCATCGACACACTAGTTCTACACGACATGAATTAACTTCCACATGAGTGATATTACTGATCTAAGAGTGTATTCATTCCTTATATGGAATCACATAATCTTTCACAATTAATCTTCCTAGTTCTCTTTTAACTCGCTTAGCGAATTTCCTCAGTTCACATTATGTCACATAAGGCACTTCACAAATGCTCATCACATTTCCACACTTCTTAATTCGTATTAATCCAATACGAATCAATTTAATTACTCAACTTACAAAACATTAACATTTATATCCAAAAAAATATTTATTTCCATTACTATATTCATTTAATAAGATGTGGAAATTCTCGGGTATTACAGTGGATATGTGAACAACGTTATGAACACTAGACATACTTGGTGGTAAGGCGAGTCTATAAGCCACAGTTCCTACTCGGTCGATGATTTCAAACGAACCAATGAATCGAAGGATAAGCTTTCCTCTCTTTCCAAATTTCGTAATTCCCTTCCATGGAGCAACACACAATAATTCATAATTTCCGACATTGAATTCCACATCCCTTCGATGAAGATCAACATAACTCTTTTGTCGATCTTGTGTTATTTGTATACATTGCCGGATCATTTGAATCTTTTTCGTGGTCATGCGTACCATTTCTAGTCCCAACAAAGTTGCTTCACCCACCTCGTCCTAGTATACTGAAAAACGATACTTTCATCCATATAACACCTCAAATGGAGCCATGCCTATACTCTCTTGATAGATATTGTTGTAGGAGAATTACACCAATGGTAAGTATTTGTCCCAACTTCCTTTGAAATCTAGTACGCAAAGTCTTAATAGATCTTCAAGAGTTTAAATAGTCCTCTTCGACTACCCGTCCATTTGGGGATGGTATACAGAACTGAATCGTAAATCCGTGCCCATAGCTTTCTAGAAGCTGACCCAAAATCATGAATTGAATCTTGGGTCTTGATCAGAAATTATGGATACTGGCATACCATGAAGTCTTACAATCTCGTTTATGTGCATACGAGCAAGACGTTCAAGTGAATAAGTTTCTCGTATAGACAAGAAATGAGCAGACTTGGTTAATCTATCGAAAATGACCCAGATTGCATTTATACGTTGAGAAACCTTGGGAACACCAGTAAATAAATCCATGTTGATGTGTTATCACTTCCATTCTAGAATTTCAAGCGGTTGCAATAAACCTTTTGGTACTTGATGCTCCACCTTGACACGTTGATAAGTTAAACACCTTGAGATAAACTCCGCGATCTCTTTGTTCATATTGCTCCACCGAAATGTATGTCGAAGATCACGATACATTTTGATACTTCCAGGATGGATTGCAAATGTTGTGTTGTGTGCCTCCATCATGATTTTATACTTCAAACTAGAGTCGTTAGGAACACAAAGTCTGGATTTGACTCGAAGTATTCCTTATTCGTCGATTCTTGCTTCTATAATAGCACCTTCTTGAACCTTCTTCTTCATATTCATTAGCTCTGGTTCTGTAGCTTTAGCAGATTTAACTTTATCGATTAAAGTCGATTCTACGCATATATTTGACATCAGCACGTGGGTCCTTGGAGTCTTAAACTCTATCTACATCCTTTGTAAGTCATAAAAAATGGGTCTTTGAGTTAACAACATCGCACTCGTACCCGCATATGATCTTCTACTCAACTCGTCAGCTACTACGTTCGCTTTTTCAAGATAGTATTGAATGGTATGGTCGTAATCTTTCAAAAGCTTAAGCTAACGTCGTTATCGCATATTGAGTTCCTTTTGGGTAAAGAAATATTTGAGGTTCTTATGGTTTGTATAGATCTCCACTTTCTCCCAATACTGGTAGTGTATCTAGATCTTTAGCGCGAAAACGACTGCTGCCAACTCTAGATCATGAGTAGGGTAATTCCTCTTATATTCTTTTAGTTGTCGTGAGGCATAGGCTATGGCATTCCCATGTTGCATGAGAACACATCCTAAACCTCTGCCTGAAGCATCGCTGTAGATGACAAATCCCTCTGAACCTGATGGTATTGTAAGAACAAGTGCTGAATTTAGTCTCCTCTTGATTTCTTGGAAGCTCTTCTCACATTCCTCACTCCATCCAAACTTTATATCTTGTTGAGTCAGCTAAGTTAATGGAGTGGCAATTCGAGAAAATCCATCCACGAATCTCCGATAATAACCAGCTAAGCCCAGAAAGTTACGTATTTTGGTTACTGACTTAGGTTGCTCCTGTGATGCCCCCAAATTCGGGTATCTTCCAACCCGACAGATGGTGCTACATGGTGCTACAGTTCACATATACATTCAATTGAAATGTCTCAAAAGAGTGAATATGTCTTTTATATATTCCAAAATAATATTACCATTCCTAGGTTCTTTATAACCATTACATGTGTTGTGACGCCCCCAAATTCGGGTATCTTCCAACCCGACATATGGTGCTACACGGTGCTACAGTTCACACATACATTCAATTGAAAAGCCTCAAAAGAATGAATATGTATTATATATATTCCAAATAATATTACCATTCCCCAGGTTCTTTATAACCGTTACATTTGTTCGTGTCATAATATCAAATAATAACAACATTCACCTATACTATTAGAAAGATAATCTCCAGGTTTGCCTTAGCCTTCCCTTTATCTTTACCGGATCCTTCGGTCCGTTTGGTCTTAGCTGCATTCATATGGTTCAAGCAAGAGTAAGCATAACTAGCTCAGCAAGCATTACAATTCCATTTAAACAGTATGCTTGAATCATAGGAATTGTATATCTTCAATAAATGAACAATAGTTGTGAAGTACTATTGATAATTCAAAATAGCACTTCTCTTTTCTTTCAAACATTTCACAATGAATAACATTCAGTAAAACATCAATTCCGGTCCAAGACGTTGAGCATTTCATACTTTCTTTGAAAAGGACAACCCGGCACCAAGTTCGTAAGTTGACAATACTTACGAGCACGTCTAGGTGATCAGCCTATAGTACTCTATGTTGTACAACACTACTTTCTTTAAACGTATGTACATTTAAGTTGTGGCAACCTCACATGCCTGTCGTTTGACGACAAAACATTTGTTTATGCATACTCAGTCTTCATTTGAAAACCACACCAAAATAGTTTGGCAACACTTGACAACAGTTCAATAGATTATAAGAAATCCAAAGAAACATCTTAAGTCTAGCCGAAAGAATTAGCTTCGACTTCATCATACATCAATTCATACGTAAGGTACATGAATTACAAAGCTTGTCCAAAGAATTTCGACCAGGGTCAAAATACTTGCCTTTAGCGTCTGCTATAGTATAATTACTTTTCCTTGGAATCTTTAAGGTCTCTACAATAAATAACCACATAACATAACACATTAGGACATGAACAAACATACATGGTTCCTAATGTATCTTACCCTTGTTCTCAATCTAATCATGTCTTAGATTATTTACCATTGGTTTCGGTTTACCGTTATGATTAACATCATTCTTACGTTCGAGTCAGTTATTCCCAACCTTTAGTGTATTACTTAAGGTTTACAACATCCTAATTGATGTTACTTTATGGTTATTAATGTATTAGTTTATTTTCTAATCAACCATTTTACTTTCTATCTTTGTAAGCTTTCATTACTATGTTTGGTCTAGTGCTGGCACTGTGGCGCCAGCTTCCCTTCTTTATGTCGCGCTGCGGCGCCACTCTTCAGTGGCTACGACTCGGACTCGGCGCTGCGGCGCGAGTCTTAGTGTTAACTGTCGTGCTGCTGTGCAAAACTTTAGTAGGTTCTGGGCATGGCTCGGCGCTACAGCACCACATTTTAGCCTTGGGCTGGCGCCGCGACGCCAGCTCTGTGCACCAGATACTTTGACAGTTTTTCCTACTTTGCAAACTTCCCGGACTCAAAATTTGATCATTTTAAGTCTGAATTGGCTCGTTCAAAAGCTATTAGCTCACAAATCACATACTCTACGTGCTCATATAAGAATTTTACATTTTTGAATCCGTTAACTCGAAATTCACCTTTTAGTTCATTTTAACGAAAATGATAAACGTCCGTGAACGTTCAACGCTCGTTGCTTCCCTCTAAGTCAAAATTTGATCATTTTCGAGTCCACAACTCTATAATGCCAAATAAGACTTATCCCCATCGAAAATCAACGTTTTCGAGTTCAATGCCAAAATTTGACTTCCATTCCGAGAATTTCACAATTTCGACAATCATCGTCTAATCTCGCGAATTCCGGCATAACTTCGTTACTTAAGATTTGTTCATCGTTTCAAATGGATTCATTCCATTATACTAACATCTTAACCTACATACATCACATACAAAATAAGTTCTTACTTGTTCTTCATAAGTTTATAACTTATACAAGTGTTAATTATTTATTCATGACTTATTAAGGCTTAAGTCCTTTGATTAGCCATTCTCATCTCTTCTTAGCATACAAATTCTACCACTACTCACTTCTCTAACAATTGAAGAGAGGGAGAATCATGGTTTAGGATCATTACCTTTGAAGTTCTCTTGTTCTTCCTTGCAATATGAAAGACTAACTTTTGCTAACTTATAGTCTCTAACAAATAAGCACTTAGTTGTTGGTGAATAATCTAACAAGTTAATAATGATCCAACAAGTCTTCTATATATAGGAAACCCAAGGTGAGGGCTTAATGGTCTTTAATTCCTTCCACCTCCTTAAACCACCTCCTTACTATTCATCTCTTGGTCACCAAGTAAATCCACTTTACTTGGTCACCAAGATGGTGCCATATGATCATGGGGCCCATATGGGTTGCCCCATGGGTCAATCTTACCCATTGGATCGATCCACGGATCTGGTTCTTAATTTGGGCTTTAAGTTAACTAACTTTTAATGTACTCTTTAGGCTTGCATTTAACAAACATTGGGCTTTATCCATTATTTACACTTGGGCTTGCACATTAATCCCTATTGGACTTTACACTTCCTACACAATCTTACAAGTCCATTATATATGGCTTAAAGCCTTAGAACATATTGTCTACGTATTAATCTCGTATTTGAACTCATAAACTTATTCGTCATATACGACATACCATCATTCATACATACTCGTATAATACCTCATATTATACTCGTATTCTTTACCTCGTACAATACCTACGTATCATACGATATCATCATGTAATTCACTAACGCTTTACTTTTCTTGACGTTCTCAAATTAAGTCCGCAGGCAAAAAGCTACGTTTGCCATACATGAATTATTATTACATAATCCATCTCCCTTTGATATTCTATCGTTACGTATTTCTCAAAAGTTTAAAAATAATTCCCGAGCATAAAATTGTGAATAGTATTTTTTAGAAAATTTTTCGAAAAACTTTTATTTTCGTCTTAAAAATTCAAGCACTTTAATTCCTTCACGCAGCCAGAATACTACGATATTCCGACGTATTTAGGTTATAGAACAATCTCCATCTTATTAACACATAATAATATCATGTAATATAATTTTATTCATTATTAAATTAAATAAAATTATTTTACAAATTGTTCGATTTTTTGGGGTGTTACACTCTCTCCCACTTATAAGGATACTTTAACAACCCGATATTTTTTATATAATTAAATCAGGAATTTTGCGTATAATTTTTTTTTTATTTTAAAAGATGAGGATTTGTACAAGATAAGTGTATGTATTTATGTGATGAATATAAAATATATTTATTACATGAATGATTACAATTAATTTTATTTTAGAATTATTGATCATTATAAATTATATTCTTATAATATTTAATTTTACAGTAGAAATATTTTTATTAATTATTTTCCATGAAAATATGATTTTATATTATTTAAATAATATATGAAATGATTATAGAATTATTATAATAATTATTTTAGTATATGAATTTATTTCAGGATAATTTAGTTAATTAATTAACTTAATTAATAATGTTATATATGACAGATAAATCAGATATGAAATTCAAACCCTAATTTTGGATTTTTGATCAAGGAATGGGAATAATATTATTATATTATTATTTGTCAGTGCTATAAATATGTATGTTATGTGTATAAGGTTAATCTGGGGAGCAGTTTTATTGTAACCTGCAAAACCCTAATGTTACTGATAAACTCTAGTTTTGAAGTCAAATGAGATTTAAAAATCTGTCTAGTAAATATGTTATGTGATTATTGATTTTTATTATAAATATTATTTTTTATTTCAGTACTATAAATATGTAAAGTATATGCGAACCGATAATGGATGGTCAATTATATTGCATCATGACTAAATCCTAATATTAATTTGTCTAACCCTACTGTGAAACTCAAAGGGGAGATCCAAGACTGTGTAATGATTGGGTGATGTGATTTATGGCGTAATATAGAATTTAAAGTTAATTAGGAAAACCATAATTATTATTTAGGAAACCTAATTAATTAAACACCCAAATTACAAAATTATAACCCTAATTATTATTTTGGAAACCCTAATTTGAAACTCAATTATGAGTTCGAGACTATTACATAACTGTATTATATGATTTATGTGTGTATTATTTAATTTTGTATTGATTAGGTAAACCCTAATTAATATTTAGAAATATTAATTTCTAGAAAATCTATTATTTAAATTATAAACCCTAAATTATAAATTGTAAACCCTAATCGCTAAATTAAAAAGGTTAATGCTAATTAGTAGATCTTAAACCTAAATAGCAAAGTGTTAAGTAAATTAAAAACCTTTATTTAATTAAGAAACCTAAATTATTTTATGAACCCTAATTATAAATTTTTGAAACTAAAATTTTATTTTTACAAACCCTAAATTTGATATCATATAAAATTAATGTGATAAACCTTAGGGTTAAACCCTAAGGGTCAAATCCTAAGGGTTTGACAAGTTACCAAAATGCCATTAAATTTATAAGCCAAATGACAAAAATGACCTTATTGCATAATTGAGGCTTACTTGTGTATCTAGCAAAATCAGAGTTGGTTACCAACTCTTGACTTTCTTGTGACTGAAATCAAATGTTTGACAGCCACTGCAACTCAGCCAATTCATTGCAAATTGTTGTTTATAAGATCCAAGAGAGAGAAAAGCCTCATTTTTGCCTCATTTCTCTCCAAACACCCAACTAACTTTTCTCTCACCCAAACCTACGAAATTCTAGTGTTAGTTCAGTCACAATTCAAGCCCCACTAAAACACTTAACCAAATCAGTAGCCAGAATCAAGAATTTATGCATAAAGGTATAAAACCCTAGCTTGAAATCTGATTTTGATCAATGTGTTAGATGTTAGAATTTTATGTTAAAACGTGTTGTTTATAGTGTTAGTAAGTGATCTGGGTTGATAGATGTTGGATCCATAACATCTATAAGCTCAGATCTAGTATTTTTCCAAATCTGGAAAATTTTTAAAATGAGTCTGACAACTGAATGTCAGACACTGTAAATCTTTGTATGTTATATGTTTCTGTTGTTTAAAGGTTTGAATATGTAGTCTGATGTGAGATCTTTGATCTGGAACTTGAATCAAGTCCATATCATATACAGATTGTTAGATATATGTGGTCAAAGGTCGTTGACCGACCACGAAAATTGAAAATCTGGGCAGCCCAGATTTCCCAGGTGGCTCTGACAAGTTTTTCAAAGCTTCTAATCTCGCTGATTTTTGATGTTTTGGCCCAGTTGTTGTTTTGTTGTTGTAGCCTGATACGAAGACTACATATTAAAGTCTTCAGACAACCTAGATACTTAATGGGATCCAAGTTATGAAAGGTCAAAAGTGGGTTGACCGTCTGCTTATGAACATTTCTGGGTTTTCCAAAAATGTTCAAGAATAGTTTCTAGAGACCACTTTGACCGGCTTTAAATTCTTTACTGTGTTGATGTTAGATCTATATAATGTTATTTACTTGGTCTTTGGCATGTATTCTACATGATGGAATCTTCATATTACATAGACTAAGCCCACAATGCTAGATTCAGATACTGCAAAATAGGTACCTTGGTTGTTCTTCATTTCTAGGTAACCCAAAAAATGAAGAACAGGTCTGACAACATTTTTAAAGCCTCAGATCTCACTTGTTTAATGCTTTTTGGTCATGTTTCTTGTTAGATCATGTAGTATTGACCTAGCACTACAAGATATGTTGTTTAGCTATTCCAGAAACGTCATGAGTTATGAATTATTGATGGTCAAACTGGTGCTCTTCGTGACTGACATGTTTTCTGGGTTTAGGCACCAGAACATGAAGAACACCTATAGCGACGATTTTGTCGCTATAGGTAGTCTTTAGCGACAGTTTAGTTCCAAAATTAATTATTTTTATTAAATAAATAGAAAAATTAGTTTTTAATTATTAAAAATATAAAATAAATTCTTAAAAATTATTTTAGTATCTGAAAATTAGTTTTTAATAATTTTTAATATATTTCATAAAAATTTAATATTTTTGGAATATTAAAGGTGTTTAATTTATTTAATTATAATATTAAATAAATTATTTAAAAATAATTTTAATACTTGAAAAAGCATTTAAAATTATATTATATTATAAGAAAATATTTTAAGTTATTTTCTTAACTTTTAATATTTTGTGATGAAATTTCATTAATAAATTAATATTAATGATATTTAAGTTATTTAATAAATGTATTAAATAAATGATGAAAAATAGAATTAATGATTTAAAAATTATATAAAAATTATATAAAGGTTATAAAAATATTTTAAGTTATAAAATATAACTTTTGATATTTTGTCATAAAAAATATTAATATTTTAATATTAATAATATTAGATTTATTTAATACTTATATTAAATAAATTAGTTTAAAAATGATTTTAATATTAGAAAAATCATTTTAAATGAAAATAATGATTTTAAAAATATTTTAAGTTATAAAATATAACTTTCAATATTTAAAGGAAAATCTCATTAATTATTTACTATTAATGATGTTAAATTTATTTAATAATTATATTAAATAAATTAGTTTAAAAGTGATTTTAATATTATAAAAATCATTTTAAATGATAGTAAATTATTTAAAGATATTTTAAGTTATAAAATATAACTTTTAATATTTAAAGGATAATTTTATTAATAATTTAATATTAATGATATTACTTTAATAATAAATGATATTAAGTTTATTTAATAATTATATTAAATAAATAGTTTTAAAATGGTTTTATTTATTTAAAAATCATTTAATAAGGATATTAATGAATTAAAAGTATTTTAAGTTATAATTAATTATTTTTAATATTTTGGTAGATAATGCAGTAATATTTTAATATTAATGGTAATTAATTAAAAATGATTTTAAATGTTTTAAAAAGTCATTTAAGGGTATATAAATACTTTAAAAATATTATAAGTTATTATAAATAACTTTAATATTTTGGCAATGGTTTCATTAATAGTTTAATATTAATTAAATATTAATGATAATAGAATTGCTTAATATTTAAATCATTTAATAATAATTTTGGTGTTTGAAAATTCATGATAAATTATAATAAATGTTTAAAAATTATTATAAGTCATTTAAAAATAATATGACTGATACTTACAGATATTGAACTTCGGGATAGAGTTTTAGACTCGATAATTACCCGATAAAGCCATCGGTACACCGACATGTTTCAGAAATTAATCTGGACTTATATAATTTGTCTGTATATGTGTTTGTTTGTGATCCAATAACTGCGAAACATGTGTGACAACGTGATTAGGTTATGTACTAACTACAATAAGCAGTATTGTGTGTTGCGATATGTTATTCTAATCATTAAAATGATCGTATTACTGATAGGTTGCTATATAAAAGATAAACCTAAGTTGCGTACTGTAATCAGCGGACCAGGCAAGTATCCTGCCTTTGTATTTCCTTTATGCAATGGACATGAGTAAGAAGTTTCAGAATTATATTATTATTGTACTAGATTATTAACTTTATTGTCGTAGATATTGTAACAACCCGATATTTTCTATTAAAATAAATCAAAAATTTTATGTATAAATTTTTTACTATTACTATTTTAAGGATGAGGATTTGTACAAGATAATGTGTATATGTAATTATGTGGTAAATAAAAATATATTTATTACATAAATAATTACAAATAAAGTTATTTTAGAATTATTAATTTTTATAAAGTATATTTTTATAATAATTAATTTTATAATGGAAAATTTTTTTATTAACTATTTTCCATGAAAATATAATCATATATTATTTAAATAATATATGGAGTAATTTTTAGAATAATTATAACAATTGTTTTATTATATGAGTTTATTACAGATTATTAAGTTAATAATTTTACCTTAATTATTAAGGTTAATTATGGAAGAATAAATCAGATATGGAATCCAAACCCTAATTTTTGGATTATTGTCAAGGTATGAGAATAATAATATAATATTAATTATATTTTGATTTTTCAGTGCTATGAATATGTACTGTATGTACGTGTTGATGATGATTAGTTAATTATGGCGTTTAATTTCAAAACCATTTTATTAATTGATTAAACCCAAATTTTACTGGGGAAACCCTAATTGGAAAATCAATTCTGAGTCTAAGACTGTTATATAACTGTGTTATATAGTTTATGTTATGTATTAAGTGATTAATTAGGTAAACCCTAATTAAAATTCTAGAAACCCTAAATAATTTTTAGAAAACCCTAATTATTTAAAAAGCCTAAATTTTTATTAGTAAGCTCAAATTAAAATCTTATTTAACTTTAATCTTAATTTTTCAAACCCTAAAAATTATTTGGGAAACCTTAAGGTTTATGATCTATTAATTTTAACCTAGATTCAAGCATCATGGACAAAAATACCCTTAAATTATTTTGTTAGTTTACTAAAATATCCTTTTTGGATTTATTTTAATAAGATTTCTTGCAAATCTTACCATATCTTGCAAGTCATCACCCTAGATTATAGCACATGCCTAAAACTCATCCAAGCTTATCCACTTTGACACCTTGCATGTTAGATGCATTGAATCTAAGAATTATAAATTGGTTAGGAGAGAGAAAAGTGCACATATTTGCTCATTCGTGCTCTTACACTTCGCCAAGACCATCTCTCTCTAAACCCACGAATTTCCAGTGCTAGACCAGTCCCCAAATCAAGCCCCACAAAATCCACTAAGAAAATCAGAAGCCAGAAATCAGAAATTAATCATAGAAGGTATAAACCCTACTCAAAAATCTGTCCAATTTTCTGTTGTCAGATGTTATGTTTGAGTGTTAGAATATGTTGTTAGTAGTCTCTATGGGTGATCTGGGTTGCTAGATGTTAGATCCATAACATCTAGAGGCTCGGATTTAGCATTTTACAACATCTGGAAAAATTTTATTTTGTGGTCTGACATCAAATGTCAGAGGTTGTAAATCTTAGTCTGTTTATGATTTTTGTGTTTTGAAGGTTTATACTTGTAGTATGTTATGTGGTCTAGGTTCTAGAACTTGAATCAGGGTCGTATCGATCATATATTGCAAGATATTTAAGGTCAAAATGCGTTGACCGGCCATGACCGGGTGTTTCTAGGTAACCTAGAAACAGCCCAGAACCGGCCTGACAATATTTTTAACCGTCTTGATCTGTCAGGTTGTTCATTGTTTGTTGATGTTGTTGTATACATGTTATAGCCTGCTAGATGAAGTATAAATCTATGCCTTAAAACCTTTTAAACAACAACTATGTTGGATTTAGGAGATGGTCAAAGTAGCCATCCGAGACTGATTTTGAGTTTCTGGAAATTTTCAGAAACCGTATGAACTAGATTTCTGACATGGCTTGACCGGCTTTGTTATGCTTGATCTGTTGTTATTTTAGTGACATAATGTGATAGAACTTTTCCCTGGTATGTTGACTACACACTGCAACCTTTAAATCACTAAAATATTACAAGGATTACATGTTGCAGAAGCCTAAAAATGGACAGTCGAACTGTTCTTCATTTCTGGGTAACCTAGAAATGAAGAACAGGTCTGACAGCCATCTTAGAGGCTCAGATCTCTTGGGTTATGCAGTGTTTGGTTATGTTTGTTGTTGGATCTTGTAGTCCTACACTAGCACTACAATCTCTGACTAACATCATGCCCAGAAACACAACACACACGAAATTAGACCTGGTCAAACCTGGTCACTCGGTAATGGGCTTGATGTTCTGGGTTTCATGAAGAACACCTCAAGAACACCTATAGCGACAGTTTCGTAGCTATAGGGCCCTTTAGCGGCAGTTGTTTATAAAAATTAATTATTTTTATAATTAGTATTAATTAGTTTTTAATTCTGAAAAATACAAAATAAGTTATTAAAAATTATTTTAAATTTTGAAAATTAGTTTTTAATTATTTTAAATATATTTCATAAATATTTAATATTTTTGGAATATTGAAGGTATTTAATTTATTTAATTATATTATTAAATAAATTAGTTAAAAATGATTTTAATACATGAAAAATCATTTAAAATTTTATTATGATATAAGAAAATATTTAAGTTATTTTTAATGACTTTTAATATTTTTGTGATAAAATTCATTAATAAATTAATATTAATGATATTTAAGTTATTTACTAAATGAATTAAATAAATTAATAAAAAAAGATTTTATTATATTAAAAATTATTTTAAATAATAATAAGGTATTTAAGAATATTTTAAGTTATAAAATATAACTTTCAATATTTAAAGGCAAAATTTTATTAATTAATTATTATTAATGATATTAAGGTTATTTAATAATTATATTAAATAAATTAGTTTAAAAATACTTTTAATATTGTAAAAATTATTTCAAATGTAAATAAAGTGTTTAAAGATATTTTAAGTTATAAAATATAACTTTTAATATTTAAAGAATAATTTCATTAATAATTTAATATTAATGATATTAATTTAATACTAAATGATATTAAATTTATTTAATAATTATATTAAATAAATAGTTTAAAAATAATTTTATTAATTTAAAAAGGATATAAATAAATTAAAAATATTTTAAGTTATACTTAATGACTTTTAATATTTGGATAAATAAAGCATTAATACTTTAATATTAATGGTAATTATTTAAGAATGATTTTAAATATTTTAAAAATCATTTAAGGGTAATATTAATACTTTAAAAATATTCTAAGTTATTATAAATAACTTTAATATTTTGGAAATGATTTTATTAATAGTTTAATATTAATTAAATATTAATGATAATAGAATTGAGTAATATTTAAATAATTTAATAATGATTTCGATGTTTGAAAATTCATGATAAATTATAATAAATATTTTAAAATTATATTAAGTCATTTTGAAATAATATGACTGATACTAAGTTATAGGACAGAGTCTAAGACTCGATAATTACCCGATAAAGCCGTCGGTACATCGACATGTTTCAGAAATTGATCTGGACTTAGATATTTTGATTAGATATGTATTTATTTGTGATTCAATATTTGTTAAACATGGGTAATAATGTGATTAGGTTATGTGCTAACTGTGAAATGCAGAACTATGTGTTATAGTATATTATTCTAATCAAACGAACGATCTTATTAATGATAGGTCGTGAGATAAACGATAAAACTAAATTGTGAACTGTAAGCAGCACATCAGGCAAGTATTTTACCTTTGCATTTTCTTTATGCAATGGGCATGAGTAAGAATATTTATGAATTATATTATTACTGTACATATTATTAACCTTATATTATATACGCTCATTGATTATCAACATGTTAGTATATGGTAATTCAGATATATATATATATATATATATATATATATATATATATATATTCTGTTTGTTAATTTCTATAAATGGTTATACAAGTGTCCCCACTTGAATAATCGTTGTATTTAATCACATGTTGATACCCCTTTGTCAATTACCCGTATATATACATATATATTTATATATATATGTTGAATTATAGATTATTGCTGAACAAGATAAAACCTTTGATTTGGAACCTAGACAAGTATGAACATCCCTACACGGGAAAACTTTTATGTGCTCAAGGCGGACAGAGTGAACGATACCCTCGTTCATGCATGTACTATTGATCAATGCAGGGTACAACGGGCTGATCACCCCCGTGCCCGTAAGTTATGACGGTTTGCAGATGAATTTCTGTTTAACCTTTTCGAAAATAAAAACAATGTTCATAGTATGTCAATTAAACCCTATTTATAGTCATTACGTAGTTTTAAAAATTTGAAAGAGGGTTGTTATGTTATTATCGGTATAGATACTTCACAACTATTGATCTGTTATAGAAGGGTAGTATAAAGAGAACATTTAAATTCTTTCAACTTATATATATAATTGATATTACTTTCTGGGCATTCAAATGCTCATCCTTGCTTAATTTAAATATTTTCAGCTAAGTGTGAAGAACCAGAACGCTCATGCAGAAACAAAGGGAAAGGAAAGCTAACCAAATAAGATTTGTGGTAGTTTATGTATTAGTTTGATATTATTAAGACAAGTATGATATTAATTATCTATCATGGGTTGTAATGAATGTATTAAAGATTGCGTACTTGGGAGCTAGACTCTGATAATCATGTAAATTAAGTTGATCTTTATATTATTGTTATTATTATTAGTATTATTCCGCTCATAGAAATGGTATCGTGAGGCATCGAGTTCGGGTTTCAAGTACCCGAATTGGGGGGCGTCACATCATGGTATCAGAGCTTAGGGTTAAAAACCTTAGGTTGGTTAGACCTTAGGCTATAACCTTAGAACAGAGGGAAACGTTAAAAATATAAATAACTCATATAGAGTTTAAAAAGGAGATGAATTGAATAAATTCATCGTCAAATAAAATAAAAGATAACTTATATAAAACTCTTATTTGATGTATGTATATACTATATGCTAATCAGGATAATTTGTGTGTGTAGATGTCTGGTGAAAAAGACTTGTTATATGCATATAGCATGAAGAAGGATCAAACCTATACACCCGAGCTGATATCGAAGCCGATAGCTGAAGTAGAAGCTCACAATAAAAACAACTCAGACGATGTGGTTATCGTAGAAAACGTAATACCAGATCCGAAGATGGTGGAGCTGACAGATAGTGATTCAGACACTAAAGTTGAAGTAGACCAAACATCAACGGAGGTGCAGGATCTAAGGAACAAGGTTTCTTATCTGGAAAGGCTGTGGGAAATAGAAAAGCTGTTGAATAGTCAGTTACGTCAAGCGTTAATAGAAACAATGGAAGAACAAGATACGCTTAAAATCCAAATTGATCAGATGAGAGCCTCAAGCAACACATCGTGTGCAGCTCCGAGCAAGAAGGGAAAAAGAAAGATAGAGGAGCATGACTTAGGAAAACCTGATAAGAAGAAAGGGAAAAGAATATGTTACCTTTGCAGTTATAAAGGACATACCACTCTGTATTGTCCTGACTACAAACCAGGAGCATGTTTTATCTGTGGGGTAGAAGGTCATTAGGCGAGAGGTTGTCCAAGAAAAAGGTGTAATAAATTGGTAGTATAGGTTCTGTTGAGTAGATGTGTTTAATGTAATATATATGATAAGTAAGTCTGTGTAATGTGATGTTTTCAACTTTTGTATTAAGTCAAGACTGTAAATTCCGACTTTTGTAGTCACAAAGGGATAAATGATGTTAAAAGCAGTATGTGCTATGTTATGTAAATATTCGTTAAATGAATATGAATCTATGTTTGAGTAATAAAACAAGTTTGAAATATTAAACTTATATGATAAGGTTTAGAATGTAAGTTAAATTTATGATTTTATTTAATTAGATAATGCCGCCAAGACGTCGAACTAGAAATCAAAGGGCAGAAGAATCTATTAATAACGCTGAGGGACAACAACAAGCAGACCCGATGCAGAATTTCGCAAACATGATAGCTCAGGCTATGCAACAGGGAATACCAGCTGCAGGAAACCAGTCGGACACCCGCTTAGCTAACTTTAAAGACTTTAAGGATGTAGGACCGCCAAAATTCAAAGGTACAACTGACCCTGTTGAAGCCCAAACTTGGGTTAAAGAGATTGAAAAAGCGTTCGTAATAGCTAGGATAACTGAGGGGCAAAAGACCGCTTTTGCCACCTACATAATGAAGGGTGAGGCAAAATTTTGGTGGGAGGCGAATCAGGCGAGGGCAGTAGAAGGTGTAGTCACATGGGATAGGTTTAAGACCTTGTTTTTCGAGAATTATTTTTCACTTAGTATGCAGGCGAGGATGGAGGTTGAATTTTTAGAGTTGAAGCAGGAGAATATGACGGTGTCTGAATATGCCGCCAAATTTAATGAGTTAGCTAGGTTTGCCCCGCATCAAGTTGATACGGAGGCTCGAAAAGCTAGAAAGTTTGAGCTGAGATTGAAACCCTGGCTCTACAACAAGGTGGCGGTGTTGCAGATCCCTACATTTGCAGTACTCATGGAGAAGGCGACTATTGCTGAGGAAGGAAGTGAGGCCATGAGCCTTTACAACAAGGAGAGAAAGAATAAGGGTAAGACCGAAGGAGCTGGAAGGTAGGAATTAATAGTGGGAATAGGGGTGATAGTAGCAAGAGGAAGGTGAGCAGTTTTGGAAATGTGCAGGTGAAACAAGAAGGTGTCAAGAAGCAGGCGGTGCAGTGTAAGACATGTGGAAAGAACCACTCGGGGGAATGTTTGAAAGGGAAGTTTGTATGCTACAAGTGCGGGCAGGAGGGTCATATCTCTCCCAACTGTCCCAATCCTAGGATGAATAGTGGCTGTTTTCTGTGCGGATCTACATAACACAGGGTGAAGGATTGTCTGAAGAGGAGGGTGGAGGTAGGTAGTGTGAACACTGGCACTGGCAGCGGGACTTTGGCAATCACGGGACCTACGTCATCGAGCAAGCCAATAAAATCTACTACAAGGGTCTACAATATGACCGTCCAGGATACGGCAGCAGCTGGTACTGGAACTCCAAGTATTATTCTTATAACTTTTATTTTCTTATATACATGATTTTCATATATATAGTAAATTATTTCTAAAGAAATTTTGAGGGAGGAATTTGAGTTCTTTTAGAAATCAAATTTCTGTTTAATCAGAAAGACAAGCTTTATGTGAATAGTTAAAGATAAGTTCGATCAAGGTTAATCGAGATCTACTTGTAAAGATTGTGTATGCTATGTAACCGTGTATGTATGGGTTTTAAAACGATGATTCCGGGGACGAAATCTTTATAAAGGAGGGTGAATGTAATAACCCGATATTTTTTATATAAATAAATCAGAAATTTTGTGTATAATTTTTTTTTTATTATTATTTTAAGGATGAGAATTTGTACAAGATAATGTGTATATATAATTATGTGGTAAATAAAAATATATTTATTACATAAATATTTACAAATAAAGCTATTTTAGAATTATTGATTTTTATAAAGTATATTTTTATAATAATTAATTTTATAGTGAAATTTTTTTTATTACCTATTTTCCATGAAAATATATTCATATATTATTTAAATAATATATGAAGTGATTTTTAGAATAATTATAATAATTGTTTTATTATATGAGTTTAGTACAGATTATTAAGTTAATAATTTTACCTTAATTATTAAGGTTCATTATGGAAGAATAAATCAGATATGGAATCCAAACCCTAATTTTTAGATTATTGTCAACGTATGAGAATAATAATATAATATTAATTATATTTTGATTTTTCAGTGCTATGAATATGTACTGTATGTACGTGTTAATGATGATTAGTCAATTATGGTGTTTAATTTCAAAATCCTTTTATTAATTGATTAAATCCAAATTTTACTGGGGGAAACCCTAATTAGAAAATCAACTGTGAGTCTAAGACTGTTATATAACTGTGTTATATGTTTTATGTTGTGTATTAAGTGATTAATTAGGTAAACCCTAAATAATTTTTAGAAAACCCTAATTATTTAAAAAGCCTAAATTTTTATTAGTAAGCTCTAATTAAAATCTTATTGAACTTTAATCTTAATTTTTCAAACCCTAGAAATTATTTGGGAAACCTTAAGGTTTAAGATCTATTGATTTAACCTAGATTCAAGCATCATGGACAAAAATACCCTTAAATTATTTTGTTAGTTTACTAAAATACCCTTTTTGGATTTATTTTAATAAGATTTCTTGCAAATCTTCCCATATCTTGCAAGTCATTACCCTAGATTATAGCACATGCCTAAAACTCATCCAAGCTTATCCACTTTGACACCTTGCATGTTAGATGCATTGAATCTAAGAATTAAAAATTGGTTAGGAGAGAGAAAAGTGCACATATTTGCTCATTTGTGCTCTTACACTTCACCAAGACCATCTCTCTCTAAACCCACGAATTTCCAGTGCTAAACCAGTCCCCAAATCAATCCCCACGAAATCCACTAACAAAATCAGAAGCCAGAAATCAGAAATTAATCATAGAAGGTATAATCCCTACTCAAAAATCTGTCCAATCTTCTGTTGTTAGATGTTATGTTTGAGTGTTAGAATATGTTGTTAGTAGTGTCTATGGGTGATCTGGGTTGCTAGGTGTTAGATCTATAACATCTAGAGGCTCGGATTTAGCATTTTACAAAATTTAAAAATTTTATTTTGTGGTCTGACATCAAATGTCAGAGGTTGTAAATCTCAGTCTGTTTATGATTTTTGTGTTTTGAAGGTTTATACTTGTAGTATGTTATGTGGTCTAGGATCTAGAACTTGAATCAGGGTCGTATCGATCATATATTGCAAGATATTTAAGGTCAAAATGCGTTGACCGGCCATGACCGGGTGTTTCTGGGTAACCCAGAAACAGCCCAGAACCGGCCTGACAACATTTTTAACCGTCTTGATCTGTCAGGTTGTTCATTGTTTGTTGATGTTGTTGTATACATGTTATAGCCTGCTAGATGAAGTATAAATCTATGCCTTAAAACCTTTTAAACAACAACTATGTTGGATTTAGGAGATGGTCAAAGTAGCCATCCGAGACTGATTTTGAGTTTCTAGAAATTTCCAGAAACCGTATGAACTAGATTCCTGACATGGTTTGACCGGCTTTGTTATGCTTGATCTGTTGTAATTTCAGTGATATAATGTGATAGAACTCTTCCCTGGTATGTTGACTACACACTGCAACCTTTAAATCACTAAAATATTACAAGGATTACATGTTGTAAAAGCCCAAAAATGGACAGTCGAACTGTTCTTCATTTCTGGGTAACCCAGAAATGAAGAGCAGGTCTGACAGCCATTTTAGAGGCTTTGATCTCTTAGGTTATGCAGTGTTTGGTTATGTTTGTTGTTGGATCTTGTAGTCCTACACTAGCACTATAATCTCTGACTAACATCATGCCCAGAAACACAACACACACAAAATTAGACCTGGTCAAACCTGGTCACTCGGTAATGGGCTTGATGTTCTGGGTTTCATGAAGAACACCTATAGCGACAGTTTCGTCGCTATAGGGCCCTTTAGCGACAGTTATTTATAAAAATTAATTATTTTTATAATTAGTATTAATTAGTTTTTAATTCTGAAAAATACAAAATAAGTTACTAAAAATTATTTTAAATTTCAAAAATTAGTTTTTAATTATTTTAAATATATTTCATAAATATTTAATATTTTTAGAATATTAAAGGTATTTAATTTATTTAATTATATTATTAAATAAATTAGTTAAAAATGATTTTAATACATGAAAAATCATTTAAAATTGTATTATGATATAAGAAAATATTTAAGTTATTTTTAATGACTTTTAATATTTTGTGATAAAATTTATTAATAAATTAATATTAATGATATTTAAGTTATTTACTAAATGAATTAAATAAATTAATAAAAATGATTTTATTATATTAAAAATCATTTTTAATAATAATAAAGTATTTAAGAATATTTTAAGTTATAAAATATAACTTTCAATATTTAAAGGCAAAATTTCATTAGTTAATTATTATTAATGATATTAAGGTTATTTAATAATTATATTAAATAAATTAGTTTAAAAATAATTTTAATATTATAAAAATTATTTTAAATGTAAATAAAGTGTTTAAAGATATTTTAAGTTATAAAATATAACTTTTAATATTTAAAGAATAATTTTATTAATAATTTAATATTAATGATATTAATTTAATACTAAATGATATTAAATTTATTTAATAATTATATTAAATAAATAGTTTAAAAATAATTTTATTAATTTAAAAATCATTTAAAAAGGATATAAATGAATTAAAAATATTTTAAGTTATACATAATGACTTTTAATATTTGGATAAATAAAGCATTAATACTTGAATATTAATGGTAATTATTTAAGAATGATTTTAAATGTTTTAAAAATCATTTAAGGGTAATATTAATACTTTAAAAATATTCTAAGTTATTATAAATAACTTTAATATTTTTGAAATGATTTCATTAATAGTTTAATATTAATTAAATATTAATGATAATAGAATTGAGTGATATTTAAATTATTTAATAATGATTCCGATGTTTGAAAATTCATGATAAATTATAATAAATATTTTAAATTTATATTTAAGTCATTTAGAAATAATATGACTGATACTAAGTTATAGGACAGAGTCTTAGACTCGATAATTACACGATAAAGCCGTCGGTACACCGACATGTTTCAGAAATTGATCTGGACTTAGATATTTTGATTAGACATGTATTTATTTGTGATTCAATGGTTGTTAAACATGGGTAATAATGTGATTAGGTTATGTGCTGACTGCAAAATACAGAACTATGTGTTATAGTATATTATTCTAATCAAACGAACGATCTTATTAATGATAGGTCGTGAGATAAACGATAAAACTAAATTGTGAACTGTAAGCAGCGCATCAGGCAAGTATCTTACCTTTGTATTTTCTTTATGCAATGGGCATGAGTAAGAATATTTATGAATTATATTATTACTGTACAGATTATTAACCTTATATTATACACGCTCATTGATTATCAACATGTTAGTATATGACAATTCAGATAAATATATTCTGTTCGTTAATTTCTATAAATGGTTATACAAGTGTCCCCACTTGAATAATCGTTGTATTTAATCACATGTTGATACACCTTTGTCAATTACCCGTATATATATATATATATATATATATATATATATATATATATATATATGTTGAATTATAGATTATTGTTGAACAAGATAAAACCTTTAATTTGGAACCCAGAAAAGTATGACCATCCCTACACGAGAAAATTTTTATGCGCCCAAGGCAGACAGAGTGAACGATACCCTCATTCTTGCATGTAGTATTGATCATTGCAGGGTACAACGGGCTGATCACCCCCGTGCCCGTAAGTTATGACAGTTTGAAGATGAATTTCTGTTTAACCTTTTCGAAAATAAAAACAATGTTTATAGTATGTCAATTAAACCATATTTATAGTCATTACGTAGTTTCAAAAATTTAAAAGAGGGTTGTTATGTTATTATCGGTATAGATACTTCACAACTATTGATCTGTTGTAGAAGGGTAGTATAAAGAGAACATTTAAATTCTTTCAGCTTATATATATAATTGCTATTACTTGCTGGGCACTCAAATGCTCATGCTTGCTTAATTTAAATATTTTCAGCTAAGTGTGAAGAACAAAAAAGCTCATGCAGAAACAAAGGGAAAGGAAAGCTAATTAAATAAGATTTGTGGTAGTTTATGTATTAGTTTGATATTATTAAGACAAGTATGATATTAATTATCTATCATGGGTTGTAATGAATGTATTAAAGGTTGCGTACTTGAGAGCTAGACTCTGATAATCATGTAAATTAAGTTGATCTTTATATTATTGTTATTATTATTAGTATTATTCCGCTCATAGAAATGGTATCGTGAAGCACCGAGTTCGGGTTTCAAGTACCCGAATTTGGGGTCGTCACATATATTATATCCGATCATTGTTTATCAACATAGTATTATATTATATAACTCATATATATATTCTGTTCATTAATTTCTAAATATGGTTATTCAAGTGTCCCCACTTGGATAATCATTGTACTTAATAACATGTTGATATATATATATATATATATAAGCCGTCTAAGTTATTTGACCAGTTAGACACAGATTAAGAAATATCGTTAAATATGGTAAAATCTTTTTGTATTCAATTATATTATTTTGGTTCGAATTCTAGACTAAGTATGAACATTCCGATCAAGGGAAAACTTTTATGCGTCCAAGGCGGATAGAGTGAACGATAACATCATTCTTGCATGTAGTATTGATTAGTACAGGGCCCATGGGAAGTACAACCTAACGCTTGTAAGTTATGACGATTTGCAGATGAAGTTCTGCTAAACCTTAGCGAAAACTAAAAATAATGTTCATAGTTTGTCAACTAATACCCACTTATAGTCAATACATAGTTTCAAAAATATGATATAGAGTTGTTATGTTATTATTATCGGATCAATTTACTTCACAACTATTGAATCATTGTAGAAGAGATGTATAATGAAAATATTTAATTCTTTCAGCTAAATATATTTATAATTGTTATTAGTTGCTGGGCACTCAAATGCTCATCTTTGCTTAATTTAAATGTTTTCAGCCAATCAAGATCAACTGTCACCAGAATCTCGCTAAAAAAAAGTACACAAACAAATGAGGGTAATTCTTTTTCATCTTTTCTTCAAGTTCCCACGTTGCTTCTTCGGTATCGTGGTTCTTCCATAACACCTTTACTGAAGGTATAACTTTGTTCTGCAGAACTTGCTCTTTTCTATCAATGATTTGAATAGGCATCTCTTTGCACGTCAAGTCTTTCTCAATATGAATAGGCTCATACTCTATTAGGTGCTTATAATCTGGCTTATAAGGACGTAACACAAACACATGAAACACGTTATATATTCGTTCAAGGTCTGGAGGTAAGGCTAACACGTATGCTACCCCTCCCACCTTTTCTAATATCTCAAAAGGTCCTATAAACCTGGGACTTAACTTTCTTTTCTTTCCAAAGTGTATCTTTCCTTTATAGGGAGATACCTTTAGAAATACATACGAGCCTACTTCAAACTCTCTATTTACTCGATGCAAGTCTGTAAACTTCCTTTGTCTGTCTTGAGCTGCTACCAATCGTATTCGTATCAGCTTCACTACATCCGCTGTCTGCTGCACTAATTCTTGTCTTAGCATTCGGCGTTCTCCCACTTCATCCCAATACAATGGTGTTCTGCACTTCCTTCCCTATAAAGCTTCGTAAGGTGGCATACCTATGCTTGCATGATAACTGTTGTTATACGCAAACTCTACTAATGGTAGGTGATCATCCCAACTACCCTTAAAATCCATGACGGAAGATCTCAACATATCTTCTAGCATCTGAATTGTCCTTTCGCTCTGCCCATCAGTTTGTGGATGATAAGTCGTAATTAACTTCAACTGTGTTCCCAACTGTTCTTGTAGACTTCTCCAAAAGTTTGACGCTAATCATGGATCACGATCTGACACAATCAAAACGGGTACTCTATGTCTGAAAATAATTTCTTTAACATAAAGTTTAGCTAACTAGTCTAAGTTATAATTGACCCTTATTGGCAAAAAGTGAGCCGACTTCGTCAACCGGTCCACTATTACCCAAATTATGTCGTACCCTTTCGTTGTAATTGAAAGTCCCACCACAAAGTCTATCGTGATATGCTCCCACTTCCATTTCAAAATCTCCAATGACTATAACAAACCACTTGGTCATTGATATTCGGCCTTAACTTTCTGACAAGTCAAGCACCTACTCACATACTCGGTAATCTCTCTCTTCATGTTCGGCTACCAAAAACTATGTCAAAGGTCTTGATTCATCTTAGTGCTACCAGGATGAATCGAGTACCTCAAACTATAAGCCTCTTGTAACACTTGCTCCTTTAATTCCGTCTTATTCGGAACCCAAATTCTTCCTTCAAATCTTAATAATCCTTCATTATCAAGACTATACTTTAAATCTATTTCATTGGTTAATCGCTTCTTCATCTGATCGCACTCCTCATTTTTGAGTTGTTCCTTCTTGACTCTCTCTACTATGGTAGATTGAATCTTCGTTATAAACAGTCTCTATCTCGATTCACTTGGCAACTTCACCTCTAACTCAATCCTTGCCATCTCTGTTATTAACTCAGTTTGAACCGTTAATACAGACAACTTTTTCCGACCCTTTCTACTTAAGGCATCGGCCACTACATTAGCTTTTTCAGGGTGATACATGATTTCACAGCCGTAATCCTTTATCAACTCCAGCCATCTCCTTTGTCTCATATTCAACTCCTTCTATGTGAAGATATACTTTAGACTCTTATGATCCGTGTATATCTCACATTTCTCTCTGTAAAGATAATGTCTCCATATCTTTAAGGCAAACACTACCGCGGCCAGTTCCAGATCATGAGTAGGGTAAACTTTTTTATAATCCTTTAACTACCGTGATGCATACGCAATGACCTTGCCATTCTGCATAAGCATGCATCCAAGTCCTCTATGCGAAGCATCGCTATAAACTACAAAATTTCACGTGTCATCGGGTAATGACAAAATAGGTGCTTCACTCAACCTTTTCTTCAGTTCTTGAAAATTGTCCTCATATTTCTCAGTCCACACGTACTTCACCGTCTTCTTTGTCAAATTTATCAACGGAGTAGCTATCTTCAAAAAATCTTGGATGAATCTTCGATAGTATCCCGCTAACCCTAAGAAACTCCACACCTCAGTCGGCATTTTTGGTTGTTCCCAATTCATCACTGCTTCCACCTTCGCTGGATCTACTGAAATCCCCTCACGGTCGATAACGTGTCCTAAAAATTATACCCGTTCCAACCAAAATTCACACTTAGTGAACTTGGCATACAACTTCTCCTTCCTTAGTGTTTCCAGCACTACTCTTAAGTGTTCAGCATTTTCTTCTGGCATCTTAGAATAGACTAGAATATCATCAATAAATACTACGACGAACTTGTCCAAATATTATTTGAACACTTTGTTCATCATATCCATAAATACAGTTGGTGCATTAGTTAACACAAATGACATCACCAAAAATTCGTAATGGCCGTAACGAGTTCTAAATGTCATCTTAGGTACATCCTCACTTCTAACCTTCAACTGATGATACCCCATTCACAAATCTATCTTAGAAAAATACTTTGCCCCTTTCAACTGATCAAAGAGATCATCGATCCTGGGCAGTGGATATTTATTCTTTATCGTTAACTTGTTCAACTCTCAATAGTCGATACAAAGTCTTAATGATCCGTCCTTCTTCTTTGCAAACAATACCGATGCTCCCCATGGCGAAACACTCAGTTGAATGTACTTCCTATCCAATAGTTCTTGTAACTGAACCATCAACTCCTTCATCTCCACTGGCGCCATATGATACGATGCCCTTGAGACTGGTGTTGCTCCTGGCTTAATGTCTATTACGAATTTGATCTCCCTATCCAGCAGAAGACCCGACAATTCACTTGGAAATACATCCATGAATTCTTTAACTATAGGTATTTGTTCTATGGTCGCTCCCACTCTCTGGGTATCAACAACATGGCATAAATAATCTACACATCCCTTCCTTAACAGTTTCCTAGTTTGTGTCATAGTAAGACAACACGAACGTCCCGATAATCTATTACCGTAAAACACTATATGAGGTTGGCTCAACGTTCTAATGTTTACACACTTCTTTTGAAAATGTATGATTGCCCCATGGTTAACCAACCAATCCATCCCGAGAATTACATTGAATTCTCCCAACTTTATCAGTATCAAATCTACCGATAATTTACAACCTTGTATATATACACAACAACTCCTATGAATATTTTCAACAGGAATTATCTCTTCATTTGTTACCTTGATATTCAAAGGTACAGGCAATCTTTCGGGAAGTAATCCCAATCGTCTAGCAAAATCACATGCGATAAACGAACAAGTAGCACCCGAGTCAAATAACATGTAAGCATTTATGTCATTGATCGGGATAATACCTGTAACTGTGTCCCCTGATGCAACTGCATCTTGGACCGTCATGTTAAAGGTACGGGCATCGGCCTACTCGGCTGCGCTGGACCACCAATAGCTAACTTACTGCTATTAGCGCCCTTATTCCCGTCCGTCCCCTTCTTCGGGCAGTTCTTTGCTATGTGGTCAGTTGATCCACATACAAAACATCCGTGATTCTTCTTCGGACTTGGACAGTTAGGTAAAATATTCCCCTCATGTCCACAGTTGTAGAATACAGCTTTCCCCTTGAGACAGACTCCTAAGTGAGTCTTCCCACAGGTCTTGCATGCCTCCATCCTCTTCTTAGGATCCCCTTGCTTCACTCCGGTATTCCCAGACTTAAACCCCTTCCTCTTTTGACCTTCGCCACTCCCATTGGCTCCCTTGGACTTTACTCCCCTATTCATCTTATTCTTGTTCTTCTTGTCCTTGTGGTACTGGCTTAGAGCCTCATTACCACCTTCCGTAATTATTGTCTTCTCTAGTATTGTCCCAAACGAAGTACTTTGGAACACAGATATACGGCTATAGAGCCAAGGTTTCAAGCCCTGCTCGAACCTTCTAGCCTTCCTCACTTCAGTGTCCACTTGGTGTGGAGCAAACCTCGCCAGTTCATTGAACTTGGCAGCGTATTGGGGAACTGTCATTTCCCCTTGTTTCAATTCCAGAAACCTCATCTCCATTTTTCCCTGCATACTCGTGGGAAAGTAGTTCGCGAAGAAAATCTCCTTGAACCGTACCCACGTTAGGTTCTCTATACCAGCCCTAGCCTGGTTAGCCTCCCACCAAAAGTTGGCCTCACCCTTCATCATATAGGTTGCAAAAGTAACCTTTTGACCATCGTCGACATTTGCAATGACAAATGCCTTTTCTATTTCTTTTACCTATGTCTAAGCTTCTATTGGGTCCGTAGTTCCTTTGAACTCCGGCGGACCGACACTCTTGAAATCCTTAAAAGTAGTAGCCCGTACTACTGCAGGATTTACAGGGATATTAGCCCCATTTCTATTAAAAGCAGCCATTAACAAGTTAACGAACTCTTACATCGTGTAAATCGGACCTCCCTCCGATTGATTAACATTAGCATCCTGATTACGTTGTCTCCTTCTCGGTGGCATGTTGCTGTTAAGATAAACATCACATTTCATTATTATTCATTTCTTCTTGTTAGTTAGTTATTATTCATAATTAAATAATAACTTCAACTCATTACTCAATATGTTCCATAAAAGGGTTATATTGATTCATTTCTTGTAGTATTATACTACATCGTTCACATTACACAGCCTAAGTGTAATGCCCTCAAATCTGGGTATCTTCCAACCCGACAGATGGTGCAATACTGTACAACATTCATATATTCATTCAATTGAAAAATCTCAAAGAACGAATATAACTTTTATATATTAAAGTAATATTTACAATTCCCAGGTTTTATACCCATTACAAAGGTTCTTTGTCATAATATCAGTTACATTATAACAATAGACCTATACTATTACAAAACAGCTTAACAATCTGCCTTAGCTTTTTCTTTATCCCTTTTTGATCCTTCGGGACGTTCAGTCTTAGCTGGATTTATATGGTTCAAGCAAGAGTGAGCATGGCTAGCTCAACAAGTATAATAATTTAATAACAACATGCCTGACATAAACAAATCGTATATCTTCAATAACTGAACAATAGTTATGAAGTACTATTGATAATTCAAAGTAGCACTTCATCTTTTCTTTCAAAATGTTTTACAATAACAACAATATTCAGTTAAAACATTCACTCCGGTCAAAGACCTTGAGTATTCATTCTTTATTGAAAAGGACAACCCAGAACGAATTCCGTAAGCCCGATATTACTTACGAGCACTTCTAGGTGATTAGCCTATTGTACTCTATGTTGATCAACACTACATCCATTAAACGTGTAACAATCCAAATTTTTGTTATAATATTTAAATATTTATTAAATTATAAATATTTATTGATTTATATAAATATTTATTGGATGTGTTTGTTATGGGATAAACAATTATTCAATTTGATTGATTTGATTTATTTAATTATTTATTTGTTAAATAATTAATGTGTTATGTGGATTGAGTTATGCGATTAAGTGAATTATTTAATAAATTATTATTAAATAAAGTGTGACAAATAACTATGTTATAAACAGTTATTAAAATAAATTAAACTAATTTTAATTTGATTTTTGCCAAACAAGGCTTACGTATATTAATCCTTTAATTTTAAATGATTTGCCAAATAAAGTCGTATGACTTTTGGTTTTAATTTTTGAATTATTGTTATATAAATATAATACGTATAATATATATAATAGTTTTATAACTGATAAATTAATAAGGGGTAATTAGTGTACGACGGTTTTAAAAACGTTTTGGAAAGCGTACGTTGATTTGTTTTAAGTTTTAGCTATAGCCTGTTGTCTGTATTGTTTAAACCTAAGCCTAAGAAAAACTACAGAGAAAGAAAAGAGAAGAAAAGTGTCTGAGAATTTGTGATTGAGAGAAAAGGTTTTGTGTTTGTCAAAAGCTATTCTCAGTGAAAGGTTTTCTAAAAGCAACAAAAAGGCATGTGTTATAATCTTAACATAGGTTTTATAGTATAACTATTTAGCCTCTGTGTTTCTTGAAACTCAACTTCACTGTATATGAGTTTTTACAAAGGTTGTCTGTAAATCATGTTTATGTAATTAATTTTGAAATCCTGAATAATTATAATTGTAATTGATACAACTAGCATATATATATATATATATATATATATATGTATATGTGTTGCATGCTAAATTAAGTTCATTGAGAAAGAGAACTTGGTTTTACAGTGAAAAATAAATATACGAATATATGTTTTGCATGATAACAAAAAATTCGTGTATGCTACTTATGAAGTTGAAGGTCATGTATGTTTATTTGGTATGAATTTCAGAAAATTCGCAGTTTAAAGGAATCAAATTGGTTATAACCATGGAATTACAGTTTACTGTATTTTATATATCGATAATGGAGTTTTGGTTTTTAAAAAGTGTTTTCAAAGATTTAGTTTCCTAGTATTGTTGATTAGTTGTGTTAAAACTAGTATATGCATGTTGGGTAGTGTGTATATTTGTAATTTATATAAGTTAGCATGTTAATTTAGATGTTAGAAGTGTTAAATAGACAAAAATTAGTTGTTCTGTTCTCCGATGGTTGGGTTCTGCAAGTTTCGGCGCCTCATCGCCAAATTTCACGACCCAGCACCACTGGCTAGCTTATAATTCGCACCCCAGCGCTGGAATTCGTGCCCCAGCGCCACTGTCTCGCGCCCCAGCGCTGAAAAAGTGGTTTGGGTTGGATAGTTTTGACTTTATGTAGTAAAATGGCCATAACTTCCTCATAAGAACTCCGATTGAGGTGATTTAAGATGACCCGGAACGAGGACGAGTAGTCCTACAACTTTTGTTCTTTACGTTTTTCAATTTGAGGTCATTTGGATAGGTCAAAACAGTCATCTTTAGGACTGTTGTGTTTTTAGAGGCAATCAGAGGGTGTCGGGCATGCACATATGCATGTGTAGTGCTCCAGACCATAAAAGATGATATCCTAAGTTATAAAATATGAATGTCAGTAAATATAATGATGCTTAACATTAATAAATAATTTATTATATAAGTTATAGAAGCATAGTAAGCATACATAAGAGAGGCAAATCGGGCGTGTGACGAATGAACGTCGAAACGTCGTGCCAAGTGTTAATGAACTTAAAAAGTATTTCAATTCAATTGAAATGAATATTATAAGATATAGAGTGGATTTAATATAAAATCAATAGGTAGTCCTAGCAAGACTTAAGCACTTGAATGAACTGCGAATATGAAATATAATGAGATATAAGTTGAAAGTTAACACAATTAAGTTGAACATTGTGTATTTATTAATAGGAAAGATTATGAGACATAGAGTAGAGTTTACATTACAATTACTATGTATTGTTATGTGACTAATATTTGATATGTATGATTATATAATTGTGTAGGGCACGTGAAGTGCAGATAGCTGTAAGCTGTTAAACTGTTATTGGTAAACAACGATCAAGGCAAGTCTTTCGGTTCCTATTTTCTACGTGGACTTGATGAACTGTTTTAAATTGCATGATATGTTATGCATATTGAATCATGAAATGTTAAAGTCAATATATGACTGCATTGTTTTGGCTAAGTAATGATGATTGAGTAAGGAACTCAATCTTTATATTTGCTATGTGAATTAAAAGCATGTATGCCATGTTACTTTAATGAGATGTATATCGAACATGTTATTATGTGTTATGTGATGCATGAAAACTGTTAGACTTTGCTGGGCTGTCGAGCTCACTCTTGCAAATAACCACTTTTGCAGGACAAGATTTTAAGGTAATGATATGTGCTAAATGAGTTATAGATATCTATATTCACGAAGATTACTTATGTTTTATGAGAAATGTATTTCATATTTTGAACGTAACATGTTGTTGAAATGTAAGTTGAGCTATCCAATGTATATGGATATTTAGTTATGATGTAAGACTTTGTATAGTCATTTTGTTGTAATAATTCATGATATAAGATTGAATAATGTAATGGTTGCGATTTAGGGCAAGAAAGAAGGAAATGTATAAAAGTTTTAAATATTCTGCAATTTTATTAAGTTTAACATCGAATAATGATGTATTATTTAGAGGTTGAATGTATGGTTAACGACCGAAGTCGGGATTTAAATTGTATAGATTTTGGGGTCGTTACAGTTGGTATTAGAGCTGTAGGTTATAAACCTTAGGTAGGAGTACCGTAGGCTATAACCTTAGAGAAGAGAGGTGAAGATAATGAATGAATAAGCTCAAATAGAGTTTGAACAATAAGGGATTAAAACTTGCGTGAAAGGATTCAAAGAAGAATCTCGCAGAGTTATAAGGAATATAAATGTGGGGTTACCCAACTCTAATAATAATGATGTAAGGTGATAATAAATAGACAATGTCTATAAAAAGGGAGTGATAAAGAAGTTATGAATAGAGATTTATGTCTAAGTGTGGTACAATTGTACTCTTTAATAGTTGATATATGGTATCTGGGCTAAGCGATTCCTTCATGGAGCGGAGGTATATACGAACTAGCAACTCTGAACCTAGTTTGTTGGTTGTTTGTGGGAAACCACTCAGCGTACCATATTAAAACTGTTAGAGACTCGATGCGTACCAAGTGTAGAAATGGACACGTATGATGAGAGTTTATGTGACAACCCGAGAATTTAGATAATTATTAAAATCCTAAAATGATGGATTAAAGGTTATAAGATGAACCTAGATAGAAAATAAGTGTATGAAATTGACGTTTCTGTGAAGGAATTTTAAGGATTTCAAAATTTTTAAGAAGAACCTATATGGTTTCTTAATTGAATGAGAATAAAGTAATATGGTTTACAAAATTTCAAAACCCTAGAAATGAATTGATATGTATTTGAGTGAATATCAATAATAAGGTATTATGATACCTGTAACAATTTGATGTGAATTGAATCGTGTAAGAAATGTTATACTAATACAGGTGAAATTTTATTAAGGAGATAAGATTTCACATGAAGAGATGTTATAAGGTTAAACGAAGATGAGTATATGTATAGAAATATATATACTTAGTAAGGTGCTATATATATTTTAGCAAGAGGAGTGATGAATTAAGTTAATGATATAAGGATCAAGATAAAACTATGTTAGTAGTTAACATAGCTTGAACGTTGGCCTTGACTGGCAAATAAGAATTTGAATAAGTATAAAGTCGTTAGTTATTACGATTAGCAATAAGAAGGGAGTAATTTAAAACTCAAAATTTGAGTTAGAGATAGAATTTTGAAGCATGGACTGCTCGGTTGCGTCCGGAACGTCAAGATTAGTCAGAATGAACAGTAAACACAAAATGTATAAAGGTTGACTTTTGGTCAAAGTCAACAGTTAATTTTTTATGGAGAAAAGTCAAAATTAGTGTGAGAAGTGAAATATGTTGCTTGAATAATGGTATAATATTTAATATTATACCAAATAAGGTAAAACTAAAATATGAGATGAGATCCAATATGTAGATATGAATATTGGTATCAAAGTAGTTAGTAAATTAAATTCATATTTAAATAAATGATTTAATATATTAAATTATATATTTAATATATAAATAGATTGTTTGAAAACAATTTATGGAGATGAGGAGGAAATTAAATTTAATTATACAATATAAATTGTATAACTTAAATAAGTTATTTAAATTAAGTATGATAATTAAATAACCTAAATGGTTATTATTATTTAGTGGTTCTAGTATTTAAATATATATTAGTGACCTAATCTAAGAGAATTGTGGAGCATGTCACAATTTATTTAATGATTATGTGAGTAAGTGAATACGAATATTATGTGATGAAAAATAAAAGAAACTAGTGTGATCCTAATTATATATTAGGAATGAAAAATTAAATAACTTAAGGGTTATGGGATGAGAAAATTATGGTATTTAAAATATATACTAATTTTAAGAGATTTATTTTATACATCTCAGTTAATTAATTTTATAACTTAATTATAGCAAGTCTAATTGGGTTAAGAAATTAAGGGTATGTAAGTAAGGAATTAAGTTATAATTGAGGAAATAAAAACCCTAATTAAATAATTAGGGAATGAGAATATTAAAAGTATTGGACCTACTTTATTTTTATGGCCCAAGAAATTAATTTAGAAGCCCAAATGAATTAAAAGTATAGGAGCCCAAACTTGGAGCCCAATTGAAGAAAGGGCACTTTGGACTTTATGTATACTAGATATTACATGAAAAAAGAAGCAAAACTTGGACAAGATTAAGACCACTTGGCCGGATGGTGAGTGGAGGAGAAAAGGAGAGGAAATGGTGAAAACACATCATCAATTTTAAACACCACATGTGGCAAAAGATATTTCATCCAAATAGCTAGGTGTCAAATGTTTTATGTAGCCACATTTCTTAATACTCTTCCACATATTATGTAATGATTATTAAGGAAAGAGAGAGAATTAGTGGGAGCAAAAATTAGGCCACATGGCCGGATGGTTATTGAGGAGAAAAGAAGCCCACATGGGTGGTTTCGTTTGTGGAGGAGAAAAGGGGCATGATTGTGGATATTAATCATATATCTATATCTAATATCAAGTTATATTGTTTCTTTTCTCTTTCATCCTTTTCAATTAGCAACATAAGAACCAACTAGAGAGAGAGAGAGGAAAGGGACGGTTGAAGGAAGAAGAGAGAAGAGAAGGGTGAAGGCTCATCCATGGAAGAAGAAAAAGAAGGAGAGCATGTAAATCAAAGGTATAAATACCTTTTGTTCATGTAATTTTTGATTATTGTAAATCAAACTTTGAATCTATGTTTCTAAACTCAAAAACTATGAATATACATGTTTATGAGTGCTTCATGTTTAGATATACCCATATTGGGTGTTGTTTTAGTTGGAAATTAAAAATAAAGAAAAGTGAGTTTTCTAGTTTTTGAGCCCTAAAATTTCTATGTACTTTGGATTTTCACCATTTGTGATCTACACCTTCTATTTACGATCTGTCAAAGAGAGGTGCTAGATACGTAAGTTATCTACTAAACCCAAGTGGTAGAACTCAAAAATGTTGAGTACACAGTCCATAGTGACTGATTTAGTAAAAATAGTTTTGTGTTTTTAAGGAAAAATAGACTGTTTTGGACAGTCAAGTGAAGGGACAGTTTCGTTATTTTGCTGGCATTCCAAAAATTCTAGAAAACTTTGGGAGGATACTATGATAAGTTGTCTAACATCTCCAAGTGGAATCACTGAAAAAGAAGTTATAGATTTCCGTATGGAAAATGTTTAACGAAGCACAAAAAACTGCAAAACGACAATTTAGCTTCTGCCCAAAAGTTTAAAAGGGCTGTTTCGGCAACTTAATGTGTGAGAAAAATTCCGGCCTTTTGGGACATGAAAATATATGGTATTAAGTACCTCCTGTCCAAAAATGAGCTAATTCCGACTTAAAATGACCAAGTTATGACCATTTCAATTTCTGTGATTTTCTGACGAAAATGGCTAAAATCGGAGTTCTATAACTCCGATGGCCACGAAATTTAAACTGGAGTGTCATGTTAACAAGTATAAGATTGTGTAAAGAGATGGGAATTCCTGGAGTTAAGCACGAGGTAGCTAATTTCTTAAGGAATTAACTAAAAGTGATTTTTAAAAAATACCAAAGGAAGTTGGAAAATTTTGGAAAAATACTTTTTGTGTATGAAATATGTGTATATATGCTTGGGCAAAAGATAGAAAAATAATAAGTTGATTTGGTATTTTCGTGAACGGATATGGAATTCAGCTTGCTGGATTGGAAAATCTGATGAATCCAGCTTGTTGGATTGAAAAGAAGTTTACTGAATTGAAAATATGTTGAATCCAGCTTGCTGGATTGCAATCTAGTTGCTGGATTTGTAATCCAGTTTGCTGGATTGCAGTTTGGCTTGCTGGATTGGAAATTTGTTGAATCCAGGCCGTTGGATTCTGTATCCAGTCTGCTGGATTGACAATTTGGTTGTTAAATTTAGAATCCAGGTTGTTGGATTAGTATTTGACTTATTAGAGTATAAAGAAGAACTTATAATGTATAAGATTAAGTGTTTAATCATAATGAATATGATACAGTGATTGAAGAATTATCCAAGAATGATAATAATACCGATGTGTTACGATGTTATCTAATATTTGATTAAGTGTTAGATAATCTATTGACAAAGTAATTGTATTATGATACAAAGTAGAATATGCTGATTGAAAGACCAATCTTATTATTAATGATAGGTCTTACCAAAAGAAGTTAACTTAAACTGCGTAGCAGTAGTCAACGAATCAGGCAAGTTTTCCCTAACTCAAACATGAGTTGTATGTTCAAAGCATGTTAATGAATAATTGTTGTTGATTATTCACATCTATATTGATTATTGATTCGCACGTTGTGCATATTGTAAACGTTCATCAGGTATGAAAGGCTGATCACCTTCATTACCATTTGGTTAAGTTAATCTGTTCATGTTTATGCATGACCATTCATTTTTATTGACTTGGTCGTTCAACTAAGAAAATTTGTTCATGCTCTTTCATAATGTTTATATTGCTGAAAGTTACCTAGCTTATTGTTCAATTCTTTCAATCATGATATATCTTTATTGAATTTAAACTTGCTGGGCAAATTTGATGCTCACCTTGCTATATCATGATAAAATTTTCAGATTAAGATGAAAGCTTGAGTAAAGACAGAAGCGAAGACAAAGTGCAAGATTAAGTTATGGTGCAGTTAGATCTATTAAATTTTCTGACGAAAATATCATTGTAAACCTTTAAGATATTGAAGGTATGTATTAAGTTAAGGTTGTAGACCTTGGGAATGAGGTGTAAAAGTTTAATGTATAAACAATTTATATTTATATCTTCCGTAATAGTTATAGAAATAGTATACCAGATCCTTGGTGATTAGGACCGGGATTCGGGGCCCTTACGGTTTAGAACTTGAATGAAATTTTGAGTGATGTAAATGAAGTTAGAAATTTTTAAAGGAAGAATTGTTATATAAACAAGAAGATTCAAAGAAGAATCTTGAAGAGATATAAAGATAAGAAATGGGAGTTTCCTAACTCCAATAGCCAAGATAACGAATAATGTCGTAAATAATGAAAAAGAGAAAGAATGAGGATCGTAAAACAAAACGATCACGATTTAACAAAAGAATTTTAAGAGAGATGATTATAGAATAAGGTCACGACGTGATCTGTTTAAGTTATAGAAGAAAGATGGTCTGTAATGTTTGAATAATTATAGCTTAATGCTATAAAGATGGTGTACTATGAAATAGTACGAGATAACTCATGAGGAGTTATAGATAATGTGATACGAGGAATTCGTATTGAGCAAGTTAAGGGTAAGTTGTTAAGAGAAAGATAGAGTTAGGTGTGTTTTCAATTGAGGACTCATGTGATGGTTGAGTTATACAAATCCTTGTATGGGCGAGGGTTTTGTGCTTGCACTCAGTTTATCATATTGATAATCATTGGAATGTTTGTGTCGCGCTATTTGCTATATGCCTGATGAGAAGGTGATTCTTTTCTCATGTGTATAACAGATAGGTAGAGTTAGTTAGAGAATATCATAAGGTTAAGTGCGAGTTCTTAAAACTCATACTTATGGTAGGTTTGTGACTCATAATTATATGGTATATTTTTGAACCCCTCAACGAATGGATGCCTATTGGTCTGACTAGGATAAGTTCTTAAACTCATATGATTGTGGTAAGTTCCTGAACTCATAACGTGTGGTAAATTTGACGAACTGGGTATATATAAGTGTAAATGGAGTATTGAGGATGATAGGAATAGATAGAATTATTAAGTAATGGATCAGTATAGAAGGTGGAGACATAGGTTTTTCCAAATCTTCTAGCCTTGCTAGATTTTTGAAATTTATTTACTTCGTGCCTATGGTTGTACTTTGGATTTATGAAAAATGTTGGATCACACTAGTGAACCAAATAATTTTTAAAACAGTACTATTATTCGCGTATCTATGCTGTTTGTTTCGGCTAGAAAAAAATGATTTTTAAATTTTCAAAATATATTTTAATTATATATATCAGGTGATATGATAAACGATGGAGTCATCAATGCAATGGAACCTGGTGTTGGATGTGATCATATGATCGTCAGCCCACTATGGTGAGATGTAGTATGACAACGTCATAATCATGACGCCAAAAAAAATTTGAGATTTCTTTAAGGTATGAGAATACATATGTATGTATGTATATGTATATTTCGGTTGATGTCCGAATGGTTGTAGAGGTCTATGCTATTTGATTCAGCTAGACAAATATTGAAAGATGTACATGAAATTCAAACATTCATTGAAAAGTTATGCCAAACCAAATTGTTTTGGTGCGGATTCAGATGTTAAAAAGCTGAGTTGAACAACCCTATAAGGGGACATGTTTTCGGGGACAATGGTTCCGAGCGTAACGCATATAGTCGTTACAAAATATTACGTTGCGGCCCAACATAGTGGTAAAATAGGCTGGCCACCTAGTGTACGAGTGGAGGGTGTTTTCAGTCTTTGTGATTGATAAAACATTCTGCAAAAGAGGGTTTAAAGTGTGATGAACCAGAGGGGGTGAAGCACTATTAAACCTAGAGAATAAAGTTCACGGTCTTGTGATCCCTCAGCACGATTTGGAATCTTTTAAATTCCTGAGTTATTCATACTACTTCCCAATTATTGAACAATTGTGGAAGATTCTTGTTATTCAGTATAATGGAAGTGAAAAAGGAAAGTATTCCTTAGAAAGAAGTGAGTCGTAGAATACGACACTGAATGATGAATATGTTGAATAAGTGAGAAAAGAGATTTTGAAGTGAGAAGTAGATGAGTTATCAAAGAATAATGTGAAACTTTTAATAGAAAAGTTAATAATTGTAAAATGATCTTTGTGGAAAGAAAGTGGTTATAGAAACCAATGAATGAATGAAGTAGTAATGTAAAATTTACTTTGATAGAATGAATGAATAAAAATTAATAAATAAAATTTTGAGGACGAAATTCTTAGAAGAAAGGGTGAATGTAATATCCTGAGTGTTTGTGATAGCGATTCCCGAGTGTTTATGATAACGATTCTTAGAAAAGGAAATGAATGGGTTAAAAGATATATAATACTCAAAATATAATTGAGTTCAAATGAAAGTTATGAAATGAAACCTAGAATTTGTTAGGAAATGAATGTAGTAGGAAATATAAAATCTATATTTAGATAAAATGATGAAAGATTTCTCTGAGTTATTTGTTTAATTTGTGTCTTCGATTTTGGGGACATAATCTTTTAAGTAGGGAAGATTGTAACGAATGAGTGGCTTGAGTTGTGATTCTGATGACAGAATCCTTGTAAGGAGGGAATGATGTAACAATCCAGATTTTTGTTATAATATTTAAATATTTATTGAATTATAAATATTTATTGATTTATATAAATATTTATTGGATGTGTTTGTTATGGGATAAACAATTATTCAATTTGATTGATTTGATTTAGTTAATTATTTATTTGTTAAATAATTAATGTGTTATGTGGATTGAGTTATGTGATTAAGTGAATTATTTAATAAATTGTTATTAAATAAAGTGTGACAAATAACTATGTTATAAAGAGTTGTTAAAATAAATTAAAGTAATTTTAATTTGGTTTTTGCCAAACAAGGCTTACGTATATTAATCCTTTAATTTTAAATGATTTGCCAAATAAAGCCGTATGGCTTTTGGTTTTAATTTTTGAATTATTGTTATATAAATATAATACGTATAATATATATAATAGTTTTATAACTGATAAATTAATAAGGGGTAATTAGTGTATGACGGTTTTAAAAACGTTTTGGAAAGCGTACGTTGATTTGTTTTAAATTTTAGCTATAGCCTGTTGTCTGTATTGTTTAAACCTAAGCCTAAGAAAAACTACAGAGAAAGAAAAAAGAAGAAAAGTGTCTGAGAATTTGTGACTGAGAGAAAAGGTTTTGTGTTCGTCAAAAGCTATTCTCAGTGAAAGATTTTCTAAAAGCAACAAAAACATATGTGTTATAATCTTATCATAGGTTTTATAATATAACTATTTAGCCTCTGTGTTTATAATATGTGTTATAATCTTATCATGTTTATGTAATTGATTTTGAAATCTTGAATAATTATAATTGTAATTGATACAACTAGCATATATATATATATATATATATATATATATATATATATATATATATATATGTATATGTGTTGCATGCTAAATTAAGTTCATTGAGAAAGAGAACTTGGTTTTACAGTGAAAAATAAATATACGAATATATGTTTTGCATGATAACAAAAAATTCGTGTATGCTAGTTATGAAGTTGAAGGTCATGTATGTTTATTTGGTATGAATTTCAGAAAATTCGTAGTTTAAAGGAATCAAATTGGTTATAACCATGGAATTACAGTTTACTGTATTTTATATATCGATAATGGAGTTTTGGTTTTTAAAAAGTGTTTTCAAATATTTAGTTTCCTAGTATTGTTGATTAGTTGTATTAAAACTAGTATATGCATGTTGGGTAGTGTGTATATGTGTAATTTATATAAGTTAGCATGTTAATTTAGATGTTAGCAGTGTTAAATAGACAGAAATTAGTTGTTCTGTTCTCCGATGGTTGGGTTCTGCAAGTTTCGGCGCCTCAGCGCCAAATTTCGCGACCCAGCGCCACTGGCTAGCTTATAATTCGCACCCCAGCGCTGGAATTCGCGCCCCAGCGCCACTGTCTCGCGCCCCAGCGCTGAAAAAGTGGTATGAGTTGGACAGTTTTGACATCCAGTAGTAAAATGGCCATAACTTCCTCATACGAACACCGATTGAGATGATTCAAGATGATCCTGAACGAAGATGAGTAGACCTACAACTTTCGTTCTTTACATTTTCAATTTGAGGTCATTAGGATGGGTCAAAATGGTCATCTTTAGGACTATTGTGTTTTCGGAGGCAATCGGAGGGTGTCGGGCATGCACATATGCATGTGTAGTGCTCCAGACCATAAAAGATGATGTCCTAAGTTATAAAATATGAATGTTAGTAAATATAATGATGATTAACATTAATAAATAATGTATTATATAAGTTATAGAAGCATAGTAAGCATACATAAGAGAGGCAAATCGGGCGTGTGACGAATGAACGTCGAAACGTCGTGCCAAGTGTTAATGAACTTAAAAAGTGTTTCAATTCAATTAAAATGAATATTATAAGATATGGAGTGGATTTAATATAAAGCCAATAGGTAGTCCTAGCAAGACTTAAGCACTTGAATGAACTGCGAATATGAAATACAGTGAGATATAAGTTGAAAGTTAACACAATTAAGTTGAACATTGTGTAATTATTAATAGGAAAGATTATGAGACATAGAGTAGAGTTTACATTACAATTACTATGTGTTGTTATGTGACTGATATTTGATATGTATGATTATATTATTGTGTAGGGCACGTGAAGTGCAGATAGCTGTAAGCTGTTAAACTGTTATTGGTAAACAACGACCAAGGCAAGTCTTTCGGTTCCTATTTTCTATGTGGACTTGATGAACTGTTTTAAATTGCATGATATGTTATGCATGTTGAATCATGAAATGTTAAAGTCAATATATGACTGCATTGTTTTGGCTAAGTAATGATGATTAAGTAAGGAACTCAATCTTTATATTTGCTATGTGAATTAAAAGCATGTATGCCATGTTACTTTAATGAGATGTATATCGAGCATGTTATTATGTGTTATGTGATGCATGAAAACTGTTAGACTTTGCTGGGCTGTCGAGCTCACTCTTGCAAATAACCACTTTTGCAGGACAAGATTTTAAGGTAAAGATATGTGCTAAGTGAGTTATAGAGATCTATATTCACGAAGATTACTTATGTTTTATGAGAAATGTATTTCATATTTTGAACGTAACATGTTGTTGAAATGTAAGTTGAGCTATCTAATGTATATGGATATTTAGTTATGATGTAAGACTTTGTATAGTCATTTTGTTGTAACAATTCATGATATAAGATTGAATCAAAGAGATGTAATGTAATGGTTGCGATTCAGGGCAAGAAAGAAGGAAATGTATAAAAGTTTTAAATATTCTGCAATTTTATTAAGTTTAACATCGAATAATGATGTATTATTTAGAGGTCGAATGTATGGTTAACGACCGAAGTCGGGATTTAAATTGGATAGATTTTGTGGTCGTTACAAAATGTATGTACGTTTAATCATTTGGCAACCTCACGTGCCTGTCGTTTTACCGATAAAACATTTGTTTAACATTTCAGTGTCCTTTTGAAAACCATATCAAGTACTTGACAAAAGATAGCAACATTTGATAATGCAAGAGTAGATTATCAAGTCTAGCCAAAGGGGATTGGCTTTAACCTCAGCATACCTCAATTCATGCGAGAGAATACATGAATTTTTAAACTTGTTCAGATTGAACTGAAACAAAAGTTAGAATACTTGCCTTTAGCGTCTACTACCGTATATTAACTTTATGTTCAAGTCGTTCAAGTCTCTACAATACATGATCACATAATGACTTTACATTAGGTCACATATAATCAAATATGTATATGACTATATCATACCCTTCATTTCAATCTAATCGTGTATTAGATTCAGTTACTATTCATTCCGGTTTAATATTACCATTGCATTTATATTTAACTAGGTTATCTTAACATTTACATTACATTCCTTAAGGTTTAACAAAGTTTAAACAATGTTACATTACCTTCCTTAAGTTTGTGTTTATTTCCATTTCCTTTCTTTGTACTTAGAAACCTTCATTACTATCTTTGTTCTGAGGCTGGCGCTGCGACGCCGGCTTTATACTTACATCTCGCGCTGCGGCGCGAGCCTTATTCTAGCATGTCCCGGACTTGGCGTTGGGGCGCGAGTCCTTACTTAATGGACCGCGCTGCGGCGCCACTCTCCAGAAATTTTTGGTACTGTACATGGCGCTGCGGCGCGGGTCATTTTCCTTGGGTTGGCGCCGCGGCGCCAACTTTGTGCACCAGATAAAAATTTCAGTTTTGAAATTTTGTGAACTTCCCGGACGCATAACTTCTTCGTTATAAGTCCGAATTGGCTCGTTCAAAAGCCTACGGTTCATAAATTACGTAATCTACATGATCATCCAAGAATTTTATCTATTTGACTTCGTTTGCTAAAAATTCATCTATTGGTTCATTTTTTAACGCAAACGATAAACGTTCGTGAACGTTCAACGCTCGTTTCTTCGTTCTAAGTCGGAATTTGGTCTTTTTCGAGTCCGCAACTCTTAAATGCCAAATATGACTTAACTCCATTGTAAAGCAATGATTCCATGATCAAATACAAAATTTGACTTCCATTCCGAGAATTTTACGAATTCGACGATTGTCGTCCAATTGTGCAATTTCCGGCAAATCTTCATTCTTACGATTTGTTCAACATTACAAATGAACTTCATTCATCATGTGAACATCTCAACATACATAATACAACAACTTATTTTCATTGTTGGACTTTGACTCCTCATGAGCTTATAACTTATCAAATTATAAACTACTTAAGATTGGATTATTCATGACTTATGACAATTAGAGTTTCTTAATCATCATACTTTACATGTGCTTCGCATATAACTTTACTTAGGTATACATAATACATATGATCATATAACTTCTTTTACCTTCATATCAATTCTCTTTTAATAAACTTCTTATAAGTTCATATTATTTTCTCATAAGTTATAACTTATGTTAGCTTAAATGACTTATTGCCAACTTAATTGGCTTAAGTCCATTACTTACTCATTTATGTTTCTTAATCCAACTTTTCTTATCATCCTATCATAGTAGAGATAGAAGATAATTGGAGAAGAAGTCTTACTCTTTGTTGTCTTGGTAAGTAGCTTGCTTATTCTTCTTGGCTTATGGAAGTGACTTATTATAGCTTATTGTCTCAAACACTTAAGCACTTTGAGAAGTCTAGATTATTTGAACAACCAATAAATGATTGTAAGTCTTATCTATTTATAGAACTTGCAAAGTTAGGGTAGTTTGGTCTTTAAAACATCCCACCTCCTTAAGCCACCTCCTTACTATTCATTACTTGCTAACCACTCTCTTATCCTTTGCTTGGTCATTACTCATTTAACTTGGTCATTAATCTTAAGTCTTGGTCATCACATATTAACCATATTGATATGGTTTGCCCCAATGGGTCAGCCCATTTTATTGGACTTAAGTTTGGGCTAAGATTAGATTAACCTTTGGCTATAAATTAATAAATACTAATTGGTTCACTAATTAATAATTGGGCCTCTCCCTTTAATTCACTTGGACTTGTATATAATTGTTAACCAATCTTCCAAGTCCATTAACATTTCTTAATACATATACTCATAGTTTATGTATTATTTTCGTATTCTAATTCCTATAGAATTTATATACGAAATTTCATCCTTCATACAACTCGTATAATACTTCATATTATACTTATTTCTATTTCTTTGTACAATACATAAGTATCATACCATTATTACATATTCATTACTATTTCGCCTTCCTTAACGTTTATAAATTAAGTCCACAAGCGAAATATCGTTTTTTTCATAACTAGATTTTTATTACATAATCCATCTCACCTTATTATTCCATCATTACGTATTTCTCAAAAATCCAAAATTATACCCCGAGCCAATACCGATGAATAGTGTTTTTTGGAAAATTTCTTGGAAAATATTTATTTTCTTCTTGAAAATTCAAACACTTTAATTCATACACGTAGCTCAAATACTACGACATTCTAACATCAATAGGTTATACAAAGACAACCATCTTGATAACACATAAAACATGATTTTATTATTGTTTAAATTAATAAAATTATTTTACAATAAGATCCGAATTTCTCGGTCGTTACATTCTTCCCCCCTTATAAAGATTCTGTCCCCAGAATCTCGTCTTACTTTAATCAAATAGATGAGGAAAATTTTTCTTCATCATTTCTTCTAGTTCCCACGTTGCTTCTTCAGCATCATGGTTCCTCCATAATACCTTTACTGATGGTATTACCTTGTTCTTCAAAACTTGTTCCTTTCTATCAATGATTTGCATCGGCAACTCTTCATACGTTAAGTCTTTCTCGATATGAATTGGCTCATACTCGATTACATACTTATAGTCTGGCTTATATGGACGTAATACATATGCGTGAAACACGTTACGTATTTGTTCTAGGTCTGGAGGTAATGCTATCATATAAGCTACCTCTCTCACCCGTTTTAACACTTCAAAAGGTCCTATAAACCTTGGACTTAACTTTCCTTTCTTTCCAAAGCGTATCTTTCCTTTCCAGGGAGATACCTTTAGAAATACATACGAACCCACTTCAAACTCTCGACTTAGTTTATGCGAGTCCGCATACTTCTTCTGTCTGTCCTGAGCCGTGACGAGACGCATCCGAATTAACTTTACCACCTTCGCTATCTGCTGCACCAATTCTGGTCCTAGCATACGACGTTCTCCCACCTCATCCCAACACAAAGGTGTTCTGTATTTTCTTCCATACAAAGCTTCGTACGGCGGCATGCCTATGCTTGCATGATAACTGTTATTATACGTAAACTCTACTAGTGGTAGGTGATCATCCCAACTACCCTTGAAATCCATGACGCAAGACCTCAACATGTCTTCTAACGTCTGAATTGTTCTCTCGCTCTGCCCATCAGTCTGAGGATGATAAGCCGTGCTTAGCTTTAGCTGTGTTCCCAACTGCTCTTGCAAACTCCTCCAAAAGTTTGATGTGAATCGTGGATCACGATCTGACACAATCAATATCGGTACTCCATGTCTAGAAATGATTTCCTTAACATAAAGTTTAGCTAATTGGTCCAAGTTATACTTGACCATAATTGGCAAAAAGTGAGCCGACTTCGTCAACCGGTCCACTATTACCCAAATTGCATCATATCCTTTATTCGTTGTCGGAAGTCCCACCACGAAATCCATCGTAATATGCTCCCACTTCCATTCTGGAATCTCTAATGACTGTAATAAGCCACTGGGTCGTTGATGTTTGGCCTTAACTTTTTGACAAGTCAAGCACCTACTCACATACTCTGCTATTTCTCTCTTCATGTTCGGCCACCAAAAACTCTGTCGAAGGTCTTGATACATCTTAGTGCTACCAGGATGTATCGACTACCTCAAATTATGAGCTTATTGTAACACTTGCTCCTTTAATTCCGTCTCATTCGGAACCCAAATTCTTCCCCCAAATCTTAATAATCCTTCATTATCAAGACTATACTTAGCATCATCCTTCTCGGATAACCGCTTCTTCATTTGATTACACTCGTCTGTCGTGAGTTGTACTTCCTTGACTCTTTCTACGATGGTAGACTGCATCTCCGTCACAAACAGTCTCTGCTCCGCCTCAATTGGCAACTTTACCTCTAATTCCATCCTAGCCATCTCTGTTATTAACTCATTTTGAGTTGTTAACATAGACAACTTTTCCTGACCCTTCCTACTTAAGGCGTCGGTAACTATATTGGCCTTTCCAGGGCGATACAGGATTTCACAATCATAATCCTTTATCAAATCTAACCATCTTCTCTGTCTCATATTTAAATCCTTCTGAGTGAAGATATACTTTAGACTTTTATGGTCCGTATATATCTCACATTTTTTCCCATAAAGATAATGTCTCCATATCTTTAGGGCAAACACTACTGCAGCCAATTCCAAATCATGAGTAGGATAAACTTTCTCATAATCCTTCAACTACCGTGACGCATACGCAATGACTTTGCCATGCTGCATAAGCACACAACCAAGTCCTCTATGCGAAGCATCACTGTACACTACAAAATTTCCTATGTCATCAGGCAACGACAAAACAGGCGCTTCACTTAATCTTTTCTTCAGTTCTTGAAAACTGTCTTCACATTTATCCGTCCATACGTATTTCACCGTCTTCCTTGTCAAATTAGTCAACGGGGTAGCTATCTTCAAAAAATCTTAGATAAATCTTCGATAGTACCCTGCTAACCCTAGGAAACTCCGCACCTCAGTCGGCATTTTGGCTGTTCCCAATTCATCACTGCTTCCACCTTCGCTGGATCTACTGAAATTCCCTCCTGGTCAATAACATGACCTAAAAACTGCACCTTTTCCAGCCAAAATTCACATTTGGTAAATTTCACATATAACTTCTCCTTCCTTAGTGTTTCCAACACTAATCTTTAGTGTTCAGCATGATCTTCTGGCGTCGTAGAATAGACTAGAATATCATCGATAAACATAACGACGAACTGGTCCAAATATGGTTTGAACACTCTGTTCATCATATCCATAAATGCAACAGGTGCATTTGTCAACCCAAATAACATCACCAGAAACTCGTAATGACCATAACGAGTCCTGAATGCCGTCTTTGGTACATCTTCCTTCCTAACTTTCAACTGATGATACCCCGTCCGCAAATCTATTTTAGAAAAATACTTTGCCCCTTTTAATTGATCAAAGAGATCATCGATCCTGGGCAATGGGTATTTATTCTTTATCGTTAACTTGTTCAACTCCCGATAGTTGATACAAAACCTTAACGATCCGTCTTTCTTCCTGGCAAACAACACTGGTGCCCCCCACAGAGAAACACTTGGTTGAATGTACTTTCTGTCTAATTGTTCCTGTAGCTGAACCATTAGTTTTTTCATTTCCACAGGCGCCATACGATACGGTGCCCTTGAGACTGGTGCCGCTCCTGGCACAACGTCTATCACAAATTCGATCTCCCTATCCGTTGGTAACCCCGATAACTCACTTGGAAATACATCCATGAACTCATTTACAATAGGTATTTGTTCCATGGTTTCTCCCACTCTCTGGATATCCACAACATGGTAAAGGTAACCCACACAACCTTTCCTTAACAATTTTCTAATTTGTGCCATCGTAAGGCAACACGGACGTCCTGGCAACTTATTACCGTAAAATACTACAGGAGGTTGCTTCAACGACTTGATTCTCACACATTTCTTTTGGTAATCTATAATTGCTCCATGATTAATTAACCAATCCATTTCGAGAATTACATCGAATTCTCCTAACTTTATCGGTATTAAATCTACCGATAACTTACAACCCCGTACCTCTATGCAACAACTCCTGTGAATATCTTCAACAGGAATTATCTCTTCGTTTGCTACCTTAATGTTCAAAGGTATATGTAATTTTTCGGGAAATAATTCTAGTCATTTAGCAAAATCACATGCTATAAACGAACAAGTAGCACCCGAATCAAAAAGCACGTATGCATTTATGTTATTGATCGGAATAATACCTGCAACTACCTCTCCTGATGCCACAGCATCTTGGACCGTCATATTAAAAGTGCGAGCCATTGATTTACCTGGCTGAGATGGACCACTAATAGCTAACTTCCCGCTATTAGTTCCCTTATTCCCTTCTGTCCCCTTTTTCGGGCAATTCTTTGCTATGTGGTCAGTTGATCCATATACAAAACATCTTTTGTTTTTCTTCGGATTTGGACAGTTAGGCGAAATGTGCCCTTCCTGTCCACAATTATAACATACTACCTTTCCTTTGAGACAGACTCCTAAGTGAGTCTTCCCGCAGGTTTTACAGCCCTCCATCCTTCTCTTAGAATCCCCTTGTTTTACTCCGGTATTCCCAGAGTTAAAGCCCTTCCTCTTTTGACCGTTTTCAATTCCACTGACTCCCTCGGTCTTGGTTCCTCCATCAACCTTGCCCTTGCTCTTCTTATCCTTGTGGTATTGGCTAAGAGCCTTATTCCCACCTTCGGCAATTATTGCCTTTTCTAATATGGTTCCAAAGGAAGTACTTTGGAACACTGAGATTCGGCTATAGAGCCAGGGTTTCAAGCCCTGCTCAAATCTCCTAGCCTTTCTCACTTCAGTGTCCACTTGATGTGGAGCGAATCGTGCCAGTTCATTAAACTTGGCAGCATACTGGGGAACTGTCATCTCCCTTTGTTTCAATTCAACAAACCTCATTTCCATCCTCTCTTGCATACTCGTGGGAAAATAGTTCTTGAAGAAAATCTCCTTAAACCTCTCCCACGTTAGATTTCATATATCGGCCCTAGCCTGGTTTGCCTCCCACCAGAAGTTGGCCTCTCCTTTCATCAAATAGGTTGCAAAGGCAACCTTTTGACCCTCCTCAACATTTGCTATTATAAATACTTTCTCGATTTCTTTTACCCAAGTCTGGGCTTCTATAGGGTCCGTAGTTCCTTTAAACTCCAGCGGACCTACACTTTTAAAATCCTTAAAAGTAGTAGCTCGTACTACTCTCGGAATCACAGGTACATTAGCCCCCGCTCTATTAAATGCAGTCGTTAAAAGATTAACGAACTCCTGTATTGGATTAATTGGACCACCCTCCGGTTGGTTAACATTTGTATCTTGATTTCGTTGTCTCCTTCTTGGCGGCATTTTGCTGTTAAGAAAACAACACGTCATTATTATATTATTCTTGTTGGTTTGTTATTATTTATAAGAAAACAATAATTCATGTTCATTACTCAATATATTCCATAAAAAGACTTATATTGATTCATAACTTGTAGTATAACACTACATTATTTTACATTACTCAGCCTTGCTGATTACATTACCATCCCGCAATTACTTTCCAAAAATTGGGATTTTACACAAGACTACCCTTTGTTTATACAAAAGAGGGTTTTACGTCACTACTAGATATGTAATATTTACATATTTAAGCTACTCTAGCTATTGCTAGATTACATTTGTCGTAAGGCATTCTCAAAGTCTGCTCTAGCCAAACAGGCAACAACATCTCTACTGATGGTATGACGGGTCTGTCCTGCTTCTATCTGATATCCAGCTACCTGCTGCTGAAAATCTACATGAGAACTCCTATGTATATAGGACATCCTCTCCAACTTCTGATGTTTAGTCTTTAGCTCCTGCTTGAGCTCAAAGACTTCTCCTTTCAAATCTCGGACCTTGTCCATAGCTAGGACTCTATCATCGTTCTCCTCTTCCCACATTCCTTCCATACTAGCCTTGTCCTCCCGGACAGCTTGGAGTTCCTCTTTCAACTCCTTAACCTCTTGGCAGTAATGGATATTTCTATCCAATACTGACATAAACAATGCCTTCATTGATTCTCTCGTAGACAATTCCTCCGTAGGTGGAACCTGATCAAAGGACATCATGTCCACCTCCTCCTCTATCATGCCATCAAATATAGACATGTAGTCTAAATCGTCTGAGTCTCCAGATTCGATTGTCACCACCTCTGATTCTACGGCTACAGGATTTGGTAGTATCTCTACCCGATTAACCGAATTCTCGCTCACTAACTGTATGTCTCTATACATATCATTTTCTCCTGACATCTACAATAAAACAATATAGTTTGATTAGAACACGTCAGTAAATAATAAAAACACATAACATGATATAATTCATTTTTATAAGGTTACTTTCCATCTTTTACTTCTTTTCTTAAGGTTATGACTTAAGGTTCTACTTTCTCCCTTAAGTTTTATAACCTAGGCTCTGATACCAACTTGTAACGCCCCCAAATCCGGGTATCTTCTAACCCGACAGATGGTGCAATATTGTACAACATTCATATATTCATTCAATTGAAAAGTCTCAAAGAATGAATATAACTTTTATATATTAAAGTAATATTTACAATTCCCAGGTTCTATACCCATTACAAAAGTTCTTTGTCAGAATATTAGTTACATTACAACAATAGACCTATACTATTACAAAACAGCTTAACAATCTGCCTTAGCTTTTCCTTTATCCCTTTTTGATCCTTCGGGACGTTCAGTCTTAGCTACATTCATATGGTTCAAGCAAGAGTGAGCATAGTTAGCTCAGCAAGTATAATAATTTAATAACAACATGCCTGACACATACAAATCGTATATCTTCAATAACTGAACAATAGTTATGAAGTACTATTGATAATTCAAAGTAGCACTTCATCTTTTCTTTCAAAATGTTTTACAATAACAACAATATTCTGTTAAAACATTCACTCCGATCAAAGACCTTGAGTATTCATTCTTTATTGAAAAGGACAACCCGGAACGAATTTCGTAAGCCCGATATTACTTACGAGAACTTCTAGGTGATCAACCTATTGTACTCTATGTTGATCAACGCTACATCCATTAAACGTATGTACGTTTAATCATTTGGCAACCTCACGTGCCTGTCGTTTTACCGACAAAACATTTGTTTAACATTTCAGTCTCCTTTTGAAAACCATATCAAGTAGTTGACAAAAGATAGCAACATTTGATAATGCAAGAGTAGATTATCAAGTCTAGCCAAAGGGAATTTGCTTTAACCTCAGCATACCTCAATTCATGCGAGAGAATACATGAATTTTTAAACTTGTTCAGATTAAACTGAAACAAGAGTTAGAATACTTGCCTTTAGCGTCTGCTACCGTATATTAACTTTATGTTCAAGTCGTTCAAGTCTCTAAAATACATGATCACATAATGACTTTACATTAGGTCACATATAATCAAATATGTATATGACTATATCATACCCTTCATTTCAATCTAATCGTGTATCAGATTCAGTTACTATTCATTCCGGTTTAACATTTCCATTGCATTTATATTTCACTAGGTTATCTTAACCTTTACATTACATTCCTTAAGGTTTAACAATGTTTAAACAATGTTACATTACCTTCCTTAAGTTTGTGTTTATTTCCATTTCCTTTCTTTGTACTTAGAAACCTTCATTACTATCTTTGTTCTGAGGCTGGCGCTACGGCGCCGACTTTATACTTACATCTCGCGCTGCGGCGCGAGCCTTATTCTAGCATGTCCCGGACTTGGCGCTGGGGCGCGAGTCCTTACTTAATGGGCCGCGCTGCGGTGCCACTCTCCAGAAATTTTTGGTACTGTACATGGCGCTGCGGCGCGGGTCATTTGCCTTGGGTTGGCTCCGTGGCGCCAACTCTATGCACCAGATAAAAATTTCAGTTTTGAAATTTTGTGAACTTCCCGGACGCATAACTTCTTCGTTATAAGTTCGAATTGGCTCGTTCAAAAGCCTACGGTTCACAAATTACGTAATCTACATGATCATCGAAGAATTTTATCTATTTGACTTTGTTTGCTAAAAATTCACCTATTGGTTCATTTTTTAACGAAAACGATAAACGTTTGTGAACGTTCAACGCTCGTTTCTTCGTTCTAAGTCGGATTCCAGTCATTTTCGAGTTCGCAAATCTTAAATGCCAAATATGACTTAACTCCATTGTAAAGCAATAATTCAGTGATCAAATACAAAATTTAACTTCCATTCCGAGAATTTTACGAATTCGACGATTGTCGTCCAATCGTGCAATTTCCGGCAAATCTTCATTCTTACGATTTGTTCAACATTACAAATGAACTTCATTCATCATGTGAACATCTCAACATACATAATACAACACCTTATTTTCATTGTTGGACTTTGACTCCTAATGAGCTTATAACTTATCAAATTATAAACTACTTAAGATTGGATTATTCATGACTTATGACAATTAGAGTTTCTTAATCATCATACTTTACACGTGCTTCACATATAACTTTACTTAGGTATACATAATACATATGATCATATAACTTCTTTTACCTTCATATAAATTCTCTTTTAATAAACTTCTTATAAGTTCATATTATTTTCTCATAAGTTATATCTTATGTTAGCTTAAATGACTTATTGCCAACTTAATTGGCTTAAGTCTATTACTTACTCATTTATGTTTCTTAATCCAACTTTTCTTATCATCCTATCATAGTAGAGATAGAAGATAATTGGAGAAGAAGTCTTACTCTTTGTTGTCTTGGTAAGTAGCTTGCTTATTCTTCTTGGCTTATGGAAGTGACTTATTGTAGCTTATTGTCTCTAACACTTAAGCACTTTGAGAAGTCTAGATTATTTGAACAACCAACAAATGATTGTAAGTCTTCTCTATTTATAGAACTTGCAAAGTTAGGGTAGTTTGGTCTTTAAAACATCCCACCTCCTTAAGCCACCTCCTTACTATTCATTACTTGCTAACCACTCTCTTATCATTTGCTTGGTCATTACTCATTTAACTTGGTCATTACTCTTAAGTCTTGGTCATCACATATTAACCATATTGATATGGTTTGCCCCCATGGGTCAGCCCATTTTATTGGACTTAAGTTTGGGCTAAGATTAGATTAACCTTTGGCTATAAATTAATAAATACTAATTTGTTCAATAATTAATAATTGGGCCTCTCCCTTTAATTCACTTGGACTTGTATATAATTGTTAACCAATCTTCCAAGTCCATTAACATTTCTTAATACATATACTCATAGTTTATGTATTATTTTCGTATTCTAATTCCTATAGAATTTATATACGAAATTTCATCCTTCATACAACTCGTATAATACTTCATATTATACTTATTTCTATTTCTTTGTACAATACATAAGTATCATACCATTATTACATATTCATTACTATTTCGCCTTCCTTAACGTTTATAAATTAAGTCCACAAGCGAAATATCGTTTTTTTCATAACTAGATTTTTATTACATAATTCATCTCACCTTATTATTCCATCATTACGTATTTCTCGAAAATCTAAAATTATACCCCGAGCCAATACCGATGAATAGTGTTTTTCAGAAAATTTCTCGAAAAATATTTATTTTCGTCTTGAAAATTCAAACAATTTAATTCATCAACATAGCTCAAATACTACGACATTCTAACATCAATAGGTTATACAAAGACAACCATCTTGATAACACATAAAATAGGATTTTATTATTATTTAAATTAATAAAATCATTTTACAATAATATCCGAATTTCTCGGTCGTTACACTAAGCTGATTACATTTCTATCCCGTAATTACTTTTCAAAAATTGGGATTTACAAAAGATTACCCTTTGATATACAAAAGAGGGTTTTACGTCACTACTAGATACAACATATGTACATAACTAACTCTACTCTAGATACTACTAGATTACATTTGCCTTATGGCATTCTTAAAATTTGCGTTGGCAAGACTGCCAATAATATCTCGACTAATAGTATGTCGAGTCTGCCCTGCCTCTATCGGATACCCAGCTACCTGTTGCTGGAAATTCGCATGAGAACTCCTATGTATATAGAACATCCTCCCAATCTTCTGCTTCTTGGTCTTTAGCTCCTGCCTGAGCTCAAAGACCTCGTGTTTTAGTTCATGGACCTTGTCCTTCGCCAAAACTCGTTCATCATGCTCTTCTTCCCACATATTCTCCATACTTGTCTTATCTTCCAGGATTTCCTGGACTTCTTCCTTCAGTTCCCTAACCTCCTTTTCCAGCTAGATATTTATATCCAATAAGGCCATGAATAATCTTTTCATTACCTCTCCAGGAGCCACCTCCTCTTCAGGTGCTACGGTGTTGAATGACACCGCCTCCACCTCTACTTCCGACATGCCATCGAACATGGACATGAGGTCTAAACTTTCAGAGTCTCCAAACTCAATCACCACCACTTCCGGCTCTTCTGCTATAGGGTTTGGTAAGATCTCTATTTGGTTCACCGACTCTTCACTTACTACATGTATATCTCTATTCATTTTGTTTTCTCCTAATATCTACAACAAAACAATTTAATTTGATTAGTACATGTCAGTAGAATAATACAAACACATATCATATATAATACATTTTTAGGGTTAATTTCATCTTTTACTTCTTTGAATCTTCTTAAGGTTATGACTTAAGGTTCTTCCCCCCCCCTTAAGTGTTATAACCTAATGCTTTGATACCAACCAGTGACGCCCCCAAATTTGGGTATCTTCCAACCCGACATATGGTTCTACACGGTGCTACAGTTCACACATACATTCAATTGAAAAGCCTCAAAAGAATGAATATGTCTTATATATATTCCAAATAATATTACCATTCCCCAGATTCTTTATAACCGTTACATTTGTTCTTGTCATAATATCAAATAATAACAACATTCACCTACACTATTACAAAGATAATCTATAGGTTCGCCTTAGCCTTCCCTTTATCTTTATCGGATCCTTTAATCCATTCGGTCTTAGCTGCATTCATATGGTTCATGCAAGAGCGAGCATAACTAGCTCAGCAAGTATAACAATTCCATTTAAATAGTATGCTTGAATCATAGGAATCGTATATCTTCAATAACTGAACAATAGTTATGAAGTACTATCGATAATTCAAAATAGCACTTCTCTTTTCTTTAAAACATTTCACAATGAATAACATTTAGATGAATAACATTTAGTAAAACATCAATTCCGGTCCAAGACCTTGAGCATTTCATACTTTCTTTGAAAAGGACAACCCGGCACCAAGTCCGTAAGTCTGACATTACTTACGAGCACGTCTAGGTGATCAGCCTATAGTACTCTATGTTGTACAACACTACTTTCTTTAAATGTATATACGTTTAAGTTGTGGCAACCTCACATGCCTGTCGTTTGACGACAAAACATTTGTTTATGCATACTCAGTCTTCATTTGAAAACCACACCAAAATAGTTTGGCAACACTTGACAACAATTCAATAGATTATAAGAAATCCAAAGAAACATCTTAAGTCTAGCCGAAAGAACTAGCTTCGACTTCATCATACATCAATTCATACGTAAAGTACATGAATTACAAAGCTTTTCCAAAGAATTCAGACAAGGGTCAGAATACTTGCCTTTAGCGTCTGCTACAGTATAATTACTTTTCCTTGGAATCTTTAAGGCCTCTACAATACATAACCACATAACATAACACATTAGGTCATGAACAAACATACATGGTTCCTAATGTATCTTTCCCTTCTTCTCAATCTAATCATGTCTTAGATTGTTTACCATTGGTTTCGGTTTACCACTATGATTTACATCGTTCTTACGTTCGCGTTCGAGTAAGTTATTCCCAACCTTTAGTGTATTACTTAAGGTTTACAACATCCTAATTGATGTTACTTTAGGGTTATTAATGTATTAGTTTATTACTAATCTACCAATTTCCTTTCTATGTTTGTAAGCTTTCATTACTATGTTTGGTCTAGTGCTGGCGCTGCAGCGCCAGCTTCCCTTCTCCATGTCACGCTGCGGCGCCACTCTTCAGTGGCTACGACCCAGACTCGGCGCTGCAGCGCGAGTCTTAGTGTTAACTGTAACAATCCAGAATTTTATATGTAATTTCAAATATTTATTGAATTAAATAAATATTTTTAATTGATGTGTTTGTTATTTAGTAGATATTTGTTAGATTATTTATTAGTAAGTAAATAATTCATGAGGTAGATAATTCATGAGTTATGGAAATTAACTTAATTAAGATAAATGAGTGATGAATTAAATTTATGAGATAATACTTTAATTTAACTTATTAACTAAATTAGAGAGTTGTTAAGGATTATATAGTTTGCTAGAATGTTGTTTTAATTTAATTTAGTAATTATAGTGATATATGTTAAGTTATTAAGTAAAATTATAATGAAAATTATAATTTTGTGGTAATTAGTTTTGTTTATTTAATTAAGGTTGGATATGGAAATCCAAGTAACAATGTGGGACAATAAACTATGGTATAAATGATTTATTGAAGTAAATTAAAGTAGTTTAAATGGATTTACCAAACAAGACTTAAAAATATTAGGTCTTTATTTTAAAAGTATTTTTGCCAAACGAAGCCTTATGGCTTTTGAAATTTGAATTTCCAATATAATAAATAATAAAAAATAAAATGAAAATATAAATAAAATATATTAAGTTTTATAACTGATATATCATTATTATACTTAATAAAACGTCGATTTTTTAGACGTTTAGCTTTATACGTTGGTTCTAGTTGGTTTTACGTGAAAAGGGTTTGGCCAAAGAGAGAAGGGAGAGTTTACAAAATACAGAGGAGTAGAGGCTTAGAGAAGGTTGGAGAGTTCTGTGAAATGGAAGAGGAGAAATTCTGAGAATCAAAGGAAAAAGAAGAAGGTTGATCAATTAGTTGATCATCTAATTAAACTAAGAAGGAATCAAAGGTATTAACCTAACTCTAAAACTCTTGTTTTTAGTTTCTTTAGCTTTCTCTGTAAATGATTTTGATGAAGGTGAAGAATATATTTGTTTATAGGTGTGTATAATCTGTGTTATGTCATCTATAAACGAGTTTAGAGTTATCAAATTCATGTGAATATGTTTTTAGAATAAGGAATTTTGTGTGTGGCTTAGTATATGTATTTTAGTCTATTTTAAGGCTTAAATTGATGGTTAGATCATGTATATAATTTGAAATTGGTTATAGATGTTGTTAGTATGATGAAAAACGAAAACAACACAAGTTGAACAAGTCAAAACAGATGTAAAACGAATTCGTAGCGAATGAATTCGCTAAATATGTTAAAACATGAAAGTATAGCATGAACAGGGAATTAGAACCCTTAAATTGATTTGTTAAAGTTTTTGAAATGTTATAATTACTCTGTAGATGAGTAGCTAAGAGTTTAATGAGTTCAACGAATCGAAAACCAACTAATTCAGACTTAAAATGAGAAAGTTATGTCAAAAACAGTAATCTGTGTGAAGGCAGCGCGGGCGCACCGCCCGTGCATGCATGCGGGCAGCTGGGGCTGGGAAATGGCACGGTCGTGCTGGAAATGGCGCGGGCGCGCTGGAACGGTGAGAGCATGGGGCGCGGCTGCGCCCAATGTGTGCTAACTATGACTGCTTTGACCTGTTTTGGTAAAATAGTCATAACGTTTTTATACGAACTCCGATTAATGCGATTCAAGATGATACGGAATGAGAACGAATAGACCTACAACTTTTATTCTTTAAGGTTTTCAATTTGAGGTCTTTAACAGTGGTCATCTTTAGGACAATTGTGTTTTCGAGGACAATCGGAGGGCGTCGGGCATGCACGTATGCAAGTGTAGTGCTTCTGACGATAAAAGATGTTGTTTTAAGTTATAAAACATAAATATTATGAAACATAATGATGCTTAACATTAATAAATGATACATTAGATGAGTTGTATAAGCATACTAAGCACACACAAGTGAGACAAATCGGGCGTGTGACGAATGAACGTCGAAACGCCGTAACTAATGTTAATGAACGCAAAAATTGTTTTAAGTCAAATGAAATGAGTATTATAAGATATGAAATGGGTTTAATATAAAACCAATAACGATTCTTAGCAAGTCTTAAGCACTTGAATTGTGACAACCCGAGAATTTAGAATTTTTTTTAAAAAATCTTAAATGATGGATTTAAGGTCAAATGATAGACCTAGACAGAAAATGAGTGTATGCGTTTGTTATTTTTGGGAAGGAATTTTGAAGATTTCAAAATTCTCTGAAGGATTTAGGTCAATTATTCAGGATTAAGTGTATATGTGAATATGTTCTGTGTATATGGTTATGTATGTGTTCAGAATGTGGTTAAGGGTCAAGGGTTGAGCAGATAAATTATATTAGTGTCAAACCCAAGTATATATTAAGAACGACAACGTTCAGTTAGAAAACCCTAATGCCTGGTAAGAAACCCTAAAACTGGTTTTGAAATCCTAATTTCAGTTTCGGGAATCCGAAACCCTAATTCAGAAATTGGAAACCCTAATCTGGGAATTTAAAGGATAATTATAATGCTTAAGTGATATTAATTATAATATAAATTAGGGTAAAGCTTAATTAATTAGCAAACCCTAATTTTAGATTTTTAAACCCTAATTGTTTCGTCAAAAACCCTAATGTAAAATTGTGAACTTAATTGCTAAATTAGCAATTTAAATCGGGATAAATTAATCCTAATTAACAAGATTGATTTATGAATGGGAAAGTTTAATTTAATTCGAGAATCCTAATTACAATTTAGAAATATTAATTTTATATTTTTGAAAACCCGAAGGGTTAATAACCGTGAATTTTAAGTCACTATATATATATGTACATTATTGATATTTAAAACTTTGTGTTATATAGTGATTTAATATGTGACAACATATGTGAAGTGGTGCATGGATCAATAAACATATATACTATAGTTATGGATATATACATTTATAGATTTCATTAAAAAATGAAAGCTTCGTAACCTAATTATGCATTAGGTGAGATAATTAAATAACCTAAGGGTTATGGTAATAAGTAAAGGTTAGTATTTAATATGTATAGTAACTTAACTGGATAATCTTGTTATTTCAAGTGACTAATAATTTTAAACCTATTTCTTGTAAACCTAATTAGGTTATGAGCTAAAGTCACATGTATAAGTAATCAAATTTCATAAGATTGGGAATGGAAACCCTAAATAAACAATTAGGGTATCATATATTAAAATTGTTAGACTATGTTTATTACATGGCCCAAAACAATTAAGGAAGAAGCCCAAAGGAAATAAAATGCAAACCAATACTTAGCCCACTTGATTAAGGGTATTTTAGACTTTTGATTAGTCAAATTTTTTGTATTAAAATAAAAGTAAATTGGGAGATATAATGGGCAAGGGGGGTCCGGCCAATTAGGCCTTTTTATGGCAAAAAGATTATGCTAATCAATGTCCACTAGTAGAAATCTTACACACAAGTACATGTGTGTCAATCTCCCATTGGGTGCAAATCTATTAAGCATCCTTAATCACATGATTAGGCTAATTGAAGAGATAAGGTGTAGTCTTTTATCCATGGGACAATAAAAATATGTGGGATAATAGTTATATCACTCATTCATTTGCTAGACATTCATTTTCTCTCATTCTTCTTCTTCTATTTTTTTCTCCCAAGCTAGTAGCATTCAAGAGAGAAAAGTAAGAGAGGGAGTTCGGTTTTTGTGAGAGTGAGAGAGAGGTGTGCTAGTTTATTTGATGCATCCTAAGTTCATTACTTACTTTGGTAAATCAAGGAAGGTTGCCACTAAATCAAGGTATAACCTAATCTTCATATTCTTCTTCTACTTTGTATTATAGCATGAGTTTTATTAGGGTTATGAACTAATACTCAAAATACCCTAGTTCTACATATTATTATGTATGGAAGTAAGTATTTTGAGTGTTAGATCTAAGGCTTAGAGGAAGAAAATGAGCATATGTTCTCTAAGGGGTGAAACCCTTGTTTTTCTTCCACTAAATCTTGTATAACTCAAGTTTTACAACTTGGATTTGTGATCCGTCAAAGGAGGGTGCTAGATACATGAGTTATCTAGTAAACCCAAGTGGTCGAACACAAATCTAGCAAGTATTGAAGCCATGGTGTGACGCCCCCAAAATTAGGTATACATCACACATCTTGGGTCGTCAGATATAAAGTACAGAATACAAATACAACTTACTAATACAGCTGTCGTGTACAATACGACAAAACATAAACTGTGAGTTTGAATACAAATATTATCTTCTAGAGAGTATTCATACTCAAAAGGAGTCCTCATTATATTTATTAACACACTATTACATAGAATAGTGAGGACTACTAACTAATACTATCATTCGAACCATCACTCTGTTCCCCGACTTGCCCCAGCTACGTTCTCATTTTCCGAAGATAACAGTGAAAGAAAGGGTGAGCTCAACTAGCCCAGTAAGAAATATTATGACTAAGATAATGCAGAATAAATTATCATTAGCTTTCAATAATGTTAAATTGATAAAATATAATAGACATCAAGTTTAACTGCAGGGGAACAAGCAATCCATTAAAAGAGTCATGATTATACCGAATATAATAGACATCAAGTTTAACTGCAGGCCAATGAGGACTTTTACCACATCATTTGTAACATTACGGTCATGATTATACCGAATAATCCTTGGTCATAATCATACCAAGTCCATCTATGCACCACAGGCCACAGATGACTTTTAACATTTTATAAACATGAGGATGATGATAATGATATAAGAATTCAATAAAACAAGTTCAAGAATTAATTTATCCAAGAATTAACAACGTCCAAATTGTCAACATGATACTGGTTTGTGGAGTAAAATTCAAGAATGTTTAGAAGAATATTTTCATGAAAAAATACTGGATGAAACACAATTATCAAGGATATTCCACAAATTTCATGGAGTATAGAAGTCAAAACTTAACCAACTGAGTACAATAAAGAATGGAATAACAAAAGAAATCACCATGCATGCGATAGACCGCACAGACAGGTTATTCCAACAAAATAATAAATAATGGAACCAGGTCCGGCGTAAACGCACAGACAGGATATTCCGACAGAATAATAAATAAAGGAACCAGGTCCGGCGTAAACGCACAGACATGATATTCCGACAGAATAATAAATAATGGAACCAGGTCCAGTGTAAAACACACAGACAGAATGTTCCAACAGAATAATAACAAGACGAAACCAGGTCCGGTGTAAAACACACAGACAGGATGTTCCAACAGAATAATAATAAAAATGGAACCTGGTCCGGTGTAAAACACACAGACAGGATGTTCCAACAGAATAATAGAAGAATGTCACCAAGTATAGGGTAGACCGCGTATACAGGTTATTCCAACAGAATAATAAAAAATGGAATAACAACAGTTCTCTTCATGAATAAGAAAAAATAACACCCCTTACCGTTTTAAAGAAGAGCTGAAATAAGGAAGTAGTTAAGTAGCAGAATACTCTTCTTCTCTCTCTCTATAGTTTCTCTCTCTAGAGTTCAGTGAATTCGTAAGAAATAATGAAGGAATGAGCTGCTATTTATAGAAAAATAGAATGCATAGTAACTAATCCATGAACGGTCCAGATTGATTACTTTAATCTGACGGTCCATATTTAAAGAATTTTTTTTTAAATAAAATATAATATATTATATTTATAGAATAACTTTAATAAAGTATTCTGTTTTATATAAAAAGATGTTTCTGTTTTATTACATTAATAATACGAATAAAACAAAACGTCATTATCGCTAAATAATTCATATTATTAACTGACAATAATTGAATCAAACTGAGTGACTTCTCACATAAGCATTAATAATCAATACCGTGTGCTACTATGCAACCACACGTATTACTGTACTTTTACTACCGAGTAGTTCAACAGTAACAATGGTAAAACTTCCGCCATTATTTTTAATAAAATATTTTTGTCATTTTCTCAATCCAACAATAATTCCGTTGTGGGGTCCACCAATGATTGTGCCGTTGTACGAATATTCTCTGTTAAAACGAATATTTCCCGACCAATCGAATATTATATAACAACTTTCGTATTTTCAAAATTTATAAATATTACCCACAACTATAACATTATATCAAATTAACTCCATAATATTCAAAAATGATATTTATAGAAAATTCATCTTTATTTATAAAAGTTGGGGTCTTACAACCTCCCCTTATGAAATTTTGCCCTCGAAATTAGGGTACGTACTTGGTATGTCGAAGAGGTAATGATACCTTGATTTCATTTCAGATTCTAACTCCCAAGTCATTTCCTCAACATCGTGGTTTCTCCACAAAACTTTGACTTGAGGTATAACCTTGGAGCGTAGAATATGTTCCTTCTTATCCAAGATTTGAACAGGAACTTCTTCATACGTCAAATCCTCCGCTATTTCGTCTGGTTCTAACTCAATAATATGGTTCGGGTCTTCCACATATTTACGTAACATGGATATGTGAAAAACGTTATGAACACGAGACATACTTGGCGGTAAAGCGAGTCTATAAGCCACAGTTCCTACTCGATCGAGGATTAAAAATGGACCGATGAATTGAGAATTGAGCTTTCCTCTCTTTCCAAATCTCGTAACTTCTTTCCATGGAGCAACACGTAAGAACACATGATCTCCTACATCAAATTCCACCTCCTTTCGATGAAGATCAGCATAACTCTTTTGTCGATCTTGTGAGATTTTTATACGTTGTCGGATCGTTTGAATCTTTTCTGTAGTCATACGTACCAACTCCGGTCCCAACAACGTTGCTTCACCCACCTCATCCCAGCATACTGGAGAACGACATTTTCTTCCATACAATGCTTCGAATGGAGCCATGCCAATACTTGCTTGATAACTGTTGTTGTAGGAAAACTCCACCAATGGTAAGAACTTGTCCCAACTTCCCTTGAAGTCAAAGACACAGAGTCTTAATAGATCTTCAAGAGTTTAAATAGTCCTCTCTGATTGTCCGTCCATATGAGGATGATATGTTGAACTAAATCGTAAATCCGTGCCCATAGCTTTTTGTAAACTAACCCAAAATCGTGAAGTGAATCTTGGGTCTCGGTCAGAAACTATGGATACTGGCATACCATGCAGTCTTATAATTTCGTTTATATACATACGAGCAAGACGTTCAAGTGTATAAGTTTCTCGTATCGGTAAGAAATGAGCAGACTTGGTTAATCTATCAACAATGATCCAAATCGCATCAATACCTTGAGAAACCCTAGGAAGACCGGTAACGAAATCCATGGTAATGTGCTCCCACTTCCATTCTAGAATTTCAAGTGGTTGCAATGGACCTTTTGGTACTTGATGCTCCGCTTTGACTCATTGACAAGTTAGACACCTTGAGATAAACAACGCTATCTCTCTCTTCATATTGCTCCACCAAAATGTATGACGAAGATCATGATACATTTTGGTACTTCCAGGATGGATTGCAAACGGTGTGTTGTGCGCCTCCATCATGATTTCATACTTTAAATCAGGGTTGTTAGAAACACAAAGTCTGGAGTTGACTCGAAGTATTTCTTCTTCATCGATTTTTGCTTCCGGCATAGCACCTTCTTGCACTTTCTTCTTCATATGCATCAGCTCCAGGTCTGTAGCTTGAGCAGCTTTAACTTTATCGATTAAAGTCGGTTCTACTCGTATGTTCGCCATCATCACATGGGTCCCTGGAGTCTTTAACTCTATCTCCATCCTTTGCAAATCACACAAAATGGGCCTTTGTGTTGATAATATTGCACTCGTACTTGCATATGATCTTCTACTCAATGCGTCAGCTACCACATTCACTTTTCTAGGATGGTATTGAATGGTATGAGCATAATCTTTCAACAGTTCAACCCAACGTCGTTGTCGCATGTTGAGTTCCTTTTGAGTGAAGAAATATTTAAGGCTTTTATGATCCGTAAAGATCTCCACCTTCTCCCCATACAAGTAATGCCTCCAAATTTTAAGTGCAAAGACAACAACTGCCAAGTCTAGATCATGAGTAGGATAATTCCTCTCATATTCCTTGAGTTGTCTTGATGCATAGGCTATGACTTTTCCATGTTGCATGAGAACGTATCCCAACCCTTTGCTCGAAGCATCACTGTAGATGACAAATCCCTCCGAGCCAGATGGTATTGTTAGAACAGGTGCTGAAATGAGTCTCCTCTTGAGTTCTTGAAAACTCTTCTCACATTCTTTGCTCCAACCGAACTTTGTATCTTTTCGAGTCAGCTGAGTTAATGGAGTAGCGATTCGAGAAAATCCTTCCACGAATCTCCGATAATAACCAGCTAAACCAAGAAAGCTACGTACTTCGGTCACTGATTTAGGTTGCTCCAAGCTTTGAATAGCTTCAATCTTTGCCGGGTCAACCGATATTCCATGACTTGATACTACGTGCCCAAGGAATGCTACCTCCTCCAGCCAGAACTCACATTTCTTCAACTTGGCATAAAGCTTGTATTCACGAAGCTTTTGGAGTACCAGCCTCAAGTGTTGCTCATGATCTTCACAGCTTTTGGAATAAATAAGGATGTCATCAATAAAGACGACCACAAAGTGATCCAAATATTCCTTGAATACCCGGTTCATCATATCCATGAAGGCAGCAGGAGCATTAGTCAATCCAAAGGACATGACTAGGAATTCATAATGCCCGTACCGAGTTCTAAAGGTCGTCTTTGGAATATCTTCAGTTCTAACCTTCAGCTGATGATATCCAGAACGAAGATTGATCTTTGAAAAGAATTGTGCTCCTTGCAACTGGTCAAACAGGTCATCAATACGTGGCAACGCGTACCTGTTTTTGATGGTGACATGATTAAACTCCCGATAATCAATACAAAGTCGTATACTTCCATCTTTCTTCTTCACGAATAGCATAGGAGCACCCCAAGGAGAAGTACTAGGACGAATAAAGCCAATGTCTAACAATTCCTGCAGTTGGATCTTTAACTCCTGAAGTTCAATAGGAGCCATTCGATATGGGGCTTTGAAAATGGGTTTTGTACCGGGTTCAAGGTCGATACAAAATTCAATTTCACGCTCTGGAGGTAGGCCAGGAAGTTCTTCAGGGAATACGTCAGGGAATTCATTAACAATAGAAATATCATTCAAAACTGACGTATTTTTGTTTAGATCCGTGACATGAGCTAAGAAAGCTTGACATCCGTTTTTCAATAAACGAATATCTTTATGGCTTGAGATGACAGCGATTGATTTTAATGGTTTGGTTGCTTGAATTCGCATAATAGGTCGATTAAGAATATGAAAGCTAACAACCTTACGAAAACAATCAATTTTTGCATGATGAGTAGTTAACCAATCAATCCCTAGAATCACGTCAAATGCAAGTATTTTTAATGAAATAAGATCGACAGGTAATGTGTGGGTACCAACTTGAACCAAACAAGACTTATAAATCGTGGATGTAATGAAGGTTTCTCCCAATGGAGTTTCAACAGATAAGTCAAAGTCTAATTTCTCCGGAATCAAATTTAATCGATGAGCGCAAGTAGGAGAAATAAAAGAATGGATAGAACCGGTATCAAATAAAGTATAGACTTCGTTAGAGTTTATGATAAGCTTACCCGTGATGACCTCATTCGAGTTCCTTGCTTTCTGGGAGGTCACAACAAATGCTCTCCCTTGCACTATCGATTTTGACTTTTCTGGGACGGCCTTTGGTGTCTCCATCTTGGCTGAACTTATTTTTGGTAAATGACAAAATCGAGCTAAATGACCTTCTCTTCCACAATTATAACATGCTTTAAACGGCATCGCGCAGTTTGGACTGATGTGCCCCTCCCCTCCGCATTTGAAATATATGATAGGTGGTCGTTCTCCTTCCTTAACAACGAGTGCTGGTGCTGACGTCTTTCCATCATTGTTGAATCTCCTCTTCTTGAAATGACCATTCTTATTGTTTTGGCCCTGATTACCACCGACGTGGTTACCATTTCTGGCCTGTTGATTCCCTCCACGCTTGTTGTCACCGCTTCGATGACCGCTCTCACTGGTATTATCATTTTGTCGACTGCTCTCTTTTAGTTGCGTTGACTCGTTATCGCGCTCCACTAACTGAGCCCTATTCACAACATCTGAATACAAACACAGTTTATGAGAAATAAGATGTTGACGTATCTCAGGTTTCAAACCTCGCAAAAACATTCGCGTCATTCGCTCTTCATTATCCACCAAGTGGGACACAAACCGAGACAACTCAGCAAACTTGGCTTCGTACTGCCACACGGTCATGTTGTTTTGCTCCAACTTGATAAATTCCACCTCCTTCATGTGACGAACACTTTCGGGAAAGTATTTGTCATTGAACAGCTCTTGAAACTTCTCCCAAGACATCTTCAGTGCGGCAGGTTGAGTACGCTTAATCGATTCCCACCAGTAATCTGCCTCTCCTCGCAACATAAAGGCGGCAAAGGGAACCTTTTGCTCCTCGGAGCATCCCAAGACATCAAATATCTTGGTAATCTGCTTTATCCATGTTTTCGCTATAAGTGGTTTTGGCTCTCTCTTAAACTCTGGTGGTCCCAGCTCCTTGAACTGTTTAGCGGTGACCGTCCGAGAGTTTTCAGTGTTTCCACCTATATTTTGGACAGGAGCCGCTCTCGCCTGCTGTTGCATGAACTGCATAAAGTTTCTGAACATTCGATCATTCATCATTTGGTCAGTGTTGTTGTTTGCATGAGGATTGTCACCTTCCTGATGCACATTATCCTGATTATTGATATGTGGTGAATCAACAGTCGCCTGTGCTCCATTGCTATTCTCAACATTCTCAGATGCCATTTTCAGATACTGCCACAAAATAAAAGTTAATTGATATGTCATATATTATCCTTATATTATGACCGACCAATTAAATACCATGCAAATAAACTTAGGTAGGTCATACTAGCGAAGGAATTCCCCGTCTCTCCCCTCCTAGTTCTATTCTCACATCTTAGCCAGGGATCATATCCCTAAGCTCTGATACCAATTGTGACGCCCCCAAAATTAGGTATACATCACCCATCTTGGGTCGTCAGATACAAAGTACAGAATACAAATACAACTTACTAATACAGCTGTCGTGTACAATACGACAAAACATAAACTGTGAGTTTGAATACAAATATTATCTTCTAGAGAGTATTCATACTCAAAAGGAGTCCTCATTACATTTATTAACACACTATTACATAGAATAGTGAGGACTACTAACTAATACTATCATTCGAACCATCGCTCCGTTCCCCGACTTGCCCCAGCTACGTTCTCATTTCCTGAAGAGAACAGTGAAAGAAAGGGTGAGCTCAATTAGCCAAGTAAGAAATATTATGACTAAGATAATACAGAATAAATTATCATTAGCTTTCAATAATGTTAAACTGATAAAATATAATAGACATCAAGTTTAACTGCGGCGGAACAAGCAATCCATTAAAAGAGTCAAGTAGAAAATAAACTCTACTATCTTTTATGATTTAAATGGTCTTTCAACACTGTTATCGCTGGGACTCAGCTTAATAAAATAATTTACATCATCGAATCACCCCTGCACTACGGCCAAGGATATTCGTGTATTCATTAATGGTCATGATCATGCCAACAATTGTCCATCAATGCACTACGGGCCAATGAGGACTTTTACCATATCATTTGTAACATTACGGTCATGATTATACCGAATAATCCCTGGTCATAATCATACCAAGTCCATCTATGCACCACAGGCCACAGATGACTTTTAACATTTTATAAACATGAGGATGATGACAATGATATAAGAATTCAATAAAATAAGTTCAAGAATTAATTTATCCAAGAATTAACAACGTCCAAATTGTCAACATGATACTGGTTTGTGGAGTAAAATTCAAGAATGTTTAGAAGAATATTTTCATGAAAAGATATTGGATGAAACGCAATTATCAAGGATATTCCACAAATTTCATGGAGTATAGAAGTCAAAACTTAACCAACTGAGTACAATAAAGAATGGAATAACAAAAGAAATCACCATGCATGCGATAGACCGCACAGACAGGTTATTCCAACAGAATAATAAATAATGGAAGCAGGTCTGGCGTAAACGCACAGACAGGATATTTCGACAGAATAATAAATAAAGGAACCAGGTCCGGCGTAAATGCACAGACAGGATATTCCGACAGAATAATAAATAATGGAACCAGGTCCGGTGTAAAACACACAGACAGGATGTTCCAACAGAATAATAACAAGACGGAACCAGGTCCGGTGTAAAACACACAGACAGGATGTTCCAACAGAATAATAATAAAAACGGAACCAGGTCCAGTGTAAAATACACAGACAGGATGTTCCAATAGAATAATAAAAGAATGTCACCAAGTATAGGGTAGACCGCGTATACAGGTTATTCCAACAGAATAATAAAAAATGGAATAACAACAGTTCTCTTCATGAATAAGAAAGAATAACACCCCTTACCGTTTTAAAGAAGAGCTGAAATAAGGAAGTAGTTAAGTAGCAGAATACTCTTCTTCTCTCTCTCTCTATAGTTTCTCTCTCTAGAGTTCAGTGAATTCGTAAGAAATAATGAAGGAATGAGCTGCTATTTATAGAAAAATAGAATACATAGTAACTAATCTATGAACGGTCCAGATTGATTACTTTAATCTGACAGTCCATATTTAAAGAAAAATCTTTTAAAGAAAATAAAATATATTCTATTTATAGAATAACTTTAATAAAGTATTCTATTTTATATAAAAAGATGTTTCTGTTTTATTACATTAATAATACGAATAAAACAAAACGTCATTATCGCTAAATAATTCATATTATTAACTGACAATAATTGAATCAAACTGAGTGACTTCTCACATAAGCATTAATAATCAATACCGTGTGCTATTATACAACCACACGTATTACTGTACTTTTACTACCGAGTAGTTCAACAGTAACAATGGTAAAACTTTTGCCGTTATTTTTAATAAAATATTTTTGTCGTTTTCTCAATCCGACAATAATTCCGTTGTGGGATCCACCAATGATTGTGCCGTTGTACGAATATTCCCTGTTAAAACGAATATTCCCCGACCAATCGAATATTATATAACAACTTTCGTATTTTGCTAAATTTATAAATATTACCCACAACTATAACATTATATCAAATTAACTCCATAATATTCAAAAATGATATTTATAAAAAATTCATCTTTATTTATAAAAGTTGGGGTCTTACACATGGGGACTGTTTTCCCCAAAACAGTCCACATAGTATATTAACGGTTTGAAACCCTAAAATAACTACTGTTCCCATTTTTCTTGAGGCTGTTTCGGTCAGTTTCATGTCTTTTAAAAATCTGGGAAAAATCACAGAGGTACCTTAAGAAGTTGTCTACGTGTAGGAAAAAGAACGGACACGTTTCGATTATTAGGTTGTGCGTAATGGCTATTTCCATAAAGGACTCCTAAATATTAACACTCGAATTTCTCACTGTGTATACACTGGAAAATTCCGAAATTTTTACTGTAAGTTTATATATGTTATGAGAGTATATTCTGAAAAATTCAAATTTTTATGAGCAAGACTCGATTTATGAAAAATGAAGCAAGATCCGAGTGTTTTGGGCAATTTAAAATTAGTAAATCATTTTTTAAAATTCTAGAAAAATTTGGACATCATTATTGGGTCATGTACTGTTCAAATCTAGAAAATGAGAATTTTTGTAATCAGTTTGCTATTTTTCCTAAAAATGATTAAGTTATGAATAAAAGAAAATAATTAGTTAAATGATGTCTTAAATAAGAAAAATGTGATTTTAATACTTGAATACTCCTAATATATAATATTATGACTATTTTAGGGCATTTTGATAATTTATATAAGAAATATTATTTATGACCTTTTTATGGATATTAAATAAGAGGTTTAATAAAGGGTGAACAATTAGAATAAATTGTTTATTAATCTAATAAATTATTAAAATATTATTATGATATTAATAATATTAGAATATGATATTTTTAAGTAAATAAAAATATTAAGATTAAAACTTCATTAAAATATTATTAAATGGTTAATAATATTTAATTTAAGCATTAATAAATGATTAAAGTATTATTAAATGATTAATAATATTAGATTAAAATATTAATCTTAGATTAAAATATTATTAAAATATTAATAATATTAAATTAAGTATTATTGGATGATTAAAATATTATTAAGAGGATTAATAATATTATTAATGTATTGAAATATTATTAAGATTAGTAAGCGAATAAAAGTATTATTAGTGAACTAATAATACTAAGAAGTGAATTAAATATTATCAAGATTAATAATATTAAGTGAATTAAGATAATTGTTAAGTGTTCAGATAGAGTTTAATTAAACTTAGACTCGAAAAAAGTTCGACTAGACCGTCGGGATGCTAGAATTGTACCGAACTCATCTCGGACTGCAATAGTTTGACTTGAGGCTAGGTGTTATGTGTTGTATAGATTGATAGGATTATGTGTTTAGGTTATTTTTTTTAAATACTGTGACGATATTATTCTAACTTAAAAATACATATTATTAATAATAGGTCTTCAGACAAAGCTTATTAAATTGCATAGCAGTAATCAACGGTTCAAGCAAGTTTTACTTAACTCTACTAAGAGTTGTTTTATTCAGATATGCTTATGGTTAATAATTGTTGATTGTCATGTGGAATTGTACTCTATACATATTGCATGTATAAGTCAGGTATGAAAGGCTGATCACCTTCATTACCAGTTGATCCAGATATATTTGTTCATGTTCAATACTTGTTCAGTCAAAAGTTTTGTTCGTGCTAGTTCTCAATTATATTGATGAATTATAGCCAGCCTATTATTCAGACTCTTTCAATCATGATATATCCTTAAATTGTATTTAAACTTGCTGGGCAACTTTCATGCTCACCCTTGCTATATCATGATAAACATTGCAGATAAGGCGAATGCGTTCGGATACAGAAAAAAAAGGATAATGCCAAGTTCTGCTTGGGATAAAATGTGCAGCTAGTTTGTAATAGTATAGTTTGATAATAATGTTAGGTGTTAGATAGTTTATGAATTGTGTATAAGTTAAGGTTACTCGATTTTGGGGAATAGTGTGTAAAGTGTATTGTATAAACAATTTATGTTTATATCTTCCGCAAATAGTTATAGAATGATTGTACCAGATCTGTGGTGATTCAGGACCTGGATTTGGGGCTCTCAAAGTTGGTATCAAAGTTGTTGGTTATGAACCTTAGGTAGGAATACCTGAGACCAATAACCGCAGTGATTAGGATAAGATCTAACTCATATAGAGTTAGTTGGTCGGTAAGATTCAAAGACGATTCTCGGCAAGTTATAAAGATACAAAGTTCCCTAACTTTGATAATAAAGTTAAACAGTAGTGATGAATAGATCGAGTCAAAAAGACTAAAAGTTCAGGGATAGGAGATCGTAAAACAAAACGATCAAAACATAGAAATAAATCGTAATATATACGATGAAATCACCCCATGATCTAATAAGGTGATAGCAGGGAGAAGAATCAATCTGATAATTGAAAAGTTTACAGCAAGATCGCTGTGTGAATTGGTACAGATTCAGAAAAGGATTATGAATACGGATTAAATGAAATACGTATTAAGAAGGGAGTTAAGATTAGGTGGGGATTTCAATTGAGGACTCATGTTGGCAGTTGAGTTGTATGATTCCTTGTATGGGTGGGGAATTGTACTTGGTGTAAAAACCACTTAGTTTCTGGCACTGATAATCATTGAAATGTTTGTGTCGCTCTATTTTCTATATGCTGTTAAGAGGGTGATTCCTTTCTCATGTGTATAACAGATAGATAGGTCATAGGTAGATAATATAGGGTTAAGTATGAGTTCTTAGAACTCATACTTATGTGACATTCTTGACTCATAGTTATATGAAATGTTTATGAACCCCTCAGCGAATGGACGTCAAAGGTCTGACTAGGGTAAGTTCTTAAACTCATATGGTTGCGGCAAGTTTATGAACTCATAAGTGTAGTTTGACGAACTTGGTATAGTTGTGTGTGAATGGAGAATTGAGGATTATAGGAATAGATAGATTGTTAAGCAAATGATTATTAGTGGAGACATAAGTTTTCCAGAATTCCTAGCTATGCTAGACTTCAAAATTCTGACATCAAGCTAAATACGCACTATGTGCTTTTTAAAAAAATGTAGACTCGTAATCATTTTTGAAACAGTTTAAAGCATAGTCTATGCTACTTATTTCGGCTAGATGCAAATGATTTGAAATATCAAAATATATTTTATTTATCACTTATGTACCATGTAACCTGGTGCGAAGATGATAAAAAGGTGATGGAGTTGTAAATACAGGAATACTTAGTGTGAATTTGATTTAAAATCGTTATTCCACTATTGTATGATGTGTTATGACGAAGTCATACAATGACGGCATCCTCAAATGGACTGTTAATACATTACGACATCATGACGTTATTCTCGAAAATGTTTTAAAAAAAAGTTTAATTTGCCAACGGGGTTTGGCTACACCTAAATAATTCGATTGAATTGAATTATTGATATGAGTCTACGCTATTAGATTCAGCTAGACTAATGTTTATGAAAACTCTAAGTGTTTATTGAAAGAAATTTCCCGAACCAAATTGTTTTGGTGCAGAATCCTATGATGAGACTGAGGTGAACTATGTTGTTTGGATAAATAATCCAATCTAGTAGCATAAATATTCGCTAGACATGATTAATATGTTATGCATGACGTAAGAGTACGGTAGGCTAATCACCTAAAGTACTAGCAACGATAGTTTACCTTCTTAGTGATTGTAAACCTACCAAGTAATGTAAAGTTTTGTGGTATGAATACCGTTAAAACTATGTGTTCATGGTCTATATTACCCCTCAACAATTTGAAAACTTTTACTCTTGTGAGTGGTGTATTGGGTAGCATGTGATGATATGTGAATGGTGTAAGCTGTTTGGTGTAAGGTGTAAAGTGAATTTCGGGGATGAAATTCTTAGAAGAAGGGGTGAATGTGACAACCAGAGAATTTAGATAATTTTTAAAAAAATCTTAAATGATGGATTTAAGGCCAAATGATAGACCTAGACAGAAAATGAGTGTATGCGTTTGATATTTTTGGGAAGGAATTTTGAAGATTTCAAAATTCTGTGAAGGATTTAGGAGAATTATTCAGGATTAAGTGTATATGTGAATATGTTCTGTGTATATGGTTATGTATATGTTCAGAATGTGGTTAAGGGTCAAGGGTTGACCTTATAAATTATATCAGTGTCAAATCCCAAGTATATATTAAGAACGACAACGTTCAGTTAGAAAATCCTAATGACTGATAAGAAACCCTAAAATCGATTCTGAAACCCTAATTTCAGTTATGAGAATCCGAAACACTAATTCAAAAATTGGAAACCCTAATCTGGGAATTTAAAGGATAATTATGATGCTTAAGTGATATTATTTATAATATAAATTAGGATAAAGCTTAATTAATTAGCAAACCCTAATTTCAGATTTTGAAACCTTAATTGTTCTGTTAGAAACCCTAATGTAAAATTATGGAGTTAATTGCTAAATTAGCAATTTAAATTGGGATAAATTAATCCTAATTAATAAGATTGATTTATTAATGAGAAAGTTTAATTTAATTCGAGAATCCTAATTACAATTTAGAAATATTAATTTTCTATTTTTGAAAACCCTAAGGGTTAATAACCGTGAATTTTAAGTCACTATATATGTATGTACATTATTGATATTTAAAACTTTGTGTTATACAATGATTTAATATGTGACAACATATGTGAAGTGGTGCATGGATCAATAAACATATATACTATAGTTATGGATATATACATTTATAGATTTCATTAAAAAATGAAAGCTTCGTAACCTAATTATGCATTAGGTGAGACAATTAAATAATCTAAGGGTTATGGTAATAACTAAAGTTTAGTATTTAATATGTGTACTAACTTAAGTGGATAATCTTGTTATTTCAAGTGACTAATAATTTTAAACCTATTTCTTGTAAACCTAATTAGGTTATGAGCTAAAGTCACATGTATAAGTTATTAAATTTCATAAGATTGGGAATGGAAACCCTAAATAAATAATTTGGGTAATATATATTAAAATTGTTAGACTATGTTTATTACATGGCCCAAAACAATTAAGGAAGAAGCCTAAAGGAAATAAAATGCAAACCAATACTTAGCCCACTTGATTAAGGGTATTTTAGATTTTTGATTAATCAAATTTGTGCATTAAAATAAAAGCAAATTGGGAGATATAATGGGCAAGGGGGGACCGGCCAATTAGGCCTTTTTATGGCAAGAAGATTATGCTAATCAATGTCCATTAGTAGAAATCTTACACACAAGTACATGTGTGTCAGTCTCCCATTGGGTGCAAATCTATTAAGCATCCTTAATTACATGATTAGGCTAATTGAAGAGATAAGGTGTAGCCTTTTATCCATGGGACAATAAAAATATGGGGGATAATAGTTATATCACTCATTCATTTGCTAGACATTCATTTTCTCTCATTCTTCTTCTTCTATTTTTTTTCTCCCAAGCTGGTAGCATTCAAGAGAGAAAAGTAAGAGAGGGAGTTCGGTTTTTGTGAGAGTGAGAGAGAGGTGTGCTAGTTTATTTGATGCATCCAAAGTTCATTACTTACTTTGGTAAATCAAGGAAGGTTGCCACTAAATCAAGGTATAACCTAATCTTCTTCTTCTTCTTCTTCTTCTTCTTCTTCTACTTTGTATTATAGCATGAGTTTTATTGGGGTTATGAACTAATACTCAAAATACCCTAGTTCTACATATTATTATGTATGGAACTAAGTATTTTGAGTGTTAGATCTAAGGCTTAGAGGAAGAAAATGAGCATATGTTCTCTAAGGGGTGAAACCCTTGTTTTTCTTCCACTAAATCTTGTTTAACTCAAGTTTTACAACTTGGATTTGTGATCCGTCGATGGAGGATGCTAGATACATGAGTTATCTAGTAAACCCAAGTGGTCGAACACAAATCTAGCAAGTATTGAAGCCATGGGGATTGTTTTCCCCAAAACCGTCCACATAGTATATTAAGGCTTTGAAACCCTAAAATAGCTACTGTTCCTATTTTTCTTGAGGCTGTTTCGGTCAGTTTCAAGTCTTTTAAATATCTGGGAAATATAACAGAGGTACCTTAAGTAGTTCTCTACGTGTAGGAAAAAGAACGGACGCGTTTCGATTTATAGGTTGTGCGTAATGGGTATTTCCGTAAAGGACTCCTAAATATTAATACTCGAATTTATCACTGTGTATACACTGGAAAATTTCGAAATTTTTACTGTAGGTTTATATATGTTATGAGAGTATACCCTAAAAATTTCATATTTTTCTGAGCAAGACTCGATTTATGAAAAATGAATCAAGATCCGAGCGTTTTAGGCACTTTAAAATTAGTAAATCATTTTCTAAAATTCTAGAAAATTTTGGGCATCATTGTTGGGTCATATATTATCCAAATTCAGAAAATGAGAATTTTTGTAATCAGTTTGCTATTTTTTCTAAAAATGATTAAGTTATGAATAAAAGAAAATAATTAGTTAAATGATGTCTTAAATAAGAAAAATATGAATTTAATGCTTGAATACTCCTAATATATAGTATTATGATTATTTTAGGACATTTTGGTAATTTTTATAAGAAATATTATTTATGACCTTTTTATGGATATTAAATAAGAGGTTTAATAAAGGGTGAACAATTAGAATAAATTGTTTATTAATCTAATAAATTATTAAAATATTATTATGATATTAATAATATTAGAATATGATATTTTTAAGTAAATAAAAATATTAAGATAAAAACTTCATTAAAATATTATTAAATGGTTAATAATATTTGATTTAAGCATTAATAAATGATTAAAGTATTATTAAATAATTAATAATATTAGATTAAAATATTAATCTTAGATTAAAATATTATTAGAAGATTAATAATATTAAATTAAGCATTATTGGATGATTAAAATATTATTAAGATGATTAATAATATTAGTAATGTATTGAAATATTATTAAGATTAGTAAGCGAATAAAAGTATTATTAGTGAACTAATAATACTAAGATGTGAATTAAATATTATCAAGATTAATAATATTAAGTGAATTAAGATAATTGTTAAGTGTTCAGGCAGAGTTTAATTAAACTTAGACTCGAAAAAAGTCTGACTAGACCGTCGGGATGTTAGAATTGTACCGAACTCATCTCGGACTGCAATAGTTTGACTTGAGGCTAGGTGTTATGTGTTGTATAGACTGATAGGGTTATGTGTTTAGGTTATTTTTTTTAAATACTGTGATGATACTATTCTAACTTAGAAATACATATTATTAATAATAGGTCTTCAAACAAAGCTTATTAAATTGCATAGCGGTAATCAATGGTTCAGGCAAGTTTTACTTAACTCTACTAAGAGTTGTTTTATTAAGATATACTTATGATTAATCATTGCTGATTGCCATGTGGAATATGTACTCTGTACATATTGCATGTATAAGTCAGGTATGAAAGGCTGATCACCTTCATTACCAGTTGATCCAGATATATTTGTTCATGTTCAATACTTGTTCAGTCAAAAGTTTTGTTCGTTCTAGTTCTCAATTATATTGATGAATTATAGCTAGCCTATTATTCAGACTCTTTCAATCATGATATATCCTTAAATTGTATTTAAACTTGCTGGGAAACTTTCATGCTCACCCTTGCTATATCATGATAAACATTGCAGATAAGGCAAATGCGTTCAAATACAGAAAAAAAAGGATAATGCCAAGTTCTGCTTGGGATAAAATGTGCAGCTAGTTTGTAATAGTATAATTTGATAATAATGTTAGGTGTTAGATAGTTTATAAATTGTGTATAAGTTAAGGTTACTCGATTTTGGGAAATAGTGTGTAAAGTGTATTGTATAAATAATTTATGTTTATATTTTTCGCAAATAGTTATAGAATGATTGTACCAGATCCATGGTGATTCGGGACCTGGATTTGGGGCTCTCACATGAATGAACTCCGAGTATGAAATATAGTGAGATGTAAGTCGAAAGTTAACACAATCAAATTGAACATTGTGTATTGATTAATAGGAAGGGTTATGAGAAGTAGAGTAAAGTTTACATTACAACTACTATGCGTTGTTATGTGGGTAATAGTTAATGTGAATGATTATATAATTGTGTAGGGCACATGCAGTGCAGATAGCTGTTAGCTGTTAAACTGTTATTGGTAAACAACGATCAAGGCAAGTCTTTCAGTTCCTATGTGCTAAGTGAATTATAGAGATCCATATTCGCGAAGATTACTTATGTTTTATGAGAAATGTATTTAATATTTTGAATGTAACATGTTGTTGAATTGTAAGTTGAGATATCTGGTGTATTTGGATATCTATTTATGATGTAAGACTTTTTATAGTCATTTTGTTGCAACGATTCTTGATATAAATTTGAATCGAAGAGATGTAATGTAAAGGTTGCGATTTAGGGCAATACAGAAGGAAATGTATAAAAGTTTTAAATATTCTGTATTTTTAGTGATTTTAATATCGAATAATGATGTAAAGATAGATTAAAGTTTTATTGTTAACGATTAAGAGAGAGAATATTATTGTATGAATTTTGGGATCGTTACAGTTGGTATCAAAGCCGTAGGTTATAACCCTTAGGTAGGAGTACCGTAGGCTATAACCTTAGAGAAGGAAGATGAAGATAATGAAAGAATAAGCTCAAATAGAGTTTGAGCAATAAGAAGTAATTTAAGAAATTTATAAAGAATGGATTAAAACATGAGTGAGAGAATTCAAAGAAGAATCTCGCAGAGTTATAAGGAATATGAATGTGGGGGTTACCCAACTCCAATAATAAGAATGTAAGGTGATAATAAATAGACAATGTCTATAAGAAGAGAATTGTAAAGAAGTTTAGAATAAAAAGTTATATTTATGTATGGTACAATCGTACTCTTTTATAGTTGATGTGTGGTATCTGGGCTAAACGATTCCTTCATAGAGCAAAGGTATATACGAACTAGCAACTCAGAACCTAGTTTGTTGGTTGTTTGTGGGAAACCACTCAGCGTACTATATTGAAACTATTAGAGGCTCGATGTGTTCCAAGTATAGAAAATGGATACGTATGATTAAAATGTAGAACTTGAATGAAATGTTGAGCAATGTAAATGAAGTTAGAAATTCTTAAAGGAAGAATTGTTATATAATCAATAAAATTTAGAGAAGAATCTTAAAGAGATATAAAGATAAGAAATGGGAGTTACCTAACTCCAATAGCCAAGATAACGAATAATGATGAATAGACAAAGTCTGTAAGATTAAAAGCATAAATAAAATCATAAATGATGAAAAAGGAAAGAAAGATGATCGTAAAACAAAATAATCACGAGTTAAGAAAAGAATTTTAAGGGAGATGATTATAAAATAAGATCACGACGTGATCTGTTTAAGTTAAAGAAGAAAGATGGTTTGTAATGTTTGAATAATTATAGCTTCATGCTATGAAGATAATGTACTATGAAATAGTATGAGATAAACTCATGAGAACTTATAGATAATGTGATACGAGGAATTCGTATCGAGAAAAGAGCAAGTTAAGAGTAAGATAGAGTTAGATGGGATTTCAATTGAGGACTCATATGATGGCTGAGTTGTACAAATTTTTGTATGGGCGAGGGTTTTGTGCTTGCACTCAGTTTATCACATTGATAATCATTGAAATGTTAGTGTCGCACTATCAATGTATATATGGCAAAAAGGTGATTCTTTTCTCATGTGTATGTTTGATAGTTAGAAACTATTAAGATTAATCAGATATTATTAGGATTAGGCGCGGTTCTTAAAATTAATGCATATGGTAAGTTCGTGACTCATAATATTATGGTATATTTTGAACCCCTCAGCGAATGGACGCTTATGGTATGACTAGGATACGTTCTTAAACTCATATTATTGCGGCAAGTTCCTGAATTTTCGATGTGTAGTAAGTTTGATGAACTATATTGGGTAGAAAACGGTTATAGTATAGAGAGCATTGATGAAGTTGAAGATTGATAGAATGTTTAAGTAATGAAGTAATGGAGTAAAGAATAAAGTTGATGGATATCTGGATGTTCTAAATCAACTAGCTATGCTAGACTTTTGAGATTTATTGACTTCGTGCCAATGGTTGTACTTTTGATTTTTGAAAATTGTTGGATTACACTAGTGAGGCAAAGAATTTTTAAAACAGTGCTATTATTCGCGTATCTATGTTGTTTGTTTCGGCTAGAAAAAAATGATTTTTTTAAAAAACTTTAAAATATATTTTAACTATATGTATCGGGTGATATGATAAATGATGGAGTCATCAATGCAATGGAACCTGGTGTTGGATGTGATCATATGATCGTCAGCCCACTATGGTGAGATGTAGTATGACAATGTTATAATCACGACTCCATAAAAGGATTTTTGAGATTTCTTTGAGATATGAGAATATATATATATATATATATATATATATATATATATATATGCATATGTATATTTCGTTTGATGTCCAAATTGTTGTAGAAGTCTATGCTAATTGATTCAGCTAGAGGAATATTAAAAAATGTTCATGAAATTTAAGCGTTTCTTGAGAAGTTATGCCAAACCAAATTGTTTTTGTGCGGATTTAGATATTGAAAAGCTGAGATGAACAACCCTATTATAGGGGAGTTATTTTACATAACGTTTAGATGTTTGTGCACAATACATGGTACAAAGGGCTGATCACTCTAAGTACGGGAGTTCCTTCAGTCTAATGACTGTTAAGGTTTAAGTTGAAAGAGTACTTATAACCGTGGACAGAATGCACAATACATCATACGAAGGGCTTAACACCCAAAGTACGGGAGTCCCTATAGTCTAACGACTGTTAAGGTTTAAGTTGAAAGAATACTTATACTCGTGGACGTAGTTCAAGGTCTTATAACCCCTCAACATGATTTGGAATCTTTTAAATTCCTGAGTTATTCATACTGCTTCCCAATTATTGAGAAATTGTGGAGGATTCTTGCTATTCTAAAAGGCAAATGTGGTAAGAATGATATTCCTTAGAAAGAAGTAAGTCGTAGAATGCGACACTGAATGATGAATATATTTAATAAGTGAGAAAAGAAATTTTTAAATGAGAAGGAGATGAGTTATCAAAGAATAATGTAACACTTTTAATAGAAAAGTTTAATAAATGTAGAAAGATCTTTGTGAAAAGAAGTGGTTATAGAACCCAATGAATGAATAAAGTATTAACGTAAAATCTATTTTGATAGATTGAATGAATGAAGATTAATAAATAAAAATTTCGAGGACGAAATTCTTAGAAGAATGGGTGAATGTAATATCCCGAATGTTTATGAGTTAAGTATATAATAACCATCCTTGGAAAAGGAAATGAATGGGTTAATGAATATATAATACTCAAATATAATTGAGTCTAAGTAAAGGTTATAAAATATAAAACATATATTAAGGTAAAGTGTTGAAGTTATTCAACGAAAAGATTTGATGAAAACTTGAGTGAGGTGGGGTTTCGGTGATTCCGAGGACGGAATCCTTATAATGAGGGAAGAATGTGATGAATAAATTGTTTGAGTTGTGATTCTGGGGACAGAATCCTTGTAAGGAGGGAAGGATGTAACAATCCAGAATTTTATTTGTAATTTTAAATATTTATTGAATTAAATAAATATTTTTAATTGATGTGTTTGTTATTTAGTAGATATTTGTTGGATTATTTATTAGTAAGTAAATAATTCATGAGGTAGATAACTCATGAGTTATGGAAATTTACTTAATTAAGATAAATGAGTGATGAATTAAATTTATGAAATAATACTCTAATTTAACTTAATAACTAAATTAGAGAGTTGTTAAGGATTATATAGTTTGCTAGAATGTTGTTTTAATTTAATTTAGTAATTAAAGTGATATGTTAAGTTATTAAGTAAAATTATAATGAAAATTATAATTTTGTAGTAATTAGTTTTGTTTATTCAATTAAGGTTGAATATAAAAATCCAAGTAAACAATGTGGGATAATAAAATATGGTATAAATGATTTATTGAAGTAAATTAAAGTAGTTTAAATGGATTTACCAAACAAGGCTTAAAAATATTAAGTCTTTATTTTAAAATTATTTTTGCCAAAACGAAGCCTTATGGCTTTTGAATTTTAAATTTTTAATATTATAAATAATAAAAAATAAAATGAAAATATAAATAAAATATATTAAGTTTTATAACTGATATATCATTATTATATTTAATAAAACGCCGATTTTTTAGACGTTTAGCTTTATGCGTAGGTTTTAGTTGGTTTTACGTGAAAAGGGTATGGCCAAAGAGAGAAGGGAAAGTTTACAAAATACAGAGGAGTAGAGGCTTAGAGAAGGTTAGAGAGTTTTGTGAAATGGAAGATGAGAAATTCTGAGAATCAAAGGAAAAAGAAGAAGGTTGATCAATTAGTTGATCATCTAATTAAACTAAGAAGGAATCAAAGGTATTAACCTAACCCTAAAACTCTTGTTTTTAGTTTCTTAAGCTTTCTCTATAAATGATTTTGATGAAGGTGAAGAATATATTTGTTTATAGGTGTGTATAATCTGTGTTATGTCATCTATAAATGAGTTTAGAGTTATCAAATTCATGTGAATATGTTTTTAGAATAAGGAATTTTGTGTATGGCTTAGTATATGTATTTTGGTCTATTTTAAGGCTTAAATTGATGGTTAGATCATGTATATAATTTGAAATTGGTTATAGATGTTGTTAGTATGATGAAAAATGAAAACAACACAAGTTGAACAAGTCAAAACAGATGTAAAACGAATTCGTGTCGAATGAATTCGCTAAATATGTTAAAACATGAAAGTATAGCATGAACAGGGAATTGGAACCCTTAAATTGATTTGTTAAATTTTTTGAAATGTTATAATTACTCTGTAGATGAGTAGCTAAGAGTTTAACGAGTTCAACGAAACGAAAATCAACTAATTCAGACTTAAAATGAGAAAGTTATGTCAAAAACTGTAATCTGTACGAAGCCACGCGCGAGCTCGCCGCCCTTGCATGCGGGCGAGCAGCTGGGGCTGGGAAATGGCGCGGGCATGCTAGAAATGGCTCGGGCGTGCTGGAATGGTGAGAGCATGGGGCGTGACCGCTCCCAATGTGTGCTAACTGTGACTGCTTTGACCTATTTTTGGTAAAACGGTCATAATGTTTTCATACAAACTCCGATTAAGGCAATTCAAGATGATCCGAAACGAGAACGAATAGTTCTACAACTTTCATTCTTTAAGGTTCTCAATTTGAGGTCCTTAGTAGGGGTCAAAATGGTCATCTTTACGACTATTATGTTTTCGGGGACAATCGGAGGGCGTCGGGCATGCACGTATGCAAGTGTAGTGCTTCTGAAGATAAAAGATGTTGTTATAAGTTATAAAACATAAATATTATGAAGCATAATGATTCTCAATATTAATAAATGATATATTAGATAAGTTGTATAAGCATACTAAGCACACACAAGAGAGACAAATCGGGCGTGTGGCGAATGAACGTCGAAACGCCGTAACAAATGTTAATGAACGCAAAAAGTGTTTTAAGTCAAATTAAATTAATATTATAAGATATGAAATGTGTTTAATATAAAACCAATAATGATTCCTAGTGAACTTCGAGTATGAAATATAGTGAGATGTAAGTCGAAAATTAACACAATCAAATTGAACATTGTGTATTGATTAATAGGAAGGGTTATGAGAAGTAGATTAAAGTTTACATTACAACTACTATGCATTGCTATGTGACTAATAGTTAATGTGATAATTTTGTAGGGCACGTGTAGCGCAGATAGCTGTTAGATGTTATACTGTTATTGGTAAACAACGATCAAGGCAAGTCTTTCAGTTCCTATTTGCTATGTGAACTTGATGATTAACTGTTTTAAATCTTTATTGCAAAGGGCATGATGTGTTATATATATGTTGAAAGTATGAAATGTTAAAGTCAACTTATGACTACGTTGATTGAGTAAGAAACTAAATCTTTATACTTGTTATATAAACTGTAGCATGTATGTTATGATTAGTCCAATGTTTATGAGATATATGTTGAGCATGTTATTATATCCTACGTGATGCATGAAAACTGTTAGATTTTGTTGGGCTGTCGAGCTCAACCTTGCAAATAACCATTTTTCCAGGTCAAGATTTCAAGGTAAGGATATGTGCTAAGTGAATTATAGAGATCCATATTCGCGAAGATTACTTATGTTTTATGAGAAATGTATTTAATATTTTGAATGTAACATGTTGTTGAATTGTAAGTTGAGCTATCTGGTGTATTTGGATATCTATTTATGATGTAAGACTTTGTATAGTCATTTTATTGTAACGATTCATGATATAAATTTGAATCGAAGAGATGTAATGTAAAGGTTGCGATTTAGGGCAATACAGAAGGAAATGAATAAAAGTTTTAAATATTCTGCATTTTTAGTGATTTTAATATCGAATAATGATGTAAAGATGGATTAAAGTTGTATTGTTAACGATTGAGAGGGAGAATATTATTGTATGGATTTTGGGGTCGTTACATTAACTGCCGCGCTGTGGTGTGTTGGGTAAAATCAATACGCACAAAACACGCAAGTGTACGTGGTCAACAAGTAATAAAGTGATGAGTAGAGTATCGTTCCCACAGAGAATTATTTAATAGAAAATCACCAAGTACTAACCCGTAACCAACTCAATCTTATTTAAACGAAATAATTTCAATTTATAAGTAAACTAATTCTAATTACCACTAGTTAAATTAAGTTAATGGAGATTTAAGATCACAACTTCACTTATCGCTTCATTTAAGTTAACACACTTCGTATCAATTATGTTTCTCCTCCTTATATAAGTCTCTTCATATGTCTTTAAGTCCTCTTGGAAGTTCTCTTGGAAGTCCTTGTGTCAATCGGATCGAAACAATCCTTCCTGGACTCAAATTGGACAAAAATTCGCGTTTTCGCACATTTTCTGGGTTACCCCCACCCCGGCGGGGGTCTATAGTTGTTTTGGGCCCGCCCCGGTGGGCTATGGTACTGACTTGTGACTTGGATGCCCACCCCGGCGGCGGTTTTGTGACGGAAAATTTTCTGCTCTGACGTCCCTGGGGAAAACGGCCATAACTTTTGATCCAGGAAGAATTACGAGACCTGTCATATATCAAATCGAAGATATCGACGAGATCTACAACTTTAATGCTTTGAGAATTGAGAAATAACGAACGGATGAAGGTCAAAATTGGCCTGGAAGTGACTGCTGTGCAAATGATCATCCAAAATAGTGACGTTCGACGTCCGTTGGTACACATGTCATAACTCTTGCATCCAAACTCCGATTGGAATGATTCAAGATGTTCCGAAAAGCTAAGAAGAAGCTCTACAATGTAGTCTAAGTTCCAAACCAAGAACTTAAAATGAACATGAAAGCCCAAACATTGCTTTTCTTTGCGTTTTCCTTGCTTTTCTTTACTAATAATCGCTCAAACCGCTTCCAAACGTATAACCTACAAAATGAACATAAAATGCATGAAAAGTAACTAAGACACATGAATATAAGCAACTAATTCAAACAAAAGATACCAGATAAGTAGGTATAAAACCTACTTATCAAATACCCCCAAACTTAAACCGTTGCTTGTCCTCAAGTAACACAACATAATGCAATGCAATGCAACGAAATACAATAGCAATCTAAATGCCTAAAATAAAATCCAACAACATCGCATAAACTGATTTATCATATCGGCCTCAGAAAAAACAAGCAACTTTATAATACAAATTATCAAAACCAATCCACGCTTACATATTAATTCTCAATTCTTGAACGATTATCACTGGTATAGCGTACGTGTGTGATCAACATCAAAGATAACTGATACGGACCCAAATTCAATACATAAACAACTTCTTAGAAGGAATTATACGGTGCAAACTTAAAAATCTCAAAGATAGGCACGATTCAACTAAAATTAAACTTAACCAAATTCAAGGGTACATGCAGGATACTTATACTTTCTTTTTCTTTTTCTTTTTTTTTCATACGGGGGCTTTTTGCACTTTTCCCGTTTTATTCTTATCTCTTTTTTTTCCATAGATTGTTGGTGAGTGCGTTTTACGCTCCATCTCACGCTTGTGTTTATGGGGAGTGCTTCACCTCAACCCACCACAAGACTCAACATATTACATTCTTTTTTCTTTTTTTTTCCAAAGCTTATATATCCCACATATATTCCCCCAAACTTAGGTTCTTGCCTAATTTAAGCATTCACTGCCTATCCTTGTCATTTTCTGGTTCACGCTAGCACTATCCTTTAGAAACCCTTTATGTATCAATTTGAACTAACCGGTCAACAAAGATGTTATTAGTGCTACCCTTTTTATAACAGTTTCAAACAAGTCCAAGAATCGATTCATAACAATAATTATATCACAGTTCTAATAATCCATACTATATTGGTTAACTTGTTCACAATCTCATCATTTGCCAGAATAACCTGTAGAATGCGACACCATTGGACATATGCTAACTAACTATTAACAACATTTTTTATTATTTTTTTTTTATTATTGGTTATCAATAAAAACTATTATGCAACTGGTCTACTATGCAAACTATTATGCAATTACACTACATGAATGCAAACATAAATAACCCTAATTTATTTAACTCCCCCAAACTTAACAATTACAATGTCCTAATTGTAAAATAAAGCAATAAAGTGGACGAAGACTTCCCTGTAATCATTTAAGCTTGTGGTGATGGTGGCGTTGGCGGCGACGATCATTTTCCTATCCATTGAACCTCAAATACCTGCAATGAAGAGAGACAACAAGGATTAGAATAACACTTGGATTCCTCTCTACTAAATAAACTAGGAAAATATATAAATAAATAAAAAATTCCTGGGTTGCCTCCCAGTTAGCGCTTGAATTATAGTCTTTCAGCCTGACTTTGTCTGGTCAACGCTATCCAATTCCTCTTCGGTAATTGAGGAACCCTCCATCCATCGGAAATAATATAGCTTTTGGTAGGTTCCCATTTGTGATAGCCATCGCTTCCAAGTCACCTAGCATGCTCTGATTTGGTATGATCTCCATGAAGAAGGGCAAATAACTAGGTGTTATCTCCATTGTGTTTGTGATCATATTTGGGCATCGAAATGTGTCAAACACAATGGGCTCTTCGTCTATCTTCTCTTTCTTGTCCCACCATGGATTGAAAATTGTACTCATTCTTATGTCATCAAGAGATTCGCCGACGACATGACTACCAAGTGGGCATGATTTTGCAAATCTAACCGGATTCTTGAACTTTTGCGGAGAAGGTACATGTGACACTAATAAAATCGGTTCATCTTCGTTGGTACTCAAAGTTAAATCTTCGCCGATCTCTATTTCATTATACCCAATTGTCTCCACACTTTCGATATCTTGTGGCTCATCCAGTCGTAGATTTGGCTCGGGCACTGCATCAATCTCGGAATCCTCGTCATAACACCAATTATTTTGAGGAAGGTTGCTTACGGCTTTGGTCAATTGATCTACCATATTTTGAAGATTTTGAATTGACCTCACTTGATTACTTATCTTCTCCTCAGTTGCTGCTACGTACTTGGAAAACGATTCGTCAAACCTTGAATTATATGTCTCATGTGACACTGGAGGTGGACATGAAAATTCCGGTGTGTATGATGGATCTGGAATAGAGTATTGGTCTTGATAGTTGTAGCTCCATGAAGAATTCGGGTGATACCCCCAAACTTGATCATAATTATCATATGCATACTGATTGAGGTAGTTACCACCATACTGTACCGGCCCAAGATTGATGGTGCATTGATTACTCGGGTGATTGCCAGCACAATAGTCACGAATAACTGCAAACCTTTGACTCCTTTGGGCTGCAATAACGTCCAAATTCCTCGAAAGTTCGTCAAACTTTGCTGACAATGCGGAAATTGTCGCGAGCATGTCAATCGCCGCTCCCTTTAGTTGAGTCACGTTCGTGTATGGCCATTGATACTCAAAGTCATCCATGGTACCTAAAATGAGAGAAATATAAGAAGAGAAAAAAAAATAAAAATAAAAATGTTTAAATTAAGACTAATTTGATTGAAATTAATATTGGTAAATAATTATTAAATTAATTCCTCGGCAACGGCGCCAAAAACTTGTTGGGTAAAATCAATACGCACAAAACACGCAAGTGTACGTGGTCAACAAGTAATAAAGTGATGAGTAGAGTATCGTTCCCACAGAGAATTATTTAATAGAAAATCACCAAGTACTAACCCGTAACCAACTCAATCTTATTTAAACGAATTAATTTCAATTTATAAGTAAACTAATTCTAATTACCACTAGTTAAATTAAGTTAATGGAGATTTAAGATCACAACTTCACTTATCGCTTCATTTAAGTTAACACACTTCGTATCAATTATTTTCTATACTGAATTGTTAATCAAGAACACTAAAGCAGATAAAACCACCTCTCGATGCATAATACCCATATTAACGCCAATCCACAATTAAGATAGAAATCCGTTAAACACCTTAATCAACTAACCCACTATATCTCTATGTGAATTACAATTGAAGAAGGTTGAAGAATAAGTTCTCTATCCGATTACATATGATGCCAAGCGTATCTCTACCTTAACAATAATCACAAATATGCTATCGACAAAATTCACGACACATGCTATTATGATAAGATCTAAATCAATACTTCATCTCTCGAGTTCATATAGATTATCACGGTAATTGATGGCCAATAAATTAAACAATTAAGTTCAAATCACAATAGACAATTCTCACAATAGAACATAATAATTGATAACGAAGCATATTAAAATAAACTACACAATAAGATCCATTGTAATCTCAAACAAAGAATTAGTTCATGATTATTGAATTAAAACTAAGAATCCACAATTGAATACACATTAAAAGATAAAAATAAGAGTAGAGTAAAGAATAAATCTGTTGTCAGTAGATCTCCATCTTCCTCAAGCTCCTGCTCTTGATCTTCAATGGTCTCCAAGTCGCTTCAATCTCCAAAACTATTTAGAACTATGATTTTGATCTAATTTACTCTATTCTAATCTAATTGAATCCTCTATCTAGTCTCTCCTTTTTTTAATCCTTGTGTTTCTCCTCCTTATATAAGTCTCTTCATATGTCTTTAAGTCCTCTTGGAAGTTCTCTTGGAAGTCCTTGTGTCAATCGGATCGAAACAATCCTTCCTGGACTCAAATTGGACAAAAATTCACGTTTTCGCGCATTTTCTGGGCTACCCCCGCCTCGGCGGGGGTCTATAGTTGTTTTGGGCCCGCCCCGGTGGGCTATGGTACTGACTTGTGACTTGGATGCCCACCCCGGCGGCGGTTTTGTGACGGAAAATTTTCTGCTCTGACGTCCCTTGGGAAAACGGTCATAACTTTTGATCCAGGAAGAATTACGAGGCCTGTCATATATCAAATCGAAGATATCGACGAGATCTACAACTTTAATTCTTTGAGAATTGAGAAATAACGAACGGATAAAGGTCAAAATTGGCCTAGAAGTGACTGCTGTGCAAATGATCATCCAAAATAGTGACGTTCGACGTCCGTTGGTACACATGTCATAACTCTTGCATCTGAACTCCGATTGGAATGATTCAAGATGTTCCGAAAAGCTAAGAAGAAGCTCTACAATGTAGTCTAAGTTCCAAACCAAGAACTTGAAATGAACATGAAAGCCCAAACATTGCTTTTCTTTGCGTTTTCCTTGCTTTTCTTTACCAATAATCGCTCAAACCGCTTCCAAACGTATAACCTACAGAATGAACATAAAATGCATGAAAAGTAACTAAGACACATGAATATAAACAACTAATTCAAGCAAAAGATACCGGATAAGTAGGTATAAAACTTACTTATCATGGTGCAAAACTTTAGTAGGTTCTAGGCATGGCTCGGCGCTGCAGCGCCACATTTTAGCCTTGGGCTGGCGCCAGCTTTGTGTACCAGATACTTTGACAGTTTTTCCTACTTTGCGAACTTCCCGAACTCCAAATTTGATCATTTTAAGTTCGAATTGGCTCGTTCAAAAGCCATTAGCTCACAAATCACATACTCGCGAATTCCGACATAACTTCGTTACTTAAGATTTGTTCATCATTTCAAATGGATTCATTCCATTATACTAACATCTTAACCAACATACATCATATACATGAAAAGTTCTTACTTGTTCTTCATGAGTTTATAACTTATACAAGTGTTAATTACTTATTCATGACTTATTAAGGCTTAAGTCCTTTGATTAGTCATTCTCATCTCTTCTTACCATACAAGTTCTACCCCTACTCACTTCTCTAACAATTGAAGAGAGGGAGAATTATGGTTTAGGATCATTACCTTTGAAGTTCTCTTGTTCTTCCTTGCAATATGAAAGACTAACTTTTGTTATACTCTCTAACAAATAAGCACTTAGTTGTTGGTGAATAATCTAACAAGTGAATAATGATCCAACAAGTCTTCTATATATAGGAAACCCAAGGTGAGGGCTTAATGGTCTTTAATTCCTTCCACCTCCTTACTATTCATCTCTTGGTCACCAAGTAAATCCACTTTACTTGGTCACCAAGATGGTGCCATGTGATTATGGGGCCCACATGGGTTGCCCCATGGGTCAATCTTATCCATTGGATCGATCCACGGATCCGGTTATTAATTTGGGCTTTAAGTTAACTAACTTTTAATTTACTCTTTGGGCTTGCATTTAACAAACATTGGGCTTTATCCATTACTTACACTTGGGCTTGCACATTAATCCCTATTGGACTTTACACTTCCTACACACTCTTACAAGTCCATTACATATGGCTTAAAGCCTTAGAATGTATTGTCTACGTATTAATCTCGTAAACTTATTCGTCATATATAACATACCATCATTCATACATATTCGTATAATACCTCGTATTATACTCGTATTCATTACCTCGTACAATACCTACGTATCATACAATATCATCATGTAATTCACTAACGCTTTACTTTTCTTGACGTTCTCAAATTAAGTCTGCAGGCGAAAAACTGCGTTTTCCATACATGAATTATTATTACATAATCCATCACCCCTTGATATTCTATCGTTACGTATTTCTCGAAAGTTCAAAAATAATTTTCGAGCATAAAATCATGAATAATGTTTTTCAAAAAATTTCTCGAAAACTTTTATTTTCGTTTTAGAAATTGAAACACTTTAATTCCTTCACGTAGCCAGAATACTACGATATTCTGACGTATTTAGGTTATAGAATAGCCTCCATCTTATTAACACATAATAATAACATATAATATAATTTTATTCATTATTAAATCAAATAAAATTATTTTATAAATTGTTCGATTTTCTGGGGCGTTACATGTGTTCTTGTCATAATAGCAAATAATTACAACCTTCATACTATACTATTACAAAGGCAATCTACTGGTTTGCCTTAGCCTTCCCTTTATCTTTACTAGATGCTTCGGTCCATTCGGTCTTAGTTGCATTCATATGGTTCAAGCAAGAGTGAGCATAACTAGCTCAATAAGGATGACAATTTCATTTAAACAATAGGCTTGAATCATATAAGTCGTATATCTTCAATAACTGTAGCAATAGTTATGAAGTACTATCGATAATTCAAAATAGCACTTCTCTTTTCTTTAAAACGTTTCACAATGAACAACATTCATTAAACATCAATATTGGTCCAAGACCTTAAGCATTTCATTCTTTCTTTGAAAAGGACAACCCGGAACCAAGTCTGTAACTCCAGCATATCTTACGAGCACGTCTAGGTGATCAGTCTGTAGTACTCTATGTTGTACAACACTACTTTCTTTAAATATATTTACGTTTAAGTTGTGGCAACCTCACGTGCTTGTTGTTTGACGACAAAACATTTGTTTATCATACTTAGTCTTTCTTTGAAATCAATACCAAAATAGTTTGGCAAACGATAGCAACATTAATAATAGTTTGATAGATTATAAGGAAATCCATAAAACATTTTAAGTCTAGCCGAAGGAATTGGCTTCCACTTCATCATACATCAATTCATGCGTAACATACATGAATTTATAAAGCTCGTCTAGAATGAATATAGGCAAGGTTAGAACACTAGCCTTCAGCGTCTTCTATCATTACTATACTTTCCTTTTGAGTCTTTAAGGATTCTACAATACATAAAAACATAACATACCACATTAGGTCATATATAATCATGTATGGTCACTACTATATCTTACCCTTCTTCTCAATCTAATCATTCCTTAGATTGTTTATCATTCGTTACGGCTTATAGTATTACATTGTATTTACATTTACGTAATCGTTCGTCAACCATTAGTTGTAAACTTAAGGTTATAAACATCCTTTACTAAGTTTACTTTAAGTTAATTAAAGTTTACAATTCTCCTTTAATTACTTTTATCTTCATTACATTTATCTTCATTCATCAGTGTTTCTTTTCTAGTGTTGGCGCTGCGGCGCTAGCTTCCCTATATAAAGCTCGCTCTACGGCACGAGTTCACAGTATGTGACAACCGGCCTTAGCGCTGCAGCGCCACTCTTTCCTCTTTGTGCCGCACTGCGGTGCCACTTCCCAGTGTTTGAGGGTCTGGCCTAGTGCTGTGGCGCAGGCTTTGCCTCTTTGGCCCGCGCTGCGGCGCCAACCCTGCCTCAGAGAAAATTTTGGCAATTCTTCTTTTTCTGTGAACTTTTCGGCCTTATAACCTATTCGTTATATGTCCGAATTGCAAGAGCCATTAGCTCACAAATCACATGCACTATGATTTCATTAGAAAATATTTCATTTTCGAATCTTTTAACTCAGAATTCACCGATTAGTTCATTATAGAGTGTTCGATAAACGTTTAAAGACGTTCAAAGCTCGTTTAGACTATTCTCCATCGAAAACTAACATTTCTGAGTTCAATGGTAACTTTTGACTTTCATTCTGAGAATTTAAAGATTTTGACGACTATCGTCTAATCTCGTAAATTTCGCCATAACTTTGTTATTTAAGATTTTTACGTCGTTCAAAATGGATTCATTTCATCATTCTAACATCATAACCAAACATATTTCATTAAATCATATACATGACAAATTCTTACATGTTCTTCATTAGTCCAATACTTATATAAGTATGATTCACTTATACATGGCTTACTAAGGTTTAAGTTTATTAATTAATCATCCTTATCACTTCTTATCATACATGCTCCACCAATCAACACTTCTCTATCAAACTACTATTGAAGAGAGGAAGGTTTATAATCTAGAGGTTCTTACCCTTGACGATCTAACTTGGTTCTTCTTCTTTCTTCTCTTGAATTATCAAAACTCTAACTCATACTTTTCTCTCAATAATCTAGGATGTTAGTACTTTTGAACAAGCAACATGAATTATCTAGCTCTCTATTTATAGGAATTGCAAAGTTAGGGTATTATGGTCATTTAGGCCATTCCACCTCCTTTCTCCACCTCCTTACTATTCCTTCCCTGGGCAACACTCACCTTATCCCTTGCTTAGCCACCACACTTGGTCAACCATGACTCACCTATGGGGCCCATATGGGTTGCCCCATGGGTTTTCTTATCCGTTGACCCATTGGTTCGATCTACGGATCTGATTCTTGGTTTAAGCTTTAGCTTAAATAACTTTGAGCCTAACGTTGGGCTTGCATTTCATATCATTAGGCTTTAACAAGTTTTCACTTGGGCTTACCCAATTCCTACACAAATCCTACAAGTCCATTGCAATAGGATTTAAGCGTTTAACGTATAGTCTACGTATTCTTTATGTATACTTAGTCGTATAATCATTCATCATATACGATATGTCCTTCTTCGTATACTAATATGATACTTCGTATCATACTCGTATTCATTGCTTCGTATAATACTCTCTTATTATACGATCATCCTTTATTTAAATCCTTACGTTCCTTAACTTTCTTAAACTTAGTACGCAGGCGAAAAATTGCATTTGCCATAACTGAAATATTATTACGTATTCCATCCTTATTATCCTATCATTACGTATTTCTCGGAAGTTCAAAAATCAGTGAATAGTGTTTTTCGAAAAATTTCTCGAAAATCTTTTATTTTTGTCTTGAAAATTCAAACACTTTAATTCCTTCACGTAGCCAGAATACTACGATATTCCGACACCTTTAAGTTATAGAACAACCTTCATCTTACTAACACATAATAATAACATACAATATAATTTTATTCATTATTTAATCAAATAAAATTATTTTACAAATTATCCGATTTTCTCGGTTGTTACATCCTTCCCCCCTTATAAGGATTCTGTCCCCAAAATCTCGCTAACAATTACACAAATAACTGAGGGTAATTCTTCTTTATCTTTTCTTTAATTTCCCACGTTGCTTCTTCGGTATCGTGGTTCTTCCATATCACTTTAACCAAAGGTATAACTTTGTTCCTCAGAACTTGCTCTTTTCTATCAATGATTCGAATTGGCACTTCTTCATACGTCAAGTCCTTCTCGATATGAATAGGTTTATATTCTATCAAGTGCTTATAATTTATCTTATAAGGACGTAACACAGAAACATGAAACACATTATGTATACGTTCTAGGTCTGGAGGTAATGCTACCACGTAAGCTACCTCTCCTACCCTTTTTAATATCTTGAAAGGTCCTATAAACCTTGGACTTAACTTTCCTTTCTTTACAAAGCGTATCTTTCCTTTCTAGGGAGATACCTTTAGAAATACATACGAGCCTACTTCAAACTCTCTGTTTACTCAATGTGAATCTGCATACTTCTTTTGTCTGTCTTGAGCTGCTATTAGATGCATTCGTATTAGCTTGACTACATCCGTTGTCTGCTGCACCAATTCTGGTCCTAGCATTCGGCGTTCTCCCACTTCATCCCAACACAATGGTGTTCTGCATTTCTATCCGTATAAAGCTTCGTAAGGTGGCATGCCTTGCTCGCATGATAACTATTGTTATATGCAAACTCTACTAACGATAGATGATCATCCCAACTATCCTTGAAATCCATGACGCATGATCTTAGCATATCTTCTAGTGTCTGAATTTTTCTCTCACTCTGCCCATCAGTTTGTGGATGATAAGCCATACTCAACTTCAGTTGTGTTCCCATCTATTCTTGCAGACTCCTCCAAAAGTTTGACGTGAATCGTGGATCACGATCTGACACTATCGAAACTAGTACTCCATGTCTGGAAATGACTTCCTTAACATAAAGTTTAGCTAACTGATCTAAGTTATACTTAACCCTTATTGGAAAAAAGTGAGTCGACTTCGTCAACCAGTCCACTATTACCTAAATCGCATCATACCCCTTCTGCGTAATTGGAAGTCCCACCACAAAGTACATCGTGATATGCTCCCACTTCCATTCCAAAATCTCCAAGGACTGTAACAAGCCACTTGGTCGTTGATGTTCGGCCTTAACCTTTTGACAAGTTAAGCACCTACTCACATATTCAACTATCTCTCTCTTCATGTTCGGCCACCAAAAACTCTGTCGAAGATCTTGATACATCTTAGTACTACCAGGATGAATCGAGTATCTCAAACTATGTGCTTCTTATAACACTTCCTCCTTTAATTCTGTCTTATGCGAAACCCAAATTCTTCCTTCAAATCTTAATAATCCCTCATTATCAAGACTGTACTTTAACTCTTTTTCATCGGTTAGCCGCTTCTTCATTTGGTCACACTCATCACTCCTGAGTTGTACCTCCTTGACCCTCTCTACAATTGTAGATCGAATCCCAGTTGCAAAGAATCTATGTCTCGATTCACTCGGTAACTTCACCTCTAACTCCATCCTAGCTATCTCTATTATTAACTCAGTTTGAGCAGTTAACATAGACAACTTTTCCCGACCCTTCCTTCTTAAGGCATCAACCACTACATTGGCTTTTCCTGGGTGATACAGGATTTCACAGTCGTAATCCTTTATCAACTCCAATCATCTCCTTTGTCTCATATTTAAATCCTTTTGTGTGAAGATATATTTTACACTCTTATGGTCCGTATATATCTCACATTTCTCCCCATATAAGTAATTCCTCCATATCTTCAAGTCAAACACTACCGCGACCAGTTCCAGATCATGAGTAGGATAAACTTTCTCATAATCCTTCAACTACCGTGATGCATACGCAATGACCTTGTCATGCTGCATAAGCACGCAACCAAGTCCTCTATACGAAGCATCGCTATAAACTACAAAATTCCCTCTATCGTCGGGTAAAGACAATACATGTGCTTCACTCAGCCTTTTCTTCAGTTCTTGAAAATTGTCTTCACACTTCTTGTTGCCTCCTTTTTAGTCTTACCAAAAGGACTCTAACTCATGGAAGTATACATGGGTCAACAAGTAGTATAGAGTAAGAAAAGTATCGATCCACAGAGAAAGGTTTTAAAATCTAAATTATCATACACCAATTGTATCAATATTTTTTATATGCTTAAATGAATAACTCACAATTTCAAATAATTCTAAAATCAACCAGTAATTAAAAACACAATTCTACTTTAATGAAATCAAATTTAGAATTAAGGGGATTCTAACTTCATTTCATATTTCATCTAAATATTACCATAATGCAAGATTATACATGTATCATGGAAAATTAGCCAAAAGCACAAACTTAGACATAACCATTTTTCAATGTATTATGACTTGCTTACATAACCTCCACATGCAATAGAAATCATGTAATCATCAATAAAACCAAAATCACTATATTTCTATGTGAAATTGCAGCAATATTGAATTAAAGCACAAGATCTTATATTACTACACACGGTGAAACAGTATATTTCTATCTGGTTCACGAAATATAAAGCTAAACATTTCAACCTCATAAACGCATGCTATCATGATTACAGCCATACTCACATGTCATTTTTCAATTCCATATAAGCATATAAAATGAATGGTGATCAGACATTCATGCAATACAATCAATCATAATAGATATTCCAATGATAAATGATCAATCAAGTAATCAAGCAATCAAGCAAATGATTATAGACTACATATCAAAATCCGTTAGAATCCCATAATGAAGTTTAGTTCATTTCTGAACCTAAAACCATTATGGGATTATAGTAACACATTGAAAATAAATATCATAATTAAGAAAGAAGATGGAATTGATCAAACCCAATTGCAGAATTCGTTCCAAAATGCTATCCAAATCTCCAATAATTTCCAGCAAAAATGAAATGAATAATTATTCCAATGACTAGATTCAAAAGAAGATGTAAAAAATCTTAAGTTTATGCTCAAATCCTCTCTAGAATTAGTTCAAAGCTTCCAAAACCCCTCTTGTTTTTTCTAATGAAAAAACTAATAAAAACCAATATAATCCACGTCTGGTACCAACCAGAATAGTTTTAGATAAGACCACGCTCAAATTTCAAATTTAAAATCATAAGTCAACAAATAACATCAGATAACTCGCGCGGCAGCGCGTGATCACAATACAAAACGGGCACGAGCGCGCGACTCCAGTGCAGGCGCGCGATGTGCCTTCTTATTTTAAGCGCGGGCACGCTATGTGTACTTTTAGCCTCTGCCTGTATATAGCACGGGTGCGCGAGGATTACTTTGTCAAGCAGCGCAGCTGCTTGCTTCTGTCTACTGCATACTGATGTCTACTACTGTTGCTTGTTGTTTATCCTTCACCAACGCTCAGTTCCTTGTCAACACACATTCCATTTGCCAAGCCTTAGTTAGTCTCATACCACATTACCAGTAACAAGATTATGCCATTTCCTGCATTTCCATGCTAGAGGAGTTCTAATTACGAATAATGCAAAATAAATGTAAAATGCAACTAAAAACATATTAAAGTCTACTTGAGATGAGCATAATTCTCGTGAATTGATGTCCAATAAGTAGGTATAAAACATACTTATCAATTACCCCCAAACTTGAACTATTGCTTGCCCTCAAACAATACCTACGACATTAAACAATGAAATGCAACTACATGCTATGCAACTAGATTACGATGCAAATGAGTCCCACATTTTTCCAGCCAAAATAGAATTCCAATCCAATATGCCTCAGCGAATTATCCAGATTCAAGAATAAAAATTCAAACTAAGCTATAGACATAATATCATACTCTCAAATAACCCATACATGCTATAAAGATGATGTGTCTGTGTGTTGTGTTCACTAAAACTTGATTAAAGCAAAGAATTTACATGTTAAACTGCTTAAAATAGAAAAGTGCAGTCTAAATCAAGATCCATGTATACTAATGCAACAAAAACTATTCTAACATATCAATACAAACTAAGGTTCAACAATGGGTTTAAACTGCTTTATTTTTACTCACGAGGGTGATTTTCGCTCTTTCCCGCGGTGTTTGTTGCTCTTTTTTTTATATATATACATGACCGTGCAATGCCTCATTCCATTAGGCTAACAGTGCTACCCCTTAGCGAGCTTTCAACCAACGACTCCCAGACCATAAAAGACCTTAGGGCACTAGGTGTTAAGGCACCCCTACGGGCGTACTTTCTCAAGTAACAAAGTTCTCAAAATAAGACTAGTCATGTGTGTGTTTTTTTTATATAATAATAATAAGCATACCCATGTGTTTCCAAAGCTTGATTATCAATGTTTTCATAGTTTAAGTCCATTTTCCATACAATTCTATTTTTAAAAACCACATTTCCTATCAAGTAATAAAACACATAACCCTTATGCCTACAAGTATTTGTGAACACGTCAGTGCAAACCGAAAGCATCTAAACAACACCATGGATTACATCATGTAAAATATTATATCTAAGCTTATGTTATCCATTAAACTCAACAATCCTTCAAGCTTCAAATTCATCATTGGCTAGACATAAATTTCACATAGCTAGAAATGTGAGACATACAACTAAACACATAATGAACTAAACATATACTAACACATATACTAATGACTAAAAATAGAAAAATTTCCTGCAATTATTAACTAAAACATGAACATGAAAAATTTAAACTATCATGCAAACATTAACATGCAACTACCCAATACCCCCAAACTTAATGTATTCATTGTCCCAATGAATGAAGGTATATGGTTAGAAGAACTCCCCTAATGATCAGCTGCACCCCCCTCTTCGGGTGATGAATCCGGTGGTGGAAATGGCACGGCTGTCGCAAATTGTGGCCACTCGAGTGTAGTACCCTGCTGCGTAAACGCCTCTGCTAGCGACCTCGTCAACCCCATAGCAAATGCTATAAAATTATCATATATAGCATCGACCTTCCACTCCAACCTTCGGAGCTGTCGATTCCCAGTAATAGTAGTGGCTTGAGTCGATGTTCCTACTTCAGTTTCCTATGTGGGCTGTGGTGGAGGCATCGAGGATGCGGGTTGAAGGATAAAGCCTTTTCCCATGGGGTGTGGTGCACCTCTCACCCAATCCTCAAATTTAACAATCGTCGCATGAGTGATATCTTGGCTAGGGTACTGCATTTGCTCATTTCCCCAAATGACTCCTTAATGTGCACACAAACTAGCAACAACAGATGCATGTGGGATATTTCCCGTAGTGCTCCCCCTCAAATAACGTAACATATTCTGATGAATGAGATGGCCCACATCGACGTACTTGCATGTGATTATTCCCCATAAAATGATAGCCCTTTTAGTTATGATTTCATGCTGATGCGTTGAAGGTACAAGCTTTGCACATATGAACAAATTCCAAGCTTTAGCATAATGATTCAGGGATGAGGCTGGGAAAGTGCGAGGCTGATTCGTTCCTGCCCTACAAGTCCACTGCATTCCTGGAATGCACAAGTTAGTGATGACTTCGTCCAAATCAGTCTCAAAACGGGCAGCCTCGACCTAATTATCATACCTAGTCGGTGGAGTGTCGAGTATTCTGAAAATCGCTCTGATTGATTGAGGTCGGTAATCTACTTGAATTCCTCGGACCATAGATAATCCACTCATACTATCTTTGGCATTAGCATAAAATTCTCGAGCAATACCTATGGGAGCAGGCATAGGGGTTCCAGTCAGTCCTCCCCATCCTTTTTCTTGAATCATATCCCACAGCTGACCATCCTGCTTCTCAGGCTTGAAGCCTCGTTCCTTCACAAATGTCATTGCCACTATTCTATAATACTCCATTTGTGCTTCCAGACTAAGAAATTTCGTGTGATCCACAATATCCTCGCCTTGACTACTGGAATAAGATGATGACGATGATGACGTGACAGAATGAGCACGCTTAGGACCCATTTCTCTGAATGAAGAAGAAGAAAAACTTGCTTGATGGAATCGTGAGTGAAAAATTTGTTGCACAAAGAACCCCAAAACTTGTATTGCACACACCCACTGAAAAAACCCTAATTTTATCAGTGTAGCTGTTGAACGTGGGTAGGAGAATTAATGTGATAAACACGTAATGGGATGAGATGTTATACTTTTGAATTGGAACGATTTTGGAGAGGAAGAGTCATGCACACTATGGAGAGGAATGAGATACGCTCTGATATTTCAAATGTTATGAGAGATGGAGCAAGACACGACTTTAAAATCCTCAAAATTTTTCAACACCCGGTGCTGGGTCAGCCGCGCGGTTTCTGAATAGGGGCATGGCGCGGGCGCGTAATTGCTTTTTTTGCACAAACTTGCAACGCGGGCGCGCGTTTTCTCAAGGCTTTCATGGTGCGACCGCACGACCCTGCATCCTGCAATGTCAATCTGCATCCCAAATACATCAAAATAGTGATGACTTCATTCCAATACACTTGCATAAACACCAATTAACAATATCAAAGCATGAATGACTGAATAAACAAGAATGACTATCTTATCACCATACGTTCTATGCTATACTCAAACATAATCTTGTACAAATTCAGCTCTCATGTAATTTATGCAAAATTAATCAAACTAACACAACTAAGTATGAAAATGAACTAACAAAAACAATCTAAACAGAGTAAACAAAAGATAAAGATAGAAATAATGGTTTGCCTCCCATCAAGAGCTAAGTTATAGCCAATTAGCTTGACTGTCTCTGACTTTTCATGTTGAAGAGAGAATTGAAGTTACTTTTTGTCTGTCAACCTCACCACCAAAATAATCCTTCAGCCGCTGTCCATTCACTTTAAACGGCTTGTCCGGGAACTTGTCGAACACTTCTACTGCACCATGTGGGAAAACTGTCTTCACTATGAAAGGCCCTGACCACTTTGATTTGAGCTTCCCAGGAAAAAGTTTAAGTCTGGAATTGAGCAGCAAAACTCTTTGTGCTGGCTCAAATACTCTCTCTATGATCTTGCGATCATGCCATTTCTTCACCTTTTTCTTGTATAGCTTTGAGTTTTCATACCCCTGTAGTCTAAATTCATCCAACTCATTGAGTTGGAGTAGTCATTTTTCTCCTGCAGCCTTCAAATCAAAATTAATGCCTTATGCTCAAGCTCCATATGAAGGTTACAGGCTTTGCTATAAACCAGTTGCAAAGGTGACATGCCCAACGAAGTTTTATACGCAGTTCTATATGCCCATACAGCATCATCAAGCTATAGTGACCAATCCTTTCTTGTGGGGTTCAAAACTTTTTCCAGAATTCTCTTAACTTCATGATTCGAAACCTCTGCTTGGCCATTAGTTTGAGGGTGATAAGTTGTAGCAATGCGATGATTCACCCCATACTTGGCCAACAAAGCTGTGAACTGCCTATTACAAAAATGACTGCCTTCATCACTAATGATAGCCCTTGGAGTCCCAAACCTCGTAAAAATACTCTTCTGTAAAAATCTTAGGACCACTTTGGCATCATTCGTTGGGAGAGCTGCCACTTCCACCCATTTTGACACATTATCAACTACTAACAAACTGTACAAATTTCCACATGAAGAAACTAAAGAACCCATGAAGTCTATCCCCCAAACATCAAAAATTTCCACCTCGAGGATCGTGTTCAATGGCATTTCATTCTTTTTCAAAATGTTCCCGACTCTTTGACATCTGTCACATCTCTAGACGAAACTGTAAGCATCCTTGAAAATTATCGGCCAGTAAAATCCTGCTTGTAACACTCTAGCCGTTGTTCGCTCTCCACCGTAGTGACCACCATATAAAGAAGCATGACAATCCTGTAAAATCCCCTTAGTCTCACTATATGGGATACATCTCCTTATCATCTGATCAGCACATTGCTTGAATAAATATGGTTTATCCCATATAAACCACTTCACATCATGCAAAAAAATTTTCTTTTGATAACCAACTAAGTTAGAAGGAAGCATCCTGCTTACCAAGTAGTTCGCATAATCTGCAAACCATGGCACTTCCCCTTTTACCACAAATAATTGTTCATCTGGAAAGGATTCATTAATTACAATCTTGTCATCTACCTCCCTTCCCGGATTCTCCAGTCGAGATAAGTGGTCCGCCAATTGGTTCTCAGTTCCCTTCCTGTCCTTAATCTCTAAATCAAATTCTTGCAATAGTAGTATCCATCTGATCAAACGAGACTTTGCATCCTTCTTTGCCACTAAGTGTCGAATTGCCGCATGATCCGTGTACACTATCACCTTTGTACCAATCAGATACGCTCTAAACTTGTCAAAAGCATACACAACTGCCAGTAATTCCTTCTTTGTGGTAGTGTAGTTTAACTGTGCATCAGTAAGGGTCTTGCTTGCATAGTATATCACATGAAAAATCTTTTCCTTCCGCTGACCCAAAATAGCCCCCACAGCATAATCACTAGCATCACACATCAATTCGAATGGAAGGTCCCAATCCGGTGTTGTAATTACTAGTGCTGAAGTTAACCTCCTCTTCAAATGGTCAAATGCAGACACGCAATCCTTATCAAACTTGAACTGTGTATCCTTCTCCAATAAACTGAAAAGTGGTTTAGTTATCTTGGAGAAGTCTTTAATGAACCTGCGGTAAAAGCCTGCATGTCCTAGAAAACTTCGAACACCTTTTACTGAAGTTGGTGGCGAAAAATTCTCAATAGTTTCAAATTTAGTTCTGTCTACCTCAAGTTCCTTCTTCGATACCTTATGTCCCAAAATTATTCCTTCTTGTACCATAAAATGGCACTTTTCCCAATTTAATACCAAGTTTGTCTCAACGCATCTTCTCAAAACCATCACCAAATTTTCAAGACATAAATCAAAAGAATCCCCAAATACTGAAAAATCATCCATAAATACCTCCACATTTTGCTCCACCATATCTGAAAAGATAGCCATCATACACCTTTGAAAAGTGATTGGGGCATTGGAAAGACCAAAAGACATCCGTCTAAAAGCGAAAGTACCATATGGACATGTAAAGGTTGTCGTTTCTTGGTCCCCTAGAGCTATAACAATCTAATTGTAACCTGAATACCCGTCCAGAAGATAATAGAACTCATTCCCCGCTAGTCTGTCCAACATTTAATCGATAAATGGCAGTGGAAAGTGATCTTTCCTTGTAGCTTTATTAAGCCCGCGGTAATCCATGCAGACTCTCCACCCCGTCACTATTCTTGTCAAAATCAACTCATTGTTCTCATTGGAAATCACGGTCATACCACCTTTCTTCGGCACACACTGTACTGGGCTCACCCGTGAACTATCTGAAATTGGATATATAATGCCTGCATCTAGCCATTTCAACACTTCCTTCTTTACCACTTCCTTCATGATCGGATTAAGTCTTCTTTGATGTTCCACTGAAAGCTTGCTATCATCTTCCAGAAGGACCTTGTGCATACAAAAAGATGGGCTGATCCCTTTTATATCTGCTATAGTGCATCAAATAGCTAACTTGAACTCTCTGAGTACTCTTAGCAATTTTTCTTCCTGAAAAGATGTTAGTGCAGAAGAAATAATCACAGGTAATTTTGAATTTTCATTTAAAAATGCATACCTCAAATGATCTGGAAGTGGTTTCAACTCAAGTTCTGGAGGTGTCTCAAGAGATGGCTTCAATGTCGCTGATGACTCTCCAGCTTTCTTTAATGGCTTAACCGGAGTCTTGAATTTTCTGAATTATGGAGTTGTATCAAGAAAATGCACAAGTTCTTCAATATCCTCATCATCTATTTCTGAATTTCCAGCAATTGCACTTCTCAATGGTTCTTGATTCACCATGTTCTCTACTTCAACATTTAAAACCTTGTCCACCAAATCAACCCTGAAGCATTCCTCATCATCTGTCAGAAATTTTATTGCCTTAAATACGTTGAAAGTGACTTCTTGATCATGAACTCGCATTGTGAGCTCCCCTTTCTGATCGTCTATCAAGGTTCTTCCTGTAGCTAAAAATGGTCTTCCAAGGATTATCGATATACTTCTGTCTTCTTCATAGTCTAGTATGATGAAATCAGTCGGAATGATAAATTTATCTACTTTAACCAATACATCTTCAACAATCCCCCGTGGATAAGTGATAGACCTGTCAGCTAGCTGTAAAGAAATATTTGTCAGACTTAGAGCCGGTAATCCCAACTGATTGTATACTGACAAGGGCATCAAATTAATACTTGCCCCCAAGATCACACAAGCATTTACTGAAACTCATCTTTCCAATTGTGCATGGTATTGTGAAACTGCCTGGATCTTTCAGCTTTGGAGGTAATTTGCATTAAAGCATTGCATTGCATTCCTCCGTCAAGGCCACTGTTTCAAATTCTTCTAATCTCTTCTTCCTTGACAAGAAGCCCTTCATGAACTTTGCATAGCTAGGCATCTGTTTCAATGCCTCAACAAAGGGTATGTTAATCTGTAGCTTTTTAAATACCTCCAAGAACTTACTAAATTACTTATCTTCCCTCTGCTTATGTAATCTCTGTGGATAAGGAATGGGAGGTTGGACTATTGGTATCTGATTCACAGGCTTCTCAAAAGAACCTTCTTTATTTCTCTCTTCTTGCTGTTGTTCAGAACCTTCATTATTCACTTTCTCCTCAGACAAGATTTTTGGACCGCGCATCCTCTCTTTGTAAAATTGGCATGGGCACTCCATTATGACTTTCTGCAACCTACTTCCCAGACCTAAGTGTTGACATTATTCCTTCCCTTCTCTTCTTGGATTGGCCTCTATTGTACTTGGCAATGAACCCTGTGGTCTATTGTTAAGCATACTAGCCATCTGACCCATTTGAGTTTCCAGATTTTTGATAGCCACTGCTTGGCTTTTAATCATCACTTCCGTATTTGCCATGTACTTCATCATCATCTCCTCCATCTCTGACTTCTTTTCTTGCTGAGGTGCCGGTGGTGGATGATGTTGTTGTTGAGAAAATCCAGGTGGGTAGAGTGGTCTTGGTCCAAACAGTTATTGAGCTGACTGTGACTGAAATTGGTTATGTGGTTAAAACTGACTTTGTTGATTGCTTTGGTTATTGGACCAACTGAAATTTGGATGGTTGCGGTTGTTGGAGTTGTATGTGTTCTGAAATTGACCTTGATCCTTCCGATAGTTACTCACATGTTTCACAGACTCTGAACTGATAGCACATTGGTCAGTTGAATGTGACCCAGCACATATCTCACATATAAATGCAACTGCATTTGCCTTAGTCTCTGTCAATGAATCAATCTTATTTGTTATGGATGCGATCTGTGCTGACAATTGAGTGATAACATCCACCTCTAACAAACCTGCAACTTTGGGTTGTGGCATCCTGGCTGTAGGATTTTGGAAATCATTAGCTGCCATCGTCTCAATGAGATTATAGGCCTCTTCATAGCTCTTCGCCCATAAAGCTCCTCCTGCAGCTGCATCTACAATAGGCCTAGACTGTCATCTCAATCCATTATAAAATGTGTTAATCACCATCCAATCCGACATGCCATGGTGTGGACACTTTCTTAGCATCTCTTTGTATCTTTCCCAAGCTTAATATAGTGATTCACCCTGTTGCTACTCAAACTGGGAAATTGTTATCCTCATCTTAGCAGTCTTAGCCATTGGAAAGAATTTGGCTAAGAATTTATGTGCTAGGTCCTCCCATGTGGTGATAGATCCCGAAGGTAAAGAGTGAAGCCAACTTCTAGCTTTATCCCGCAATGAAAATGGAAATAGTCTAAGTTTGATTGCATCCTCTGTCACCCTGTTATATCTGAAGGTATCACATATTTCAATGAAACTCAACAGGTGCTCATTTGGATCATCTGTATCAGCACCCCCAAAATGTACCGAATTCTGCACCATTTGAATAGTGCATGGCTTAATCTCGAAGGTGTTGACTGCTATCGCTGGTTTGACAATACTTGACTGTAATCCATTAATATTCGGCATCAAATGATCTCTTAAATCCCTGTGCTGCTCCCTTTGCTCTTCTCTTTGTTCTGCTACTGCCATATTGGATGTTGTGGTCTCTAACTCTACTTATATATTTCTACGTGCTCTTGACTTCCAACCCCTGCCGTTGATGTTATCTTGTAAAGGTGTTAACTCGGAATTGGAGGATCGAGTGCGCATATACTATATACAAGTGCCTGAAACAAAAACAAAAATTGAAATGAGATAAGATTAGAATTGTCTAAGTCATACAATTTAGCTTAAAATTGATGATAATAATAATAAAATTAAATGCCTTTCCCCGGCAACGGTGCCAAAAACTTGTTGCCTCCTTTTTAATCTTACCAAAAGGACTCTAACTCATGCAAGTATACATGGGTCAACAAGTAGTACAGAGTAAGAAAAGTATCGATCCACAGAGAAAGGTTTTAAAATCTAAATTATCATACACCAATTGTATCACTATTTTTTATATGCTTAAACGAATAACTCACAATTTTAAATAATTCTAAAATCAACTAGTAATTAAAAACACAATTCTACTTTAATGAAATCAAATTTGGAATTAAGGGGATTCTAACTTCATTTCATATTTCATCTAAATATTACCATAATGCAAGATTATACAAGTATCATGGAAAATTAGCCAAAAGCACAAACTTAAACATAACCATTTTTAAATGTATTATGACTTGCTTACATAACCTCCACATGCAATAGAAATCATGTAATCATCAATAAAACCAAAATCACTATATTTCTATGTGAAAATGCAACAATATTGAATTGAAGTACAAGCTCTTATATTACTACTGTAAGAACCCAAATTTTCAGAGATTATTAAAATAAGAATAAAATTCTTAAGGCGTGAAATGAGTTCGAATAAAAACATTTATGTGTTACGAGGTATGTGGTATTGTGTTACATAGGTGAATATAAGCTATGTAATAATTGATGTTGTGTTTAATAAATATATATCGTTATTATATATTTATTATAAATTGTAGAGATGAATTAGTAAGAAGATGGATAGAAATTTATCTATCAATATTAAATAATTTATGTGGAATTATTTTTATCATAGTAAGTTGGTGACATTAAATATATTTGATAATCACCAGTTTCTTAAGTATTTGTACGAGTACGTATCAAGTGTAATGCGGTGCGACTGTACCCTTTAATGGTGGATGTATAGGAGCTGGGCTAAATGATTTCTTCAGAGAACGGAGGTATATACAGATTAGTAACCGATCTAACTCACTGTGAAAATAGTGTAGACGAGACGGAAACTAATTTGTTGGTTGTTTGTGGAAAACCACTCAGTGTACTATATTGAATATTATTAAAGGCTCGACGCGTGCTAGGTTTAGACTGGTATATATATGTATGTTGTTGACGAGAGTAGATGACCGTTATACCTTTAAGGTGGTTAGAGAATTATCACATAATTCAATACACGGCAACAAGTGAAGATGAAAGGAATGTATGTATGTGTTATATTCGAGTGATTGTGTTCTTGGTGGTAAGAAACCGTAAAGGAGTTGTATAGTTGGTTACACTAATAAGGGAAAATAGGTTTTAGAACTCGAAGTGTGATTCCTAAATTATTAAGGTGAATAGTAACTGATGATGTGGAATTAAAGAGGGCATTGATGTTAGACAAGTTAACACATAAGGAGGATGTGTAAAGTATTTAGAAGCATAGGTTTCAATACTGTTGAAGTAGAATTGGTCTGCCACTGATTTTGGTATGGCGTAGCTGCGCCATTTCCAAGTCTGTGACCAGCGCAACTGCGCTGGTCTGTAGAAAACTCTGAGTTAGTTGATGGAAATGTGATTTGCAAGCCATGCATACTAATAACTCTTGTAAGTCATGAATGGTGACTACGTGCTCATAAAGGAATGTAGTTAGCAATACATGACTTGAATAAAGATTTAATTAATTAACCCGGATTAAATATTGGTTAATTAAGCGATATTATAGAATATTATATTCTATTAATTAGAGTAATGCATAATAATTATTGAAAAGAAATAATTAATATTAATTAATTATTGTGTGGGTTGAAAATACCCAACTAAATGATATTTAGCCCAATTAAAATATTAATGTGGACATTATCATTAAATGGTATTACTATGTGTAATATGGGAAATGAATTGGGACGTAAATGTTATATGAATGACATAAATGAAACCATATGATAGGAGTATATTGAAATGAAATGAGGTACCTAGTAGCACCATGGTATCATATGAAGTTGTAATGTATGAACGATTAATTATCTGGGTATTCTAGAAACTGGGAAGGAGATTAAATGTTTAAATAAACATTAATATTAGATAATGTTGTAATGTGGTTATATGAGTAGTAGAGATAATTATGGAACTATCCGGATAATAATATTTAACTGCGTTATTTTATTACATGTATTTAATGTACATGGATTATATGATGTGAGTAAAAATTTATCTTTAAATTCCTAATATGGTAACAATTGTACCTTAATATTATATTATGGGAATTAAAAGAACCAAACCAAGCCTTAGATGATCAAATGCTGAAGATGTTTGCTATGTCCCAAAATGAGTGACCCTTCTAGTACATGAACAGTGGGCTATTTCTCTATTGCGTAAAACTCAGCAAACTATAAAGGCTAGAATGGTGTAGTGATGATGGCTAGACAATGGGTGGTTAGCCAACTCCTAATTAGCCAATGTTTCCTTCCATTACACCATAGGTTCCAACCTCAGTGTAAATTGAATGCCCAGTCTACCCTTACTCTATAAAATGACAGCTATATTATTGGAATCACATTGATGAGAATTGTCTGTAAAACCCAAGAATTTGAGTCTGAGTTACTAGTTGCTTAAAGTGAAGTTTAGCATTTATAAAAGATAGAAATTGAGGAAACTAAGCTCCTTGGAAGGTAAACTCTTGTTTAGAAACTTAATTTCAAAGTTTACAAATTATGGAAATTCTACTAAAATCTTGATAATTGGTTTGTGAATTGTTGTAGTGATGTTGTATGAGTTGGTATGTATGTTATGGAACCTATATGGTTGGTCTAAGCATGCTAGATTGAGGAGTATATGTTTTGAATTCTAAAATTTACAGAAACAGAGTTCGTGAGTATTGAAATATCAATTTCTTGATTTCATGGAAATTGGATATTAATAAGGTTGGGTATTGATTATATAGTTGTTACATGACCATATAAATATGTTTAAACTGGTACATGAGTGTTTAGAATTGAATTCTTGAGAAATTCTATGGTTGGGATAGCTGACTGCTACTGGTTCGAACTAGACACGGCGCAGCTGCGCTGGATTGACACTGAGGCGCAGCGTAGCTGCGCTGGCCTCTGAATTTAGTTTTGGTTTCTATTAGGTACTGTTATATGCTAGCATGTGGTATATCATTAGAACAAGCATGTACACATAAATAACATGTATATATGAGTATCATGACATGACAAAAATATGATAGTATACATTATTGATGAAGAACTTATAGTTTTAAAATGAAACTTATAGTTTATGATATGAACTTGATACGTGTGTAATATGTGTTCTGACCTTGTAAGCACATTTGTATGACTTAGACATGCATAAGAATTGTTATTAACTTATAGTATGTGTTCATGAACTTTCATGGCCATGTTAGTCCATACTATGGAAGGAGAATGTATGATTTTAAAATAAAACTTATGATCTTGGATTTGAACCTTGACGCCTACATAGCATATATATATATTCTGAATTTGTGAACGTAGCGTAGTCATATGGCCTATATTAGCATGAAATACATGCTTAAAGTGTTGAGCACATACTAGCATACATGATTAAAGACTACATTGATTTCAAAAGACAAACTTAGAGTTTCTGGACGTATATATAGGATGTCCACATTCCGATCATTTGAGCATGTAAAAGTGACTTGTTTAGGTGCTCTAAAATATGAGAGCCGTGGTTTAGAGGCACTTAACATGTACGAAGTTACCTTGTTGACTTAGTGTAATTCTTTATGAAAAATTTAGAATATGAAAGATGATAGCATCAAACATTGTGTGAGTTACATTATGATCATGCGAACATGTATATTAAGATTCATTATGCCTATAGACATGTTGACATAAGCATCATATGATGAAACCTAGATTTCACCTACTCACGCATGTTCAAGGAAATAAATTTGCTAAAGCATAGACTATGTGATTAAGTATACATGTGTATTATAAGCACGAGCATGCCTACTTAGTATTGTTTAAGCTTGTTATGTGATAACATGACTTTAGTAGTTGACCATGAAGCATGGACTTGAATTACTTAAGATATATGAAAGTCCGACATGAAAACCGTGTAAGTTGTAAGTTTAACTTGTTCAAGTGAACTCAAGAATGGACATCTGCTTATATGAGCACCTCTAACATGTACATATGATAGAGTATTAGTATATAGGTGTATAAGAATTGGACAAAAACTGAAAGGCAGCGGCTCAGCTCTGGTCTGGCCAGGGGACAGCGCAGCTGCGCCGTCTCTAGGCCTAGACAGGGCGCAGCTGCGCCGTGCAGCACTCACAGATCGATTCTGTTTTTGATCTGATGATTGAAGCATGCTTATATGATTACTTTAACTTGTAATATATGACCAATATGCTATGTAATATGTTAAGAAGCATGCTATGCGATAGAGATGAATGTTAATTTTGATTTTCGAATGTTAAAGTCCAAAGGAATACTTTCAAGATATTAAGCAATGATACATTGTTTGGATTTGTAATGTCTTATAAACTGAATTGTGCTATAAATATATAATATAGGTGATGTTGTATGATGTTACGACTATACGGGTTTTAAATATGTCGATCACATAGCGAGTCAAGTGTGTGATAGATATGTACGGATGTTGATATCATGTCCAAATGGTTAAGGTATACCTATACGGACCTAGCTACTCCGAGAATGTGATAAGACAGTGAAGTGTAGGTTTTACGAAACTAGTTAGAAAACAATGTAACATTGTTATTACATTAAGAATACATGAAATATGTTACTGATGGATATGACTCCATGATTATATAACTATGTAGGAATACACGAAGTGCAGATAAACGTTAAGCAGTTAAGTCGTAGTTCATAAACTACGAATCAGGCAAGTCTTTCAGTTCCTATTTGTTATATGAATTCGATAACTGTTAGTTGAACTATATTATGCTATGCAAATGTTGATGTATATATATAAATGCATATGAGATATGTATGAAATGTGAAAGTTTATCTTTGATGATATGTTTGTGAAGGAAATCTCTATGCCTATTATGTGAGAAGTAAGATGCGTAGTAAATATTAATTGATTATGAATGCATGAACTGAATATGCTATTATATGTTATGTGATGCATGAAAACTATTAGAATTGCTGGGCTGCCGAGCTCACCCTTGCAAATAACCACTTTTGCAGGTTAAGGATACACGGTAAAGGTTACGTGCTACTTGATTGATAAAATTCAATCACATCAAAGGAGATTGATTTGTTTAATCAAATATATGCTGTCAAACCATATTTAGGTTATAGGAGATGTACATGATAGTAGTTTACAATGTATAATACATGTTAAGTTATACTATGTGATAAATAGAGAAATTCGAATTGAGATGTAAATATTTATACAGTATTTCGAATAGACTGAATCATAACATAATTTGATTCAAGGATATGTAATTGATTCAAGTTAAGAAATCAATAAAAGAATTATTTTCAAAGGAGATTGAAAAAGTTTAAATTGTTCCGCATATTTTTATAACATCGAATGTGATGTAAAACAGGAATGGTAAATGACCAATATTTGAAACTTATAATAGTTTGGGGGTCATTGTGCAGATCCTAGAAATAGAAAGAATTTATATTCTAAATTGTAATAAGTGAGGTTATATTCATTAAGTTATGAATGAAAAATATAAATAGTTTGACGATAGTAGTATCGTGACGGCCCGGATTCGTGGTTCGAAGAGACCCGGATTTGGGGGCATTACAGGTTAGTATCAAAGTTGTAGGTTATAAACTTAGGTAAGTGTACCTTAGGCTATAACTTGAGAGAGAGAGAGAGAGAAAGATAAAGATTTAAAATGTACAAGTGAAGATTCAAAGAAGAATCTTGAAGTATCTAAGAGAATGAGAATTCAGGGGTTTCCTAACTCCGATAATAAAAATGTTATGATGATGTCTATAAGATGAATATGACAAAGATAATAAGAATAAACTCGAGTGGAGTTTTGTTGATAATAAGGAAAGAACCCTAAGGTAAATTGATGATCACGACGTGATCGGATTGAGCTGTGAAGTGATAAATAGTCTGTAACGACTAAATGTGTATAGCTTGATTCTATAAGTGAATGTACTGTGAAATGGTACGATGTGAACTCATGAGGAGTTGTATGTGATGAGATACGAAGAATTCGTATCAAGCAAAGAGCAAGTCAAGTGTAAGATAGAGTTTGTGGGATTTCAATTGAGGACTCATGTCAGCAGCTGAGTTGTATGATTCCTTGTTATGGGCGGGGAATTGTACTTGGTGTAAAAACCACTTAGTTCTGGCACTGATAATCATTAAGTTGTCTGTGTCACGCTAATTGGTATATACTTGTTGAGAAAGTGATTCTTTTCTCATGTGCATAACAAATAGATAGGTTATAGTTAGAGAATATAAGGTTAAGTCGCGAGCTCTTAAAACTCATACTTATGGTAAGTTCGGGACTCATAATCATATGAAATATTTTTAAACCCCTCAACGAATGGACGCCTATGGTCTAACTAGGATAAGTTCTCATATGATTATAGCAAGTTCCTGAACTTCCAAAGTGTGGTAAGTTTGATGAACTATATCGAGTATATATATGTTATGAATTAAGAGATTTTGATATAGTAAAGGTTGAAGTTGATGGTGAAGCGTGGATTTTCTAAATCTTCTAGCTCTGCTAGATTTTTAAAATTTTATTGACTTCGTGCTAGTGTTTGCACTCTATTTTCTTGAGAAAAACATTGGGTCAAGTGACTGAACCAATGAGTTTTAAAAATAACACCGTTATTCTTATGTCTATGCAAATTGTTTCGGCTAAGACAAAAAATGATTTGAGAATTTTCAAAATGTATTTCGGACCATTTACATCATTTGATGTGACACCCCCAAATTCGGGTACTTCTATTCCCACATGATTTGGTGTTCACTATACAAACATCATATATCTATCTACCCATAATAAATGCAAACCATACAATAGATAGAAATAAATCCTCCCCTTATGGGGTTACAACATCTGAATAATAAAATACAATCCCAGGTCATACTAACCTTAAACATCTATGCTGAAACATAAACAAATAATAAGTATTAAATAACATCAAGTCTAAATATCATTACATAACCACATAATAACCAGTCTTCATTATTTGCTAATCTTGCCCTTGCCTTTACTAGTGGAAGGCTCGTCTGATATTTCGTTCTTAATTGCAATGTTATTATTACGCAAGACTAAGCACGATTGCCAACAAGTAACAATATAGCAATGAATAATAACATGCGAATAAATTAAGGACTTCTGAAATAGGAAACTCAACTTTTGAATCAAGAATGAATAACAAGAGACAAAAGAACATTTGAGGGTCATAAGACCTTGAGCTATGTCCTAGGTTTTCAAGTGTTTATACTTGAAACCTTTAACAGTCATAAGACTATGGACTCTTCTTCTCGTACTTAGGGGGATTAGCCCTTAGTACCATACTATGCACAATATCTTAACACTAACGCATAAGTAATCCCCTATACAGGGTTGTTCATCTCAGTTTGACATTCGAGTCCGCGCCAAAGGAAGTTTGGTTTGGATAATTCATCAAGGGTTCTGAAATTTAGAACGCTCATCAACTATGGACTAGTCGAATCCTAAAGGGTTCGCTAGTCTAACAAGATTCATAATAACTGATATATAAATCGAATAACAATTCCAAGAGATATACAATAGAATAATTATTGTATAATAACATCATGCTTTGAAAGATGAATTCATATAATGATAACGAGTAGGGTTAGGGAACTTGCCTCGTGCGTAGATTATACTTTAACTAAACTCGTTCTTCGATTTAACTCCTACATATCAATTACGTTCACAATACTAGTCAATTATAACTTACTAAACATCACACGTTTATTCTTTGTCTAACTCGAATTCAGGACTATACTTAGTCATATTACCATACTTGTTTCCACATATTATTACACTATACGAACAACAAGCTAAGTATATAATCAACAATTCAATTAACATGTAACTGTCTTCTTGACTTGGTAAAAACTCACTTTAATATCTCATTTTATATCTAACAAGTTTTTATATTCATTAGACTAGGTTACTAACACATTTCTAAACTTGAACATTGAAAAAATGCATTTTCTAGACATTATGCTAAGTGGCACTGCGGCGCCACTTTTATACTTGTACTAGGCGCTGCGGCGCGATGGCGCTGCGACCGAAATCTTGGCGCTGCGGCCGGACTCTTGGCGCTGCGGCGCGAGACATGAGTTTTGGAGTTGGCGTCGCGGCGCGAAACTCCAGATTTTGATTTCCAGTTCGCGAAGAACACAGAGTTCAGCGAAATGGACACTACATAATCATTAATTTCACTAAATTAACATACCCACATTCTAGGATACGTATATAATCAATACCCAATATTTATAGAGTGATTTTAACCCATTAAAACACATAATCACATAATTAAATTATGCAAATTGTACTGTTCTTGATGTTCTTAAAGGTTTTGAACATAAATCCTAAAATTCAACGCCACGGATTCGTTATAAGACCAAATCCAACCATTCAAGTTTTGTTTACTTCGTTTTAACATGTATAATTATATACAAGTGTTAAATTTAGGGATAATATATGATCAACGCATTAAATTTGTGCGTAAGGGCTATATGGCCATAATTCAACACTGTAACTTTTGAAGCTATAATATATGCTATAATATAATGAAATTGATGATATGAAAACATACAATAAATATATTCGACATGCTATGCTATTCGAATTATTACACATATCCCTACAACAACACAATTTCCCAATTTACAGAGACTTACAGAATGTATGAAAGCCATTTTTTATAAAAACTAAATGACGTAAAAAGAAATTGGGTTGAAGAGAATTACCCAAACGTATAGTGAAATAATAGGAGATGAATTGAAACCCTTCTTAAACCTTCTTCAATCACAATTCTCCCTCAACACTTCTCAATCTCTCTCTGAGACTCTCTCTACTTCTACTTTTCTAGACTTAGGCAATAATAAAAATGAAAAAGAAGAAGCATACTAAATAAATGAACTGACGCGTTGTGGTCAGTTACCCAGTCATGGGTAACTGGCCTCAACTCCCATTAAGTCCATGTTTGGCTAGCAAGAATAGGTTTCAAAAACCATTTAATTTAATAAAACCTTACCATATAGTTTAAATAATGTCACACTCCTTTATAAATTAAATCAATATCTTATTTAGTTTATTTTAAATAAAATATAATTGTTGATGTCGGGATTTTTTAATTGTCCCTTTCCGTTACTTGTTCTTTGGTGTTCTCATTTTAGGTGAGATTTATTTGAAAAAACAAGTGAAAAAGGTCCGACATGTATAATGTCGACGATGGACTGTTAAGAGTCGCCAGTTGGTTTTTTAAATGGTTGTACCAACACAACCGAGAAAAGGTTTGCACATTGACCCAGTGATGTGACACTGCTAAACGGGTCGGTGAAACCGAGATTTATTAGGGTCTGGGGACTTGGTTATGCGGAGGGAAGGTGTTAGGCACCCCCCGACATCCGTGTTACCACGGTGACTGCCTCTTTTCAAGAAACTGTTATCTGAATATATGTGTGTGTGGGTCAATGTGCTGTTATTTGGAAGTAGTGCGAGGCCTCGTTCGTACCTATATACACAGGGTTTGAATTTTATGTAAAAATTCAATTATAAGCAAGATATAGCAGTGATGTTTTATAAAAGAGGTTTTTCAAACCCTGATGCTCAATAGTAATTGAGACCTTTTACACTCCCATTTTATTCTGTATTCGGCTGGGTTGATTTTATTTGACAGATACGAAACATCTGTGCGAAAATAATGTACAAAAAGGTGTTGAATTCCTCGTGGGTATGTAAACCATCTGAGAAAATTCAGACACCGCAGAATAATTTACAAGCTGCTTACAATTGAAAATGTCCATCACGAGAACCGAATCTAGATTCAGAGGAATGAATCTGTGATCACATGATTCCAAGGCTCACATGATGTTGCAATTGATATAAACGCAGTAAGCAGGTATATATATAAAAGTTGTAAATATATATATACATACATGATCACCAACCACGAAACACCTCCATAGGGGATCAGAAATATAAATAAAGCTGTAAAAGCTATCAACCGCCACGGAGGAAACTCCAGGCGGGACGAAATGTACAGAAAACTATAAAATGGTCAACCACCATGAAGTAAACTCCAGGTGGGACGAAATGTATATATATATATATATATATATATATATATATATATATATATAAAAGCATATAAACGCACCGGATATAAAATCCAGGCTCATCGGACAAAGTCCAACAACAGTTAATATATATAAGTATATATATATATATATTAAAGTAGTAAACGCACCGGATGTGAAATTCAGGCTCACCGAACAGAGTTCGATAGCAGTTCATATATATAATTATATATATAAGAAAGCCATTAAACTCATCAGACATAAGTCTAGGCTCATCGAACAGAGTTCGACACGCAGTTCATATATATATATATATATATATACATATGTATATACAAACTAAAAATAAACCACGAACCGAAGTCCGGGCAAAAGTGTGCAACACGACTCTCAACGTGTAGAAGGGTGTGTGCAAAGATGAAGAGAAAAACTTTAAAGTGTGAAAGAAGGCTTACAATGGGCTACCAAAGAAGATTTCAATATCTCTAAAGTGGGTAAACACTAGCTTTTTTAGGTACAAAAGAGGCTATATATGAGCTCACAAGTGTTTAAAATGAGAACACACTCAGTCTGGGGTGAGTACAGAGCAAATTGGGCAGGGCTTCCTCGCTATTTCCTCTTACAAAATGGCCACCCCAAGCCCTCTATTTATAGAGGGTGGAGCCGCAGGTGTACCAGAGGCAACCCGGGTGGGCCTGAGTTTTTTGGCTCAGGTCGTCTCGAAGTACGTGCACTCAGGCACTGTAATGTTCACTCAAACTTTCAGAAGTGCAATCCGGGCATCCGTTTGAAGTATACAGGACCTATTTCGGACTGCCATTGTCGAGAGTTGTACGATGGCATGGGATTAGAGTTTGTACGAAGTCATTGAAGATGGGACGGTGCCCTCCGGTCTTCAAGATTCAACTTTCATCCGTTACCCCGCATAATAGTCACTCGGGATTGATTAGTCTTGTGGGACATTGTTGCGTAGATATGTTGAGGCGACATGGCATGACATCGTGTTGGTCAGATGACGATGTTGCCCCTCACTGGTGTTATCGTTGAACTAGGCTGATAAAGCAGACGTTGCTCAGCTTCGCTGAGATTGGACTGCTGTAATTTATTGAAGGTCCTCATTGTCATCCTTGAGGTGTGTCTGTCATCCCGATGTTATCGTCGGGCTGGTATAGTGGATCTCGTTGTGAGCACCGAGATTGAAGCTGGTTGCATTTGTAACAAGCATTTCTGGGGTTATCGCCGAAATTGCATTCCTTGGGGTCATCACCAAGGTTAGTGGCTATTCCCATGGTTGGGACTGAGACTGGATACCTCGAGGTTATCTCCGAGATTAATCAGTACCAAGATGGGAGCTTTAATTAGCTATTTCTTGATTGTAAGGAAGGCAGTCTGGCACTCCTCATTCCATTTCATGTGGGAGTTCTTCCTTAATAGCTTGAAGATTGGCTCACATGTTGCTGTGAGTTGTGAAATAAATCTGCTAATGAAGTTGATTCTTCCCAAAAATTCTCGTATTTTCTTCTCTGTCTGAGGAATGGGCATTTCAGTGATGGCTTGGATTTTGGCAGGATCCAGCTCTATCCCTTTGTGGCTGACTAGAAATCCTAGTAACTTGCCTGATTTAACGCCAAAAACGCATTTAGCTGGATTCAACTTCAAGTTGTACTTACGCAAACTGTTGAACAATTTCCTAAGATGGTCAATATGGTCATCCTCCTTTCGGGATTTGACAATAATGTCATCCACATAGATCTCAATTTCTTTATGTATTAAGTCGTGGAAAAGAGCCATCATAGCTCGTTGATAGGTAGCTCCAGCAATGATGAGGCCGAATGACAACTGTCTATAGAAAAAAGTTCCTCAAGGAGTGATGAAAGCAGTTTTTTCACGATCTTCCTCGGCAACCATGATCTGATGATACCCCGCAAAGCAATCTGCAAAGGAGTACATGTCGTATTGCGCAGTATTGTCAATGAGAATGTAGATAAATGGCACGGGAAAGCTATCTATTAAGCAAGCTTTGTTCAAGTCCCGGTAGTCCACACAAACTCGCACCTTTCCTCCAGGTTTAGGTACGAGCACGATGTTGGATATCCACTCAGGATATGTAGACACCATTATGATGCCAGCTTGAAATTATTTCACAATTTCTTCTTTCACCTTTAAACTTCATTCAGGTTTCAATCGCCGGAGCTTTTGCTTGACTGGTTTGAATCCCTCTTTGATGGGAATGCGATGAAGGACAATGTCAGTGGACAAACTCATCATATCTTTATGAGACCATGCAAACACATCCTGGAACTGGGTTAGTAGCATAACCATGTCATTCCGTTGGTTTGGGGTAAGGTCTGAACCAATCTGGATTAACTTAGGATTTTCTAAGGTTCCAAGATTGAAAGGAGTGGTTTGATCAAGGTTGGGTTTGGGTTTGTCTTTGACCCATTCTTGAATTTCTGGAGGCTCCTCAATGTCATCCTGTATATCCACCAAGGCTGAATTCATCTCTACATCAAAGTTACAATCCTTGTGGAGAAGAGGCAACGTATCAGCAAGTACAGACACATCTAAATTCAGAGTCCTGAAACAAAATATGCTTTCACTTAGTATATATGAAATGTGTTGATCATACACAGTGTTAGCATATACTGGCAAAATAAATCGCTAATACTGTACAAAAAAGTAAGCAGTTATTATATCTACAGGGTAGAAAGAGTTTTTGCCCGCTTTACCCTTGACGACCAATGCAAGGAATTCTGTTCCAATTGGCAAGAGCAAATTTCGGGTGAACCGCAGTGATAGAGGGATTATCATCATCTTCCCTGTCCCGAATGATAGCCATTACGTCTGGGCAATCATCGTCTGGGGTATATCTGTTGGTATGCTCATCATGAACGATGATGTGTATACCAGACATCATCCATATGATGTCTTGCTTGATTCTTCGTTCCTCTTTCTCCACTGCGGGATCTGGAACAAAGATTTCTTTCTCCTTCACCAGTACCGGCTTGGGAAATAACATTGCCATTATATTGGCTGGCACCTTTACAGGAGGTTATGCGGACTCGGTGCTTGAAGGCGAAGCTAAACGCCGCATGGTCAAAGCTGAAGGAATCTGTTGATGCTTATAAAGATTCCTGTGACTAGAGCTGGCAGAATAGCCTAGTCCAGCTGTCCCAATTTGCTGGGTTAAGAGAATAGGGTACTTAACACCCTGGCAATCTTTACCCAACCCTTGACCCGGTTTGTGACCCAACGACATCATTTCTTACGTGGCCGACATTACCTCGGCAGAAATCTGGGGTTCGGGCAGTGGCATTCCAATAGCATGGTATTGGGTATTGCTTATTTCCAAAGCATGAAAACTAATTGGCTCAATATCCTTATTGGCATTGATGAGTGGCATGTCCCCATGTTGAGGAATCTCCGGTTCAGCGTTGACTGTGACCAGGCTATTGTTGATGATGTATTTCAACTGTTGGTGAAGAGTGAAGGGGACTGCCCCTGCCATGTGAATCCATGGTCATCCCAAGAGCAGGTTGTATCCCGAATCTATTTTGAGCACATGGAAGGATACGCAGAATGTATGAGGACCAATCTCAATTGGCAGCTCAACTACTCCGACTGAGTTACGGTGGGCTCCATCAAAAGTTTTGATGATGGTATGGCTACTCCGAATTCGATTGGGATTGATATTCATCTTCACCAAGGTAGCATATGGGCAGATATTCAGAGAGGAACCTCCATCTATTAAAACTCCAGCCACCATATATCCGGAGGACAAGACTGTAATGTGCAACGGTTTGCAATGACCGGTCCCTTCAGGCGGTGTGTCATCATCAGTGAAGGATATCACATTGTTGTTGAAAATGTGATCAACCAGATGTTGAAACTTTTCCGTATCAACTGATGTCGGTAGATAGGCTTCTTCTAAAACCTTTAACAAGACCTTCCGCTGATTCTCAGAGGTTAGGACCAAGTCCAAGATTGATATCTGTTATGGAGCTTCTTTCAAGCCTAAAACAACCTTGGCTTCGCTATGACCCATAGTGCGGAGGAAATTTTCAATCTTCTCAATGGGTACTTTCCCCTTAGACTTGATGACAGGCTTTATTACCCGTTGGGGAAGATACAGTGGATTCTCCTTCGACACTGCAGCAGTTGTATGCGAGGTGGATCCTTCACCTTCTCCATAATTCCACGAAACTGTGTGCAAGCTAACTATAGGATATTGTGCTCTACACGACAAGTTGATTGGCTCGGGAGCTGCCACTTTCAAAGGATTGTTGATTCCCTTGAGTTGAATTACTGGCATGACAAGTGATTTGTTAACCCCATCATCTTCAGTTGATATGACTGCTACTACACTCTTCCATTTAGTAGGACACGAATCCTCACTTTCCCGCAACACGGTGTCGTTATCTGCCAGACGCAGTACGCCACTGTCGATTAAATTTTGAATAAGGTGGCGGAGTGCCCAACATTCTTCTGTGCTGTGACCGCGAGATTGAGAATGATATTGACATACTCCCTCAGAGTTGTATCGTCCTGAACGGGGGTTGATTGGAGGTATAAGGGAACTAATCCCTCCTTCATTGATTAACATATGAAGGATTTCCTTCATAGGTTGGCCCAAATATGTGAATTCCCTTTTGTTGGCAAAATCCCGACGGGCCTTAGCATTCGCTCTCTTCGTCACTTTGTCTTCTAGCATTTCATTTTCTGAAAGTGAAGAGGGAATATTCATGACAATAGGTAGGAGACTGGCATGCTCCTGGCTAATTAGCTAACGAGTCACTTGATGCTGATAAGTCACCAGTTCCGTCAATTGCTCAATTTGTTTACAGAAAGCTTTCATCTTTCGTTCCATTGTGAATTGGAACTTGGCATAATCCCATCTGTCATCACCATCTTTGGGGGTCTGGGAGGATTCACAGCTGAAATTGGAACTCTGTCCACTGCTCCAATTGATCATATTGACCTCTTTTTCTTTGTGTTGAGGAAGAGGGTTGTCTTGAACGTGAGGCTGATCGGGTTTGGTGACCACGATTTTACCGTTGTCTATCAGGTCTTGGATTTTGTGTTTCAAGGCCCAACAATCCTGAGTATCATGTCCAGGTGCCCCGGCATGATAAGCGCATTTCCGAGAAGCATTAAAACCCCGTCCATTAGGGCTGGCTGGTGGAAGCAGGTGCGTGATTTTCTTTTGTGTTGTTAGAAGATTGAGAATGTTCTCGAGGGTGTCCCCTAAGGGTGTGAATACTTGAGGTTGTTTGACTTCTCCACCTTTTGGTATTGGAGGGTTCACAGACTATGATTGAAAGGGAGTGTAATTTCTCCATTGAATAGGCATGTTTTGACTGCCTTTTTGACCTTGTAGTATCAAGGAAACATCCTCTTCTTTCTTTTTATGGACCCTCCGAGGGTTGTTCCCATAATTTCCAGATTGGATGTGATCAGCAACAGCTTTGAGTGCAGCTAGGTCTTGAATCTTTCTGGATTTCAATCCCATTTCAGCCATCTCCCCATGTTTGACCATTTCAGAAAATGGTTTGCCGATGCTGGCTAAAACTCTTTTATAGAAAGGTGCTTCTTGTATGTCTATGAAAGTCATGACCATCTCTGATTCTGTCATGGAAGGACTAACTTGGGCAGCCAAGCGTCTCAACCTCTGAGCATACTCTCTGAAAGACTCATTAGACTGTTTCTTGGTCTTGGTAATTTGATACCGATCAGGAGCCATTTGAGATTGAAAGTTGTATTGGGTGAGGAAAACGTGTGCTAGCTCTTCCCAACTATAGATCTTTGAATTGTCTAATCTTGTGTACCACGAACGGGCTTCTCCAGTTAGTCTTTTTTGGAACAGTTGCATTCTAAGTTTTTCATCCTCTGCATAAGATCCCAGTTCTCTAATAAACACCTTTAGATGTGTGTAAGGATCTTCTAACCCGTCATATTTTTCAAAGTTAGGAGTCTTAAACTTTTTTGGATAATGAATACCAGGAAAAATACACAAATCAGCATATGAAACACTCATGTGTGTTCCAATTCCTTTGATAGTGCGAAGGGTCTCTTCCATTTGGAGGACTTTCTTTTTTATGTCACCAGTGTCTAGGTCTCTAGTGGGATGGGCAGCATCATGAGTTTTGTTGGTCGGATCCAACTACAGTTCAGGTATTGTAACGACCTAGGTTCCTCCTTGTGTGGAGGATTTAGCATGTACGGGTATTTTCTGACCCTATGTAGTCTGGTATAATTCTTTTAGTAGAACAGCCAAATCTGTAATTTGTTTGCTTAATCCGTCGAATTCTTTGCGAGAAACTGGATTAAGTTCAGTCTGGTCAGATGACGACATGATTGACTGTAGGCCTGTTGCCTTTTTGGACTTTAAACGGGTGGTAGATCCGATTGATTCCCTACAAAAGACTTGCATAGTTTAGTCTTTAGGGAAGGTGGATAATAACATGCTATACGATGTGTCCAGTTTAGGAATTTTATGCTACAAAACGGATGTCAGCTGTTTATAGCATGTATGTGTAAACATTTCTTCATATTTCTCATTACATGGAGATAGATATGGAAGATAATTACAAGTAATTGTGCTTTACAGTAATTTGAAATGAGAGCATGAAGAGACTTTCCCCTGTTTTGGGTTTATCAGAGGCTGACCTATCTTAGGTTACTCTCGCGGCTTTTTGTCATGAAGGTTCCCAAATCATCGCAATCTACTTGACGGGAAGTTAATCCGATCTTTCAACTGGAGCGAATTTGGGTGGTGCCTTTCCTGAGCCTCGGAGAATTAGTCTTCTCACGAGTCCAGTAATCAAACACTGACGGGATAGCCTCCTACAGGAGGGACCACACAACATACATTCACATACATCGCGTCTCACCGTACGACATGATGACATGTGTGAAGCACTAATATCATAAGCAGTTATGGTGCGAAGCACTAATATCACAAGCAGTTTATAGTGTGAAGCACTAAGTAAGGAAATGCATTCGTACACATTCATCATAAAATGTAAATGCAACATCCACACACAAACAGATAACAATTTTTAAAAATTTGTAATAGCGACTTAAGTCCTCTTACTAGAGTCCCCAGCAGAGTCGCCACCTGTCGACATCGGGATTTTTTAATTGTCCCTTTCTGTTACTTGTTCTTTGGTGTTCTCATTTTAGGTGAGATTTGTTTGAAAAAATAAGTGTAAAAGGTCCGACATGTATAATGTCGACGATGGACTGTTAAGGGTTGCCAGTTGGTTTTTTAAATGGTTGTACCAACACAACCGAGAAAAGGTTTTCACATTGACCCAGTGATGTGACAGTGTTAAACGGGTCGGTGAAACCGAGATTCATTAGGGTCCGGGGACTTGGTTATGCGGAGGGAAGGTGTTAGGCACCCCCCGACATCCGTGTTACCACGGTGACCGCCTCTTTTCAAGAAACTGTTATCTGAATGTGTGTGTGTGTATGGGTCAATGTACTGTTATTTGGAAGTAGTGCGAGGCCTCGTTCGCACCAATATACACAGGGTTTGAATTTTATATAAAAATTCAATTTTAAGCAAGATATAGCAGTGATGTTTTATAAAAGAGGTTTTTCAAACCCTAGTGCTCAATAGTAATTGAGACAAAAAGGTGTTGAATTCCTCGTGGGTATGTAAACCATCTGAGAAAATTCAGACACCGCAGAATAATTTACAAGCGCTTACAGCTGAAAATGTCCATCACGGGAACCGAATCTAGATTCAGAGGGTTGAATCTATGATCACATGATTCATAGGCTCACATGATGCCGCAATTGATATAAACGCAGTAAGCAGGTATATATATAAAAGCTGTAAATATATATATACATACATGATCACCAACCACGAAGCACCTCCATGGGGGATCAGAAAAATAAATAAAGCTGTAAAAGCTATCAACCGCCACGGAGGAAACTCCAGGCGGGACGAAATGTACAGAAAGCTGTAAAAACGGTCAACCACCACGAAGTAAACTCCAGGTGGGACAAAATGTAAATATATATATATATATATATATATATATATATATATATATATAAGCGTATAAACGCACCGGATATAAAATCCAGACTCATCGGACAAAGTCCAACAACAGTTAATATATATAAGTATATATATATATATATATATATATATATATATATATATATATATATATATATATATATTAAAGCAGTAAACGCACCGGATGTGAAATCCAGGCTCACCGAACAGAGTTCGGTAGCAGTTCATATATATAATTATATATATAAGAAAGCCATTAAACGCACCAGACATAAGTCTAGGCTCATCGAACAGAGTTCGACACGCAGTTCATATATATATATATATATATATATATATATATATATATATATATATATATAAGCAATTAAACGCTCTAGATCGAAGTCTAGGCTCAATAGAGGCATAACTCGATAATGTTAGTCCATATATATAAATATATATATAAATACATATGTATATACAAACTAAAAATAAACCACGGACCGAAGTTCGGACAAAAGTGTGCAACACGACTCTCAACATGTAGAAGGGTGTGTGCAAAGATGAAGAGAAAAACTTTAAAGTGTGAAAGAAGGCTTACAGTGGGCTGCCAAAAAAGATTTCAATATCTTTAAAGTGGGTAAACACTGGCTTTTGTAGGTACAAAAGAGGTTATATATGAGCGCACAAGTGTTTAAAATGAGAAAGCACTCAGTCTTAGGTGAGTACAGAGCAAATTGGGCAGGGCTTCCTCGCCGTTTTCTCTTACAAAATGGCCACCCCAAGCCCTCTATTTATAGAGGGTGGAGCCGCAGGTGTACCTGCGGCTGAGCCGCAGGTGTACCAGAGGCAACCCGGGTGGGCTCGGGTTTTTCAGCTCGGGTCGTCTCAAAGTACGTGCACTCAGGCACTGTAATGTCCACTCGAACTTTCAAAAATGCAATCCGGGCATCCGTTTGAGGTATACAGGACCTATTTCGGACCGCCATTGTCGAGAGTTGTACGATGGCATGGGATTAGAGTTTGTGCGAAGTCATTGAAGATGGGACGGTGCCCTCCGGTCTTCAAGCTTCAACTTTCATCCGTTACCGCGCACAATAGTCACTCGGGATTGATTAGTCTTGTGGGACATTGTTGCATAGATATGTTGAGGTGACGTGGCGTGACATCGTGTTGGTCAGATGACGATGTTGCCCCTCACCGGTGTTATCGCAGGATTGAGCTGATAAAGCAGACGTTGCTCTGCTTCGTTGAGATTGGACTGCTGCAATTTGTTGAAGGTCCTCATTGTCATCCTTGAGGTGTGTCTGTCTTCCCGATGTTATCGCCGGGCTGGTACAGTGGATCTCATTGTGAGCGCCGAGATTGAAGCTGGTTGCATTTGTAACAAGCATTTCTGGGGTTATCGCCGAAATTACATTCCTTGGGGTCATCACCAAGGTTAGTGGCTATTCCCATGGTTGGGACTGAGACTGGATACCTCAGGGTTATCTCTGAGATTAATCGGTCTTCTCCGGTGTGTATTCCGGTATTGTATCTGCATGCCTCAGGGTTATTTCCAATATTATTACTCCCAGATTGCGATCTGGGGTTGATGCTGAACTTCAGATAGTATTCGGCATGGATATGGATCGTCTTTCAGGGTTCCCTCTTAAAAGACGAATCTGCTCTTCTGCAATGTTAGTGACAGGTATACAGAAAATTTCGAGTGTCTACAATAATAATTTCTCATTAATAATAACATCAAATTATTAAATCTCTAATTAATAATTAAATTAATTAAAATACCAATAAGCTTATTAAATATTTTTTTAATACAATAAGCTCACATAATGACATACTTCGAATAACAAAGATTTTCCACATTAATTTAATTAATATAACACATATAATTAAATTAATCTACCACAATTTCATTAATTATTTATTTAATCTAATAATTAAATCATCGAAAATATTTATTTAATTCATAAATATTAAAATTGAATTACAAAATCTTGTTTGTCACATCTTTCCCCTCTTAAAAAGATTCTGTCCCCAGAATCATGACTCAATAAATTTGACCCGTTACATTCTCCCCCCTTACAAAGATTTTGTCCCCAGAATCGCTTACACATAATTTAAGTAAATAAATGAGAGTAATTCTTCATCATATTCTCTTCGAGTTTTCACGTAGCTTCTTCAGCATTATGGTTCCTCCAAATTGCCTTAACAGAAGGTATTACTTTATTTCTGAGAACTTGCTCTTTTCGGTCGACAATTTGAACAGGAATTTCTTCGTAAGATAAGTCTTTTTCAAAATATAGGGGTTCGTACTCAATTACATGCTTGTAATCGGTTTTGTAGGGTCGTAATACAGAAACATGGAAGACGTTGTGGACATTCTCAAATGCTGGAGGTAACGCTACCTCATACGCAACTTCTCCGATCCTTCTCAGTACTTCAAAGGGTCTAATGAATTTTGGGCTTAATTTTTCTTTCTTTCCAAACCTGATCTTTCCCTTCCAGGGAGAGACCTTTAAGAACACATAACTACCCGGTTCGAACTCAACATTCTTACGGTGTGGATCGGCGTATTTCTTCTGCCAATCTTGAGCTGCTACCAGTCATGCTCGGATTACTTTGACTATTTCTACTGTCTGCTGTACCAATTATGGCCCTAGCAATTGTCTTTCGCCAACTTGATCCCAGTAAAGTGGAGTTCTGCACTTTTTTCTATATAACGCCTCGTAAGGTGGCATGCCAATACTAGCGTGGTAACTGTTGTTGTAGCCAAACTCTACAAGTGATAGGTGACCATACCAATTTCCTTTAAAGTCCATCACACAGGCTCTTAGCATATCTTCTAATGTCTGAATTGTTCTTTCTCTCTGTCCATATGTCTGAGGGTGATATGTTGTACTCATTCACAATTGCGTACTCATGCATTCCTGTAGATCTTTCCAGAAGTTCGATGTAAAGCGCGGATCCCTATTGGAAACAATTGACACCGGAACTCCGTGTCGCAAAATAATCTCTTTCACATATAACCTTGCTAACTGATATAAGTTGAATCTGATTTTGATCAGAAGAAAATGTGCGGATTTCGTCAGTCAGTCAACAATAACTCATACTGCGTCGTAGCCTTTCTGAGTTATTGGAAGGTCAACCACGAAGTCCATTGTAATATATTCCTATTTCCATTCTAGGATCTCCAACGGTTGTAGCAACCCACTTGGTCTCTGATGTTCTGCTTTCACTTTCTGACAGGTCAGACACTTGGCAACACATTCTGCAACATCACGTTTCAAATTTGGCCACCAGAAGTGTTGTCGAAGATCTTGATACATCTTGGTACTACCAGGGTGAATCGAATATTGTGAGCTATGAGCCTCGCTCAAAATGTCTTCCTTAATCTCTGGTACTGGCGGTACCCAAATTCTACTTTCAAATCTCAGTATTCCTTCCTTGTCCATCTTAAATCTCGGTTCAGTTCCTTCAGATATCTTCCTTATCACCTTTTTCCATTCGTCGTCCTGAAGTTGAGCCTCCTTAACTTTATTCAATAGGGTTGTACCAGATTGCATCTGAAACAGTTTCTCATCTATTTCCATAGGATACTTCACTTCTAACTCTAACTTCTCCATTACTGAAATCAATTCCTTCTGAGCGGTCAACATCATCAACTTCTCCCGACCCTTTCTACTTAAGGCGTCGGCAACCACGTTTGCCTTACCCGAATGGTATAGAATCTCACAATCGTAGTCCTTAATTAATTCTAACCACCTCCTTTGGCTCATATTCAATTCTTTGTGTAAAAATATATTTCAGACTCTTGTGGTCTGTATATATTTCACACTTCTCCCCGTAGAGATAGTGCCTCCAGATTTTAAAAGCGAAAACCACTGCAGCTAACTCCAAGTCATGGGTCGGATACCCCTTCTCGTAATCTTTCAATTCTAGTGATGCATACGCAATGACTCGACCGTTCTGCATAAGCACACAGCCAAGTCCATTATGCGACGCATCACTATAAACCACAAAATTTCCTGTATCATCCGAAAGAGACAACACAGGTGCTGTACTTAACCTCTTCTTCAAGTCTTGAAAGCTTTCCTCAAACTTCTCCGTCCAAACAAATTTTACAGCTTTTCGAGTCAAATTCGTTAACGGAGTTGCGATCTTGGAAAAGTCTTGAATGAATCTTCTGTAATATCCTGCCAATCCAAGAAAACTTCGTACTTCGGATGGCATCTTCGGCTGATCCCAGTTAATCACAGCTTCGACTTTGGAGGGATCCACCGAAATTCTGTTCCTATCGATCACATGTCTAAGAAATTATACTCTTTCAATCCAAAATTCACATTTCGAAAACTTAGCATACAACTTCTCTCTTCTCAACACTTCCAATGTTAATCTCAAATGCTATTCATGTTCTTCCTTGGTTTTTGAATATTCCAAAATATCATCTATAAATACCACTACGAACTTGTCCAAAAATGGTTTGAACACACCATTCATTAGTCCCATAAATGCTGCAGGAGCATTCGTTAAACCAAGCGACATTACTAAAAATTCATAGTGACCATATCGTGTTCTTAACGATGTCTTCGGTACATCCTCTGGTCTCACCTTCAGTTGATGATAACCACTCCTCAAATCTATCTTGGAAAAGTATTTCGCTCCCCTCAATTGATCAAACAAATCATCGATTCTCGGTAATGGATATCTATTCTTAATTGTGACCTTATTCAGTTCTCTATAGTCAATGCAGAGCCGTATTGTCCCATCCTTCTTCTTCACAAATAAAATCGGCGCTCCCCACGGTGATACGCTTGGTTGGATATACTTCTTATCCAGTAATTCTTGTAGTTGGATCATCAGTTCTTTCATCTCTACCGGTGCCATTCGGTACGGTGCCTTCGATATTGGAGTCGTTCCAAGAGCCAAATCGATCAAAAATTCGACCTCTCTATCTGGCGGAAGTCCTGGCAAATCATCTGAAAATACGTCGACGAAATCTCTCACTACTGGTATATCCTCCACTTTCGGATTCTCTTTACGACTGTCGACTATGTAAGCTAAATATCCTACACATCCTTGTCGTAACAACTTCCTGGCTTGCATCATCGTTAGATAACTCACTTGTCTAGGCGACTTGCTACCATAAAACACAACCTTTGACGGAGTCATAAGGTTAATACGCTTCTTTTGGTAATCAATTACCGCCCCGTAATTAAATAACCAGTCCATTCCCAAGATAACGTTAAATTCCCCAAGTTGAATAGGGATAAGATCTAAGTTCATGATATTACCCTTAATATCCACTCTACAGTTCTTATGCACGTGCTTAACAGGGATTATTTCTCTATTTGCGATTTCTATGTTCATGGGGTATTCTAACTCATCCTTAGGAAATTCTAAATTCTTAGCAAAGTCATCGGATATAAATGAACAAGTAGCACCCGAATCAAATAATACGTAAGCATTAACTCTATTGATCGGAATGATACCTGACACCACATCACACGACTGCACTGCATCCTGCACCGTCATATTGAAGGTCCTGGCGGTCGGTCGGTTAGTTGCGGTTGGTCCTGTGATGGTCAGAGCGCTTCCACTGCTATTTCCCCGGTTTCCTCCTGATCCTGCCCCTCCAGACCCTTTCTTAGGACAGTCTCTTGCCAAATGATCATTTGAACCACAAGTGAAGCAGGCACCTTTCTTTAGGTTAGGACAGTTAGGTGCTATGTGGCCTTCCTGACCACAATTGTAGCACACACGTTTACCCTTCATACACACTCCCAAATGAGCTTTCCCGCAGGTCGGGCACACTTCAATCCTTTTCTTCTGACCTCTTTGATGGTTTTCGGTTAATGTGTTGTCAAACCACCTTCTCTTCTGATTATTATTACCTCCTCTTGTATTACTTCCACTAGACTTGTTATTTCCTTCACTTTCATTCTTCTTCTTCTGATCCTAATTGTATTTGGTTACCGCATCGCTTCCACCTTCAGCAAGTATGGCTTTCTCTAGTACCCCGGCAAATGTCTTCAACTGAAACATCGACACCTTACTATATAACCACGGCTTCAGTCCTTGTTCGAACCTTCTTGCTTTTCTCTCGTCCGTGTGCACTTGATACGTGGCGAACCTTGCCAATTCGTTGAATCTAGCCGCATAATCTGATACAGACATATTCCCTTGCTTTAATTCCAGAAACTGAACCTCCAATTGGTTCTGCGAGGTAGTCAGGAAATACATCTCAAAAAACATCTCGTTGAACCTCTCCTAGGCTATCACACCTTCTCCTCCACGGACCTTGTTTACTTGCCACCAAAACCTGGCTTCAGATTTCAGCATAAACATTGCAAAAGCAGTCTTTTGGTCTTTTCTGACTCTTGCGACCTCAAAAACCTTCTCCATCTCCATAACCCAAGTCTGAGCTTCGATCGAGTTCATGGAGCCTTTAAACTCTGGCGGTCCCACCTCCTTGAAATCCTTAAACGAAGTATTCTGTGGAGCTTAAGGTTGATTATTCATTGCTCCAGCTAGTAAGTTCACTAATTGTTGGACGGGATTAGCATTGGCATTATTGTTATTATTTGTTGACTCTTCCTGAGCTGGTTGACGGTTTTGTCTTCTTCTCGGCGGCATATTTCTGTTAAAATATACGCTTATTAGATCTTTATTAAATTCTCTAAATAGTTAAGGCTTAACTCAACAATCTAACATAATCACTTAACACATTATCTCAAACAACTTGATATATTTATTCAAATCAAAAGTTTTAACATCAAACGATAGCATCATTGCTATTTACATCAACTATCCCGAGATAAAGAATCTACAGGAATTAAAACATTAAAATATTCATTCATTCATAAACACGTCTGAATTTACATCTAAAAACCAGATAAGTTTTTCACATAATTAAACCGATACTATCACTGCCTGTTAAGGCGCCGAATAGCCTTGCTACGCTCCTCTTCTATGATGCGAGACATCGTCCTGCGATCCAGCATGTACGATGGTAGACCTTCAAACTGGATTGGGTACCTCAAAACTCGGTCCTGGGCTTCATCCATTGCGTTATTAAGTGTAGAGTATGTCTCTCCAAGATTAGCCTTCTTTGCACGACAATCCCTTTCTGCAAGATTAGCACGACGTGATTCTCTTACCTAGCCCTCCTCTACTATGATTAGCCTCTCTGAACTTTCCTTCAGTTCCTTCTTTAACTTCTATATTTCTTCAGACTTCTCCTCGGTTTGACCCTTCTCGTGAACCAAATCTCACTCTACATTTCACAGTCGTGTGTGAAGAGTCTCAACCTCCCTCTCCTTCTGCTCAATGGTAATCTGCTGAATAATCGCCTGCTCATTCAAATCCTGGACAGTGTCACGTAACTCTACGTTACGATCATATAGCTCATCGTACATCTCAGCATCAATGGATTTCGGTGGGAACTCCTCTTCTTCCTCTTCCTCTTCCTCCTCAGGATCCTCCTCTGGATCAATCTCAGGCTCATGCTCCTGACCAACAACTGTGATCAACGGAGATGGCTCCCTCTGAATCAACTACTCCCTGACAACATGATTGTCTCGGGGCTCCTCCCCGGTAGGCACTCGGGGTTCCTCCTCCCCAGCTCGACTAGCTCCTCCAACATCTGACATCCTGACAATATATTTTTAAGTTTTAGTTACTAAGTCGTACTAGTGAGCACATAATTTAACACATAAGCACATAGAGTCTTTTATTATCTTCAATGAATTAAGAAACTCGATAAGAGTTTTCCTTCTCTATGTTCTTCCTATAAGGCTATTACCTAAGGTTGTTCCCCCCAACTAAGGTTCATAACCTACGGCTCTGATACCAACCTGTGACACCCCCAAATCTGGGTACTTCCATTCCCACATAATTTGGTATTCACTATACAAACATCATATATCTATCTACCCATAATAAATGCAAACCATACAATAGATAGAAATAAATCCTCCCCTTATGGGGTTACAACATCTGAATAATAAAATACAACCCCATGTCATACTAACCTTAAACATCTGTGCGGAAACATAAACAAATAATAAGTCTTAAACAACATCAAGTCTAAATATCATTACATAACCACATAATAACCAGTCTTCTTTACTTGTTAATCTTGCCCTTGCCTTTACTAGTGGAAGGCTCGTCTGATCTTTCGTTCTTAACTGCAATGTTATTATTACGCAAGAGTGAGCACGATTGCCCACAAGTAACAATATAACAATGAATAATAACATGCTAATAAATTAAGGACTTCTAAAATAGGAAACTCAACTTTTGAATCAAGAATGAATAACAAGAGACAAAAGAACATTTGAGGGTCATAAGACCTTGAACTATGTCCTAGGTTGTTAAGTGTTTATACTTGAAACTTTTAACAGTCATAAGACTATGGACTCTTCTTCTCGTACTTAGGGGGATCAGCCCTTAGTACCATACTGTGCATAATATCTTAACGCTAACGCATAAGTAATGCCCTATACAGGGTTGTTCATCTCAGTTTGACATTCGAGTCCACGCCAAAGGAAGTTTGGTTTGGATAATTCATCAAGAGTTTTGAAATTTAGAACGCTCATCAACTATAGACTAGTCGAATCATAAAAGGTTCGCTAGTCTAACAAGATTCACAATAACTATTATATAAATCGAATACCAATTTCAAGAGATATACAATAGAACAATTATTGTATAACAACATCATGCTTTGAAAGATTAATATACTATTGATATAACAACATGGGCTTAGTCAAAATAATGAGAACTTGCTCGATGAAAAGAGACAACTTATAATTCATATAATGATAACGAGTAGGGTTAGGAAACTTGCCTCGTGCGTAGATTACACTTTAACTAAACTCGTTCTTTGATTTAATTCTTACATATCAATTACGTTCATAATACCAGTCAATTATAACTTACTAAACATCACACGTTTATTCTTTGTCTAACTCGAATTCAGGACTATACTTAGTCATATTGCCATACTTGTTTTCACATAATATTACATTATACGAACAACAAGCTAAGTATATAATCAACAATTCAATCAACATGCAATTGTCTTCTTGACTTGGTAAAAACTCACTTTAATATCTCATTATATATCTAACAAGTTTTTATATTCATTAGACTAGGTTACTAACACATTTCTATACTTGAACATTGAAAAAAAATGAATATTCTGGACATTCTGCAAAGTGGCGCTGCGGCGCCACTTTTATACTTGTACTCGGCGTTGCGGCGCGATGGCGCTGCGGCCGGACTCTTGGCGCTGCGGCGTGAGACATCAGTTCTGGAGTTGGCGCCGCGGCGCGAAACTCCAGATTTTGATTTCCAGTTCGCGAAGAACACAGAGTTCAGCGAAATGGACACTACATGATCATTAATTTCACTAAATTAACATACCTACATGCTAGATTTATAGAATGATTTTAACCCATTAAAACACATAATCACATAATTAAATTATGCAAATTGTAATGTTCTTGATGTTCTTGATGTTCTTAAAGGTTTTGAACAAAAATCCTAAAATTCAACGCCACAGATTCGTTATAAGACCAAATCCAACCATTCAAGTTTTGTTTACTTCGTTTTAACATGCATAATTATATACAAGTGTAAAATTTAGGAATAATATATGATCAACGCATTAAATTTGTGTGTAAGGGCCATATGGCCATAATTCAACACTTTAACTTTTGAAGCTATAATATACTGTGACGCCCCCAAAATTAGGTATACATCACCCATCTTGGGTCGCCAGATAATGGTACAGAATTCAAATACAACTTACTAATACAACTGTCGTGTACAATACGACAAAATATAAACTGTGAGTTTGAATACAAATATTGTCTTCTAGAGAGTATCCATACTCAAAAGGAGTCCTCATTATAATTATTATCACACTATTACATAGAATAGTGAGGACTACTAATGCTATCATCTGGTCCATCACTCCGTTTCCCGACTCGTCCCAGCTATATTCTTATTTCCTGAAGAGAACCGTGAAAGAAAGGGTGAGCTCAATAGCCCAGTAAGAAATATTATGACTAAGATAACGCAGAATAAATTATCATTAGTCTTCAACAATGTTAAACTGATAAAATGCAATAGACATCAAGTTTAACTGCAGCGGATCATGCAATCCATTAAAAGAGTCAAGTAGAGAATAAAATCTACTATCTTTTATGATTTAAAAGGTTTTTCATGACTTTTATTGCTGAGACACAGCTAAAAAAATAATCCACATCATCGAATCACCCATGCACTACGGCCAAGGATATTCTTTAATATCACGACCACGAATTATCCATGCACTACGGGTCAAAGATAATCGTGTTTTCATCAACGGTCCTGATCATGCCATAAAATAATTCATCTTTGCACTACGGCTAAAGAGAATCCATAGCCATAATCATACCAAAAATTGTCCATCAATGCACTACGGGACAATGAGGACTTTTTCCACATCATTTGTAACATTGCGGTTATGATTATACCGAATAATCCCTGATCATAATCATACCAAGTCCATCTATGCACTACAGGCTACAGATGACTTTCAACATAATATAAGCATGAGGATGATGACAATGATATAAGAATTCAATAAAACAAGTTCAAGAATTAATTTGTCCAGGAACCAATAACGTCCAAATTGTCAACATGATACTTTTATGTAGAGTAAAATTCAAGAATGCTCAGAAGAATATTTTCATGAAAAGATACTGGATGAAGCGCAAATATCAAGGATATTCTACTAATTTCATGGAGTATAGAAGTCAAAACTTTAACCAACTTAGTATAATAAAGAATGGAATAACAAAAGAAATCACCATGCATGCGGTACTTCGCATAGACAGGTTATTCCAACAGAATAATAATAACGGAACCAGGTCAGGTAAAATTCACACCGACAGGATATTCCAACAGAATAATAAAGACGAAACCAGGTCCGACGTAAAACGCACAGATAGGATATTCTGACAGAATAATAAATAATGGAACCAGGTACGGCATAAAACACATAGACATGATATTCTAACAGAATAATAATAAAGACGGAACCAGGTTCGGTGTAAAACACACAGACAGGATGTTCCAACAGAATAATAGAAGAATGTCACCAAGTATAGGATAGACCGCGTATACAGGTTATTCCAACAGAATAATAAATAATAGAATAACAGAAGTTCTCTTCATGAATACAAAAGAAATAATACCCCTTACCATTTTAAAGAAGAACTGAAATAAAGAAGTAGTTAAGTAGCAGAATATTTTTCTTCTTTCTCTCTATAGTTTCTCTCTATAGTTTCTTTCTCTAGAGTTCAGTGAATTCGTAAGAAAATATTGAAGGAATGAGCTTCTATTTATAGGAAAATAGAATGCATAGTAACTAATCCATGAACGGTCCAGATTGATTTACTTTAATCTGACGGTCCATATTTAAAGAAAAATCTTTTAAATAAAATATAATATATTCTATTTATAGAATAACTTTAATAAAGTATTATGTTTTATATAAAAAGATGTTTCTGTTTTATTACGTTAATAATATGAATAAAACAAAACTTCATTATCGCTAAATAATTCATATTATTAATTGACAATAATTGAATCAAATTGAGTGACTAATCACGTAAGCCTCAATAATCAATACCGTATGCTACTATGCAACCACACGTATTACTGTACTTTTACTACCGAGTAGTTCAACAGTATCAATGGTAAAACTTCCGCCGTTATTTTTAATAAAATATTTTTATCGTTTTCTCAATCCGACAATAATTCCGTTGTGGGGTCCACCAATAATTGTGCCATCGTACGAATATTCCCCGACAAAAATAATATTCTCCGACCAATCGAATATAATACAACAACTTGCATACTTTACAAAATTTATAAATACTACCCACAACTATAACATTATCTCAAATTCACACCATAATATTTAAAAAAAATATTTCAAAAAAATTAAATCTTTATTCATAAAATCTAGGGTTTCACATATACGCTATAATATAATGAAATTGATGATATGGAAACATACAATAAATATATTCAACATGCTATGCTATTCAAATTATTACACATATCCCTACAACAACATAATTTCCCAATTTACAAAGACGTACAGAATGTATGAAAGCCATTTTTTTTATAAAAACTAAATGACGCAAAAAGAAATTGGGTTGAAGAGAATTACCCAAGCGTATAGTGAAATAATAGGAGATGAATTGAAACCCTTCTCAAACCTTCTTCAATCACAATTCTCCCTCAACACTTCTCAATCTCTCTCTTAGACTCTCTCTGCTTCTACTTTTCTAGACTTAGGCAATAATAAAAATGAAAAAGAAGAAGCATATTAAATAATTGAACTGACGCGTTGTGGTCAATTACCCAGTTATGGGTAACTGCCCTCAACTCCCACTAAGGTCATGTTTGGCTAGCAAGAATAGGTTTCAAAAACTATTTAATTTAATAAAACCTTACCATATAATTTAAATAATGTCACACTCCTTTATAAAATAAATCAATATCTTATTTAGTTTATTTTAAATAAAATATAATAATTTCTCATTAATAATAAAATCAAATTATTAAATCTCTAATTAATAATTAAATTAATTAGAATATCAATAGGCTTATTAAATATTTTTTTTAATACAATAAGCTCATATAATGACATACTTCGAATAACAAAGATTCTCGATATTAATTTAATAAATATAACACATATAATTAAATTAATCTACCACAATTTCATCAATTAATTATTTAGTCTAATAATTAAATCATCAAAAATATTTATTTAATTCAATAAATATTAAAATTGAATTACAAAATCTCGTTTGTCACATCTTTCCCCCCTTAAAAAGATTTTGTCCCCAGAATCACAACTCAATAAATTCGACCCGTTACATTTGATATGGTGTAAAAAATGGTAAACGATGGAGTCATCAAGGCAGTCGAACCTAGTGTTGGTTGTGATCGAAAGATCGTTAGCCCACTATGGTATGATGTAACATGGCAAAGTCACCTAATGGCGAAATCCTCAACGTACTACTAATCTGGTATGATATCATGACATCATAAAATGATTTTTGGTTTTCTTTAGAATTATGAAAAGTTGACTAAATTATTTCGATTGATGTCCGAACTTTTGATAAGAGACTAAGCTATTTGATTCGGCTAGACGACTGTTGAAAAGTGATTATACAATTCAAGCATTCTTGTGTATTTGTACCAAACCAGATTGCTCTGGTGCGGATTCAGTCGTTAAAAAGCTGAGGTGAACAACCCTGTAACGAATGAGTGGCTTGAGTTGTGATTCTGAGGACAGAATCCTTGTAAGGAAAGAATGATGTAACAATCCAGATTTTTATTATAATATTTAAATATTTATTGAATTATATAAATATTTAATAGATGTGTTTATTGTTGAATAAGTATTTGTTTAATTGATTTGATTATTTATTTGTTTAATAAATAATTAATGAGTTAAGGAAAGTAATTATTTTGAAATAGTAATCTAATTTAATTTAATAATTAAGTTAGAGAGTTTATAATGATTAAATAAATTATTATATTATGCAATGAATTGTTATTAGAATTAATTAAATTAAGTATGAAAACTTAATTAATTAGAAGTGTGACAAATAACTATATTATAAGTGGTTATTAACACGAATTTCTTAACAACAAAAGGTATGTATTATAATCTTAACATATATCTTTTATAGTATAATTCCTTAGTCTCTGTGTTTTTGAAATTCACTGCGTTTTATAGTATAAAGTTCGGTAATTCATATATTATAGTTGAGTATGAAATTATGAAGTTGTAATAGTATAAATATCCTATATATACATATAGGTGATTATATGAAGAGGATATACATGTACATGATTATGTGAATTACGATCAAAAAAAAATAAGAAAGAAATGAGTTTTTACAGTAAAAATATATGAGTATGAACATGTTTTGTAGGATAACAAAATTAGTAATTGATTGTATTCTAATTGTAGAATTGAAAGTCGGGTATGTTAATTGGATATGAACTACAAAGAATTATAGTTTAAAAGTAATCAAATTGGTGGTTATTAGAGATTACAGTGTTCACTGTGTTTAACAAATGTCAAACATGGAGTTTTGTTTTAAAATAAGGTTTTCAAGGAATTTAGTTTTCTGTCATTATTGTTTAGTAATTTAAACTAGTATATGCATGTTAGGTAGTGTGTATATGTGTAAATTATATAAGTTATACATGTTAATTGGGGTTAATTGCTATTAAAAATAAAGACAGTAGCTTTGTTATGTTCTTCGTGGTTGGGTTCTGCAAGTTTCGGCGCCCCAGCGCCAAAATTTGAGCCCCAACGCCAAAAATCGCGCTCCGGCACCAAAATTTGCCCCCCAGCACCAGAAGTTCGCCCCCTAGCGCTGAAATTTGCGCCCCAGCGCCAATCTCGCACCCCGACGCCACTGTATAGCCTAGTTCTAGCGCCCCAGCGCCGGATTTGTAGTCTGACTTGGACAGTTTTGACCTCCTGTAGTAAAATAGCCATAACATCCTCATACGAACTCTGATTGAGGTGATTCAAGATGATCCGAAACGAGGACGGGTAGACCTACAACTTTTGTGCTTTAAGGTTTTCAATTTGAGGTCATTAGGATGGGTCAAAATGGTCATCTTTAGGACTATTGTGTTTTCAGAGGCAATCGGAGGGCGTCGGGCATGCACATATGCATGTGTAGTGCTCCTGACCATAAAAGATGTTGTCATAAGTTACAAAACATGAATAATAGTAAATATAATGATGCTTAACATTAATAAACAATGTATTAGATAAGTTATAGAAGCATAGTAAGCATACACAAGAGAGGCAAATCAGGCGTGTGACGAATGAACGTCGAAACGTCGTGTCAAGTGTTAATGAACTTAAAAAGTGTTTCAATTCAATTGAAATGAATATTATAAGATATGGAGTGGATTTAATATAAAGCTAACAAGTAGTTCTAGCAAGACTTAAGCACTTGAATGAACTGCGAATATGAAATACAGTGAGATATAAGTTGAAAGTTAACACAATTAAGTTGAACATTGTGTATTTATTAATAGAAAAGATTATGAGACATATAGTAGAGTTTACGTTACAATTACTATGTGTTGTTATGTGACTAATATTTGATGTGTATGATTATATAATTGCGTAGGGCACGTGAAGTGCAGATAGCTGTAAGCAGTTAAACTGTTATTGGTAAACAACGATCAAGGCAAGTCTTTCGGTTCTTATTTTCTACGTGGACTTGATGAACTATTTTAAATTGCATGATATGTTATGCATATTGAATCATGAAATGTTAAAGTCAATATATTACTGCATTGTTTTAGCTAAGTAATGATGATTGAGTAAGGAACTCAATCTTTATATTTGCTACGTGAATTAAAAGCATGTATGCCATGTTAATTTAATGAGATGTATATCGAGCATGTTATTATGTGTTATGTGATGCATGAAAACTGTTAGACTTTGCTGGGCTGTCGAGCTCACTCTTGCAAATAACCACTTTTGCAGGTCAAGATTTTAAGGTAAAGATATGTGCTAAGTGAGTTATAGAGATCTATATTCACGAAGATTACTTATGTTTTATGAGAAATGTATTTCATATTTTGAACGTAATATGTTGTTAAATTGTAAGTTGAGTTATCCAATGTATATGGATATTTAGTTATGATGTAAGACTTTGTATAGTCATTTTGTTGTAACGATTCATGATATAAGATTAAATCAAAGAGATGTAGTGTAAAGGTTGCGATTCAGGGCAAGAAAGAAGGATATGTATAAACGTTTTAAATATTCCGCTATTTTAGTGTTTTTAATATCGAATAATGATGTAAAATTTGAGATTTAATGTATGGTTAACGACCGAAGTTGAGATTTTAAATTGTATGGATTTTGGGGTCGTTACAGTTGGTATCAAAGCTGTAGGTTATAAACCTTAGGTAGGAGTACCGTAGGCTATAACCTTAGAGAAGAGAGGTGAAGATAATGAACGAATAAGCTCAAATAGAGTTTGAACAATAAGGGATTAAAACTTGCGTGAAAGGATTCAAAGAAGAATCTCGCAGGGTTATAAGGAATATAAATGTGGGGTTACCCAACTCCAATAATAAGGATGTAAGGTGATAATAAATAGACAATATCTATAAAAAGAGAATGATAAAGAAGTTATGAATAGAGAGTTATGTCTAAGTGTGGTACAATTGTACTCTTTAATAGTTGATGTATGATATCTGGGCTAAACGATTCCTTCATGGAGCTGAGGTATATACGAACTAGCAACTCAGAACCTAGTTTGTTGGTTGTTTGTGGGAAACCACTCAGCGTACCATATTGAAACTGTTAGAGACTCGATGTGTACCAAGTGTAGAAATGGACACGTATGATGAAAGTTTAGAACTTAAATGAAATTTTGAGCGATGTAAATGAAGTTAGAAATTCTTAAAGGAAGAATTGTTATATAAACAAGAAGATTCAAAGAAGAATCTTGAAGATATAAAGATAAGAAATGGTAGTTTCCTAACTCCAATAGCCAAGATAACGAATAATGTCGTAAATGATGAAAAGGAAAGAATGAGGATCGTAAAACAAAACAAACACGAGTTAAGAAAAGAATTTTAAGAGAGATGATTATAGAATAAGGTCACGACGTGATCTGTTTAAGTTATAAAAGAAAGATGGTCTGTAATATTTGAATGATTATAGCTTAATGCTATGAAGATGGTGTACTATGAAATAGTACGAGATAACTCATGAGGAGTAATAGATGATGTGATACGAGGAATTCGTATCGAGAAAAGAGCAAGTTAAAAGAAAGATAGAGTTAGGTGGGATTTCAATTGAGAACTCATGTGATTTCTGAGTTGTACAAACCTTTGTATGGGCGAGGGTTTTGTGCTTGCACTCTGTTTATCACATTGATAATCATTGGAATGTTTATGTCGCGCTATTTGCTATATGCCTGTTGAGAAGGTGATTCTTTTCTCATGTTTATAACAGATAGGTAGAGTATAGTTAGAGAATATTATAAGGTTAAGTGCGAGTTCTTAAAACTCATACTTATGGTAGGTTCGTGACTCATAATTATATGGTATGTTTTTGAACCCCTCAGCGAATGAACGCCTATGGTCTGACTAGGATAAGTTCTTAAACTCATATGATTGTGGCAAGTTTCTAAACTCATAACGTGTGGTAAGTTTGATGAACTAGGGTATAATTAAGTGTGAATGGAGTATTGAGGATGATAGGAATAGATAGACCTATTAAGTAATGGATCATTATAGAAAGTGGAGTTAATGGTGGAAGCATAGGTATTCTAAATCTACTAGTTATGCTAGACTTTCGAAATTTATTGACTTCGTGCTGATGTTTACACTTTTATTTTCTTGAAAAACATTGGATCAAATGATGGAACCAATGAGTTTTAACAACAATACTGTTATTTCTATGTCTATGCTAATTACTTCGGTTGGACAAAAATGATTTGCAATATATCAAAATATATTTTATATCATTAATGCATCATGTAACCTGGTGCAAAGATGATAAAAACGATGAAGTCATCAATGCAGTATTACCTAGTGTTGGATGTGATCTAAGAATCGTCAGCCCACTATGGTATGATGTAGTATGATAAAGCCACCAAATGACGAAATCATCAACGAACTGTAAATGTAACAACCCGATATTTTCTATAAAAATTAAATCATAAATTTTGCGTATAATTTTTTTTTTATTTCAAGGATGAGGATTTGTACAAAATAATGTGTATATGTAATTATGTAATAAATAAAAATATATTTATTACATAAATATTTGCAAAGAATTTTATTTTAGAATTATTGATTATTATAAAGCATATTCTTATAATAATTAATTTTATAGTAGAAATATTTTTATTAATTATTTTCCATGAAAATATAATTATATATTATTTAAATAATATATGAAATGATTTTCAGAATTATTATAATAATTATTTATTTTATTATATGAAGTTATGCAATATTAATTAAGTTAATTATTTTAACTTAATTAATAATGTTATATATGAAGAATAAATCAGATATGGAATCCAAACACTAATTTTAGATTTTTATCAATGGATAAGAATAATAATATAATAATATTATATTTTGATTTTTCAGTGCTGTAATTATGTACCGTATTTTTGTGGACTGACCATGGTTGGTCAATTATGAGGTATTATGATAAAACCCTAATTTTACTGACAAACACTAATTTCGAAGTCAAATGAGACTTTAAAATCTGTTAAGGCAATATGTTATGTGATTCATGATAATTATAATTATTAATAATCAAGAGAAAACCCTAATTTAAAACTCAGGTTGAGTTTGACACTGTTATATAACTGTGTTATATGGTGGATGCATGCTATGTATTATATGACTTTTTGATTAATTAGGTATACCCTAATTAATATTTAGAAATATTAATTTCTAGAAACCCTAATATTTATTTTATAAACCTTATTTTATTTAAATTGTAAACCCTAATGGTTGATTTGGAAAGCTTAATGCTAATTAGTGTATCTTAAACCTAATTAGTAAGGTGTTAAGTAATTAAAAACCTAATTAATTAAGAAACCTTAATTTTGCATGTTAGAAACAAAAATTTATTATTTTATTTTATAATTAAAACCCTAATTTATAATTAGTAACTCAATTTGTGATATGGGTAATACCAATTGCTAAGTATTTGCACTAATTGTTAAATTAGTAAGTTTAATTATAATTATTAAATTATTGAACTTAGTGTTTAATTTCTAAATATTAGAAAACCTACACTAATTAAGAAAACCTTAATTATTTTTTTTAGAAACTAAATTGTTATTTATTTTTCCTAATTTTGGAAATCCTAGAATGTAAGACCCCGAATTTTATGAAATAAAATTATTCAATTTTTCTTATAATTACAATTCAGTAAATGGTTAAATTGATAAAAAGTTAAAGTTATGGGTGATATGTGAAAACTTTTCAAAATACGTAAGTGGTTATAAAATATTCATTGTTGTCGGGGAATATTAATCGTTTGGTCGTGGAATATTCTTTCTGTCGGGGAATATTCGTACGACGGCGCATACATTTGTGGGCCCCATAACAGAATAACTGTCGGATGAAGAAAATGACAAATTTGAGTTTTTATAAATAACGGCGTAGTTGTTACCGTTAACACTATTGAAATACCTGGTGATTAAAATATAGTAATACGCGTAGTTGCACAGTAGCACACGACAGTAGCACACGGTATTACACAGTATTTTTTTTAATTATTATTGATTCTTACGTGAGAAGACACTACTCAATAATTGTTACAGTAATTACTGTTCAGTATTTTATTTTATTGATTCAATAATTGCTGCATTGATATTTTATATTATTGTTGTTCAATAATTGTCAATGCACAGTATTTCCCATTATCAGATCAATAATTCAAATTATTTGAATAATATTATTAGATAATATTATTGGCAATGTCTAGAAAGTTCTGTCTAAGGAGAGGTTTGGTCACCTAATTGCGCGCCAGTAAGGAGAAATTCTTATTGGAAAGCCCCCTCTTTCCTGAGAACGGCCTGTTTGTCATAAATGTGATTCTGTAATATTATTTGTGAATAATTAATTATTGATTCATATGATAAGGAAATATTTATTTTATGTGAATATAAATGAGGGATATATTTTTGTGGTTAAAAATGAAAGAGTTAATGTTGAGGTGTTTTATCTGTATTTTTGTCGGAACGGAGGTATTGAAAATTAAATTAGGGTTTTTGAGATATTTTGTGAGGGTTATAATTTTTAATCCGACCGTTGGATCGTGGTAATATTTGGATATGTTAGACATATATAAGTTGATTATATGTCCACAAATTTTGAACCGTTAAAAATAAACGTATGATTTGTTATGAATTTTACGAGATGACTAGTTCAGAAATTGTTGAATTTTCGGAGTTAATCATTTTGGTAGAAAATTCTAGAATTGGTGGACCCCACTCTTGGTTGGTGAGAAAATATGTTGAGATTTTTATTCAAATGTGATAGGCTTGAATAGTAGCAGGTAAAGCCATCAGGTTGCAGGTAAAGTCTCTAACATTTTCCTATAAATAGAGGGCTAAGTTAGAATTGAAAATTACACCAGAAATATAAGCTTTCTCTCTTTCTCTCTCTATATTATGAAGCATATTTTGTGAGTATTTAGATACTTTGAGACTTGCTATTCAGTGCAAGTTTCCTTCGGCTTTGCATTTCAATCAGAAATACTGCACTTTTGAGGTAACGGATAGTAAGGGATTTTAAGGGTTATTATGTTTTTCAGTTTCGTAATTTTTCTGACCTTCAGAAAATTCTGAAAAAATTTGAAATGATATTTTGATGAGTTTTATTGATTGTGTCCAAAAATGGTGATTTTTGGATGTATAGATTAAGAGTTATGAATTTTATGAGAAAAGACTATTTTAAAAGTAACCGCTTATAACTCCTTGTGGTTAACTCCAAAATTGATGAAATTTTTATTGGGAGTACATCTATATAATATTAGTGTACTCTGTGAATTTCGGAATTTTAGGATAAAAGTACAATTTATGATCAATGTCTAAATATTCGGCGGTTTTGGCCATATGAAAAATAGTAAATGAGTTTTAGAAATTTTGAGAAAAATATATGTTCAATATGTGACTATATTCTGCTAAATTCCAGAAAAAAAATATTTTTGGAACTGATTTGGTATTTTTCATGAAAATGTACTAGTTATGAGTAAATGAATTAAATATGTTATGTGAAGTAAGAAAATTGAAAAATAGAATTTTATGGCTTGAGAATCCTATATGATGTATATGTAGATTTTTGATGAGGGTTTTGGTTATTGGTAATGAAATCTTATGAGTTTGGCATTTTAGAATGATTAAATGCATTATTTAGTAAAGTGTAAACAATTAAAATAAATTGTTTATAAGATTAAGAAATATTATTCTTTCAATATCATTATACCGAAATATTGGTATAAATTTTATTATAGAATTTCTATCTTTTTGTGTCGGAGTTACTATTCATAAGTTATTATTCACGAGTTACTATTCATGAGTTACTATTCACGAGTTACTATTCACAGAAAAATTGATTTTTTTTTCTGACCAAATTATCGTTGATTTATGAATATTGCTCTTGAAATTAAATTCATGTTTTGATCATATTATTTTTATTATCATATATAACATTTTTATAACCCTGATGTTGAATTTCTCTTTCACTTGAGTGTAAAGATGGGTAAATTATTGGTATGATCGTGACTGAGGAATATCTTTGGCCTGTAGTGTAAAGATGAATTGTTAACTGGTATGATCATGACCATTAAATTTATAATTGAATATCTTTAGCTTAAGTGTAAAGATGAATTGATTAACATGGTTATAACTATTGTTTATATAAATTCTGAAATGATTATATATTTGAGATATGAATATATTTGGCCTGTAGTGCAAATATGAACTGTTGAGGAATATCTTTGGCCTGTAGTGCAAAGATGAATTGTTGATGAATATATTTGGCCTGTAGTGCAAAGATGGTCTGTTGATGAATTTCTTTGATCGTAGTGCAAAGATGAAATTGTTAGCATGATTATAAACAGGAACTGTTAACCATGATCTTTGATATTTCAGGTAAAGACATGTGATGAAAATTATCTTCGTCCTGGATGTGAAAAGGAATTTAGAATTACAATTATAATTATGAGTTATTCATATAATTTTAGAAAGAAACTGTTGATTAATGTTACAGGGATAAAACATTGTTGGTGGACTTTTAATGTGGAGAAGAGAATAGACTTTATGGTCTATTTGACTCTTCTAATGGATTGTTCGTTCCGCTGCAACTATGGTTGAAATTTTTATCATCCACTATATGTTCTAAATCTCTGATTTATTATTGGTGAAGACTATTGATAATTTATTTATCTTTAGTCATGATATTTGTTACTGGGCTAGTTGTGCTCACCCTTTTGTTTCACAATTCCTTTCAGCTAATAAGAGTGTAGCTGGGTCGAGCGGGGGTAACAGGGGAATAGAACGGTGGTCATCATTTAGTAGTTATATTTGGTGAATCACCTAGGGTGAAGCGAACCCAACGTTGGAATGGTGTTTTGCCACTGTCATACAAGATGTCTAATGACATACAATCTCGTGTCATCATAAGACAGGGTTGTGCACATCCACTTGTTGAGTATATTTACGAGCACTACCTATATAATCTTGGTGTTTGTTTGAAGTATAATTCTCATTTAGAGACAGTGGAGATAATGATAAGTCAAGAGAAGACTCACCATTGGAAAGAATATGATAGTAATCTTCTCGTTTTTCTTTGGGGTATATTGGGTCAACCAAGGATAATTCTGTGGCTATATGATATCTATCACAACCTAGAACCATGGTCTGCCATGTACAAGGGTTTCCTTGAGCACTTCCCAAATATTCTAATTTCAAAAATACTTTTTGACTATACCTTTATGTAAGGTGTCATTGTGAGGTGCTGTCCACGGTTGGGATATGAGTCACATTTGGTATATATTTGTATCCAAACTCACAGCATATGTGTTGTTGTATTTTGCACGACAATTGTTGTAATAAAGTTGTAGTTATTTTCTGTACCATGTATTTGGCGACTCAGAATAGGTTGTATGGAATGGACCTATTTTGGGGTTGTCATAGTTGGTATCAGAGCTTAGGGATATGATCTTTGGCGGAGATCGGGAAATAGAACTAAAAGGGGAGAGATGAGTAAATCCTTCGCTAGTGTGTCCTTCCTAAGCTTATTTGTTGGTCAGTCATAATATCGGGATATTATGTGATATGTTAATTTGTTAAATTAACCCTTCTTTTGAAGCTGTATTCTAGAATGATATATGAAATACAGGAGATGAGCATTGGAGAAATTATGATGGCAGGGAAGATGGAATCTGAAATGAAAGGAAGGTATTCTCAACTCTTTGAAATACCAGGTACGTAAATTTCGGGGACGAAATTTCATAAGGAGTGGAGATTGTAAGACCCCGAATTTTATGAAATAAAAGTATTCAATTTTTCTTATAATTACAATTCAGTAAATGGTTAAATTGATAAAAAATTAAAGTTATGGGTGATATACGAAAACTTTTCAAAATACGCAATTGGTTATAAAATATTCATTGTTGTCGGAGAATATTAATCGTTTGATCGTGGAATATTCTTTCTGTCGGGGAATATTCGTACGACGGCGCATACATTTGTGGGCCCCATAACAGAATAACTGTCGGTTGAAGAAAACGACAAATTTGAGCTTTTATAAATAACGGCGTAGTTGTTACCGTTAACACTATTGGAATACCTGGTGGTTAAAATACAGTAATACGCGTAGTTGCGCAGTAGCACACGGTATTACACAATATTTTTTTAATTATTATTGATTCTTACGTGAGAAGGCACTACTCAATAATTGTTACAGTAATTACTGTTCAATATTTTATTTTATTGATTCAATAATTGCTGCATTGATAATTTATATTATTGTTGTTCAATAAGTATCACTGCACAGTATTTCCCATTATCAGAGCAATAATTCATATTATCTGAATAATATTATTAGATAACATTATTGGCAATGTCTAAAAAGTTATGTTTAAGGAGAGGTTTGGTCACCTAATTGCGCCCCAATAAGGAGAAATTCTTATTGGAAAGCCCCCTCTTTCTTGGGAACGGCCTGGTTGTCATAAATATGATTCTGTAATATTATTTGTGAATAATTAATTATTGATTCATATGATAAGGAAATATTTATTTTATGTGGATATAAATGGGGGATATATTTTTGTGGTTAAAAATGAAGGATTTAATGTTGAGGTATTTTATCTGTATTTTTGTCGGAACGGAGGTATTGAAAATCAAATTAGGGTTTTTGAGATATTTTACGAGGGTTATAATTTTTAATCCGACCGTTGGATCGTGGTAATATTTTGATATGTTATACATATATAAGTTGATTATATGTCCACAAATTTTGAACCGTTAAAAATAAACGTATGATTTGTTATGAATTTTACGAGATGACTAGTTCAGAAATTGTTGAATTTTTGGAGTTAATCATTTTGGTAGAAAAATCTAGAATTGGTGGGCCCCACTCTTTGTTGGTTAGAAAATGTGCTGAGATTTTTATTCAAATGTGGTAGGCTTGAATAGTAGCAGGTAAAGCCATCAGGTTGCAGGTTAAGTCTACTTCGGCGTGCTAACATTTTCCTATAAATAGAGGGCTAAGTTAGAATTGAAAATTACACCAGAAATATAAGCTTTCTCTCTTTCTCTCTCTATATTATGAAGCATATTTTGTGAGTATTTAGATACTTTGAGACTTGCTATTCAGTGCAAGTTTCCTTCGGCTTTGCATTCCAATCAGAAATACTGCACTTTTGAGGTAAGGGATAGTAGGGGATTTTAAGGGTTATTATGTTTTTCAGTTTCGTAATTTTTCTGACCTTCAGAAAATTCTGGAAAAATTTGAAATGATATTTTGATGAGTTTTATTGATTGTGTCCAAAAATGGTGATTTTTGGATGTATAGATTAAGAGTTATGAATTTTATGAGAAAAGACTATTTTAAAAGTAACCGCTTATAACTCCTTGTGGTTAACTCCAAAATTGATGAAATTTTTATTGGGAGTACATCTATATAATATTAGTGTACTCTGTGAATTTCAGAATTTTAGGATAAAAGTACAATTTATGATCAATGTCAAAATATTCGACGGTTTTGGCCATATAAAAAATAGTAAATGAGTTTTAGAAATTCTGAGAAAAATATATGTTCAATATGTGACTATATTCTGCTAAATTCCAGAAAAGAAATATTTTTAGAACTGATTTGGTATTTTTCATGAAAATGTACTAGTTATGAGTAAATGAATTAAATATGTTATGTGAAGTAAGAAAATTGAAAAATAGGATTTTATGGCTTGAGAATCCTATATGAGGTATATGCAGATTTTTGATGAGGGTTTTGGTTATTGGTAATGAAATCTTATGAGTTTGGTATTTTAGGATGATTAAATACATTATTTAGTAAAGTGTAAACAATTAAAATAAATTGTTTATAAGATTAAGAAATATTATTCTTTCAATATCATTATACCGAAATATTGGTATAAATTTTATTGTGAAATTTCTATCTTTTTGTGTCGGAGTTACTATTCACGAGTTACTATTCACGAGTTACTATTCATGAGTTATTATTCACGAGTTACTATTCACAGAAAAATTAGTTTCTTTTACTGACCAAATTTTCGTTGATTTATGAATATTGCTCTTGAAATTAAATTCATGTTTTGATCATATTGTTTTTACTATCATATATAACATTTTTATAACCCTGATGTTGAATTTCTCTTTCACTTGAGTGTAAAGATGGATAAATTATTGGTATGATCGTGACTGAGTAATATCTTTGGCCTGTAGTGCAAAGATGAATTGTTAACTGGTATGATCATGACCATTAAATTTATAATTGAATATCTTTAGCTTAAGTGTAAAGATGAATTGATTAACATGGTTATAATTATTGTTTATATAAATTCTGAAATGATTATATATTTGAGATATGAATATATTTGGCCTGTAGTGCAAATATGAACTGTTGAGGAATATCTTTGGCCTGTAGTGCAAAGATAAATTGTTGATGAATATCTTTGGCCTGTAGTGCAAAGATGGTATGTTGATGAATATCTTTGATCGTAGTGCAAAGATGAAATTATTAGCATGCTTATAAACAGGAACTGTGATTTGGTATAACCATGATCTTTGATATTTCTGGTAAAGACATGTGATGAAAATTATCTTCGTCCCGGATTCGAAAAGGAATTTAGAATTACAATTATGATTATGAGTTATTCATATAATTGTGGAAAGAAACTGTTGATTAATGTTACAGGGATAAAACAATGTTGGTGGACTTTTAATGTGGAGAAGATAATAGACTTTATGGTCTATTTGACTCTTCTAATGGATTGCTCGTTCCGCTGCAACTATGGTTGAAATTTTTATCATCTACCATATGTTCTAAATCTCTGATTTATTATTGATGAAGACTATTGATAATTTATTTATCTTTAGTCATGATATTCTTTACTGGGCTAGTTGTGCTCACCCTTTTGTTTCACAATTCCTTTCAGGTAATAAGAGTGTAGCTGGGTCGAGCGGGGGTAACAGGGGAATAGAACGGTGGTCATCATTTAGTAGTTATATTTGGTGAATCATCTAGGGTGAAGCGAGCCCAACGTTGGAAGGGTGTTTTACCACTGTCATATAAGATGTCTAATGACATATAACCTCGTGTCATCATAAGACAGCGTTGTGCACATCCACTTGCTGAGTATATTTACGAGCACTACCTATATAATCTTGGTGTTTGATTGAAGTATAATTCTCATTTAGAGACAGTGGAGATAATGATAAGTCAAGAGAAGACTCACCATTGGGAAGAATATGATAGTAATCTTCTCATTTTTCTTTGGGGTATATTGGGTCAACCAAGGATAATTCTGTGGCCATATGATATCTATCACAACCTAGAAGCATGGCCTCCCATGTACAATGGTTTCCTTGAGCACTTCCCAAAGATTCTAATTTCTAAAACAGTTTTTGACTATACCTTTATGTAAGGTGTCATTGTGAGGTGCTATCCACGGTTGGGATATGAGTCATATTTGGTATATATTTGTATCCAAACTCACATCATATGTGTTGTTGTATTTTGCACGACAATTGTTGTAATAAAGTTGTAGTTGTTTTATGTACCATGTATTTGGCGACTCAGAATAGGTTGGATGGAAAGGACCTATTTTGGGGTTGTCACAGTTGGTATCAGAGCTTAGGGATATGATCTTTGGCGGAGATCGGAAAATAGAACTAGGAGGAGAGAGATGAGTAAATCATTCGCTAGTGTGTCCTACCTAAGCTTATTTGTTGGTCAGTCATAATATCGGGATATTATGTGATATGTTAATTTGTTAAATTAACCCTTGTTTTGAAGCTGTATTCTAGAATGATATTTGAAATACAGGAGATGAGCAATGGAGAAATTATGATGACAGGAAAGATGGAATCTGAAATGAAAGGAATGTAAGATCCCGAATTTTATGAAATAAAAGTATTCAATTTTTCTATTCAGTAAATGGTTAAATTGATAAATGTTAAAGTTAAGGGTGATATATAAAATATTCATTATTGTCGGGGAATATTCGTTTGGTGGAATATTCTTTCTGTCGGAGAATATTCGTACGACGGCGCAGCTATTTGTGGGCCCCATAACGAATAACTGTCGGATGAAGAAAATGACAAATTTGAGTTTTTACAAATAACGGCGTAGTTGTTACCGTTAACACTGTTGGAATAGCCGGTGGTTAAAATACAGTAATACGCGTTATTGCACAGTAGCACACGGTATTGCATAGTATTTTTGAAATTATTGATTCTTACGTAAGAAGGCACTACTCAATAATTGTTACAGTAATTACTGTTCAATATTTTATTTTATTGATTCAATAATTGCTACGTTAAAATTTTATATTATTGTTGTTCAATAATTGTTGTTGCACAGTATTTCCCATTATCAGATCAATAATTCATATTATTTGAATAGTATTATTAGATAGCATTATTGGCAATGTCTAGAAAGTTCTGTCTAAGGAGAGGTTTGGTCATCTAATTGCGCGCCAGTAAGGAGAAATCCTTATTGGAAAGCCCCCTCTTTCCTGGGAACGGCCTGGTTGTCATAAATGTGATTCTGTAATATTATTTGTGAATAATTAATTATTGATTCATATGATAAGGAAATATTTATTTTATGTGGATATAAATGAGAGATATATTTTTGTGGTTAAAAATGAAGGAGTTAATGTTGAGGTTTTTATCCGTATTTTTGTCGGAATGGAGGTATTAAAAATCAGGATTTTTGAGATATTTTGCGGGGGTTATAATTTTTAATCCGACCGTTGGATCGTGGTAATTTTTGGATATGTTATACATATATAAGTTGAGTATATGTCCATAAATTTTGAACCGTTAAAAATGAACGTATGATTTGTTATGAATTTTAAGAGGTGGCTGATTCGGAAATCAGGTTATAAATCATTTTTGGTGGAAAATTCTAGAATTGGTGGGCCCCACTTGTGGTTGGTGAAGAAATGTGCTGAATTATATTTCAAATGTGGTGGGTGGGAATAGTAGCAGGTAAAGCCATCAGGTTGCAGGTCAAACCTACCAAAATTTTCCTATAAATAGAGGGCTAAGTTAAAATTGAAAATCACACCAGAAACAAGTTTTCTCTCTTTCTCTCTCTAGATTATTGAGTGTATTTTGTGAGTATTTAGATACTCTGTGAGTTTCTATTCATCAGTGCAAGTTTCCTTCAGCCTTTTACCGATCAGAAGTACTGCTCTTTTGAGGTAAGGGATAGTAAGGGATAGTAAGGGATTTTAAGGGTTGTTATGTTTTTCAGTTTCGTAATTTTTCTGACCTTCAAAAATTCTGGAAAAATTTGAAATGATATTTTGATGAGTTTTCTTGATTGTGTCCAAAAATGGTGATTTTTGGATGTATAGATTGAGAGTTATGAATTTTATGAGAAAAAACTATTTTAAAAGTAACAGCTTATAATTCCTTGTGGTTAACTCCAAAATTGATAAAATTTTTATTGGGAGTACATGTATATGATAGAAGTATACTCTGTAAATTTCAGAATTTTTAGACAAAAGTACAATTTTTGATAAATGTCTAAATATTCGGCTATTTTGGCCATATGAAAAATAGTAAATGGCTTTTAAAAATTCTGAGAAAAATATATGTTCACTATGGGACTATATTATGCTAAATCCCAGAAAAAAAATATTTTTGGAACTGATTTGGTATTTTTCATGAAAATGGTCTAGTTATGAGTAAATGAATTAAATATATTTTGTGAAGAAAGAAAATTGGAAAATAGGATTTTATGGCTTGAGAATCCTATATGAGGTATATGCAGATTTTTGATGAGGGTTTTGGTTATTGATGATGAAATTGTAAGAGTTGGCATTTTATGATGATTAAATACATTAATTAGTAAAGTGTAAACAATTAAAATAAATTATTTATAAATTTAAGTAATGTTATTCTTTCAATATCATTATACCGAAATATTGGTATGGATTTTATTGTGGAATTTCTATCTTTTGTGTCGGGGTTACTATTCATGAGTTACTATTCACGATTTACTATTCATGAGTTACGAATATTACTCTTGAGATTAAAACTATATGTTGATCATATTATTTTCATATATAACATTTTTATAACCCTGATGTTGAAATTCTCTTTCACTAGAGTGTAAAGATGGGTAGATTATTGGTATGATCATGACTAGGGTTCTCTTTGGCCTGTAGTGCAAAGTTGAATTGTGACTGGTATGATCATGACCATTGAATTTATAATTGAATATCTTAAGCTTAAGTGCAAAGGTGAATTGATTAACATGGTTATAATTATTGTTTATATAAATTTTGAAATGATTATATATTTCTTTGAGATATTAATATATTTGGCCTGTAGTGCAAATATGAACTGTTGATGAATATATTAAGCCGTAGTGCAAATATGAACTGTTGAGGAATATCTTTGGCCTGTAGTGCAAAGATGAATTGTTGATGAATATCTTTGGCCCGTAGTGCAAAGATGACATGTTGTTGAATATCTTTGGCCAGTAGTGCAAAGATGAACAGATGTTGAGATAAACATGACCAACTGGTGATACAAATGAATATCTTTGGCCGTAGTGCAAAGATGGATTTATTAGTATGATTATGAACAGGAAATGTGATTTGGTATAACCATGATCTTTGATGTTCCAGGTAAAGATAGGTGATGAAAATTATCTTCGTCCTGGATGAGAAGAGGAATTTAGAACTACAGTTATGATTATGAGTTATTCATATGATTGTGGACCAGAATTGTTGATTGATGTTACAGGGATAAAACATTGTTGATGGATTTTTAACATGGAGAAGATAATAGACTTTATAGTCTATTTGACTCTTCTAATGGATTGCTCGTTCCGCTGCAACTATGGTTGAAATTTTTATCATTTACCATATGTTCTAAATCTCTGATTTATTGTTGATGAAGGCTATTGATAATTGAATTATCTTTAGTCATGATATTCTTTACTGAGCTAGTTGTGCTCACCCTTTTGCTTCACAATTCCTTTCAGGTAATAAGAGTGTAGCTGGGTCGAGCGGGGGTAACAAGGGAATAGAACGGTGGTCATCATTTAGTAGTTATATTTGGTGAAGAAAATAGGGTGAGGCGAACCCAACGTTGGAAGGGTGTTTTGTCACTATCATACAAGATGTCTAATGACATACAACCTCGTGTCATCATAGGACAGGGTTGTGCTCATCCACTTGCTGAGTATATCTATGGGCACTACCTATATAATCTTGGTGTTTGTTTGAAGTATAATTCTCAATTAGAGACAGTGGAGATAATGATAAGTCAAGAGAAGACTCACCATTGGGAAGAATATGATAGTAATCTTCTCATTTTTCTTTGGGGTCTATTGGGTCAACCAAGGATAATTCTGTGGCCATATGATATCTATCATAACCTAGACGCGTGGCCTCCCATGTACGAAGGTTTCCTTGAGCACTTCCCAAAGATTCTAATTTCTAAAACAGTTTTTGACTATACCTTTATGTAAGGTGTTATTGTGAGGTGATGTCCACGGTTGGAACATGAGTCACATTTGGTATATATTTGTATTCAAACTCACAGCATATGTGGTGTTGTATTTTGCACGACAATTGTTGTATTAAAGTTGTAGTTGTTTTCTGTACCATGTATTTGGCGACTCAGAATAGGTTGGATGGAATGGACCTATTTTGGGGTTGTTACAAGGAAGGTATTCTCAACTCTTTAAAATACCAGGTACGTAAATTTCGGGGACGAAATTTCATAAGGAGGGGAGATTGTAAGACCCCGAATTTTATGAAATAAAAGTATTCAATTTTTCTTATAATTACAATTCAGTAAATGGTTAAATTGATAAAAAATTAAAGTTATGGGTGATATGTGAAAACTTTTCATAATACGCAAGTGATTATAAAATATTCATTGTTGTCGGAAAATATTAATCGTTTGGCCGTGGAATATTCTTTCTGTCGGGAAATATTCGTACGACGGCGCATACATTTGTGGGCCCTATGACAGAATAACTGTCGGATGAAGAAAACGACAAATTTGAGTTTTTATAAATAACGGCGTAGTTGTTACCGTTAACACTATTGGAATACCTGGTGGTAAAAATACAGTAATACGCGTAGTTGCACTGTAGCACACGGTATTACACAGTATTTTTTGTAATTATTATTGATTTTTACGTGAGAAGGCACTACTCAATAATTGTTACAGTAATTACTATTTAATATTTTATTTTATTGATTCAATAATTGCTGCATTGATATTTTATATTATTGTTGTTCAATAATTATCACTGCACAGTATTTCCCATTATCAGATCAATAATTCATATTATTTGAATAATATTATTAGATAACATTATTGGCGATGTCTAAAAAGTTCTGTCTAAGGAGAGGTTTGGTCACCTAATTGCGCACCAGTAAGGAGAAATTCTTATTGGAAAGCCCCCTCTTTCCTGGGAACGGCCTGGTTGTCATAAATGTGATTCTGTAATATTATTTATGAATAATTAATTATTGATTCATATGATAAGAAAATATTTATTTTATGTGGATATAAATGAAGGATATATTTTTGTGGTTATAAATGAAGGAGTTAATGTTGAGGTGTTTTATCTGTATTTTTGTCGGAACGGGGGTATTTAAAATCAAATTAGGGTTTTTGAGATATTTTGCGAGGGTTATAATTTTTAATCCAACCGTTGGATCGTGGTAATATTTGGATATGTTATACATATATAAGTTGATTATATGTCACAAATTTTGAACCGTTAAAAATAAACGCATGATTTGTTATGAATTTTACGAGATGACTAGTTCAGAAATTGTTGAATTTTCGGAGTTAATCATTTTGGTAAAAAATTCTATAATTGGTGGGCCCCACTCTTGGTTGGTGAGAAAGTATACTGAGATTTTTATTCAAAAGTTGTAGGCTTGAATAGTAGCAGGTAAAGCCACCAGGTTGCAGGTTTAGTCTGCTTCGGCGTGCTAACATTTTCCTATAAATAGAGGGCTAAGTTAGAATTGAAAATCACACCAGAAACATAAGCTTTCTCTCTTTATCTCTTTATATTATGAAGCATATTTTGTGAGTATTTAGATACTTTGAGAGTTGTTTTTCAGTGCAAGTTTCCTTCGGCTTTGCATTCCAGGCAGAAATACTGCACTTTTGAGTTAAGGGATAGTAAGGGATTTTAAGGGTTATTATATTTTTCAGTTTCGTAATTTTTCTGACCTTCAGAAAATTCTGAAAAATTTTGAAATGATATTTTGATGAGTTTTATTGATTGTGTCCAAAAATGGTGATTTTTGGATGTATAAATTAAGAGTTATGAATTTTATGAGAAAAGACTATTTTAAAAGTAACCGCTTATAACTCCTTGTGGTTAACTCCAAAATTGATGAAATTTTTATTGGGAGTACATCTATATAATATTAGTGTACTTTGTGAATTTCGGAATTTTAGGATAAAAGTACAATTTATGATCAATGTCTAAATATTCGGCGGTTTTGGCCATATGAAAAATAGTAAATGAGTTTTAGAAATTCTGAGAAAAATATATGTTCAATATGTGACTATATTCTGCTAAATTCCAGAAAAGAAATATTTTTGGAACTGATTTGGTATTTTTCATGAAAATGTACTAGTTATGAGTAAATGAATTAAATATGTTATGTGAAGTAAGAAAATTGAAAAATAGAATTTTATGGCTTGAGAATCCTATATGATGTATATGCAGATTTTTGATGAGGGTTTTGGTTATTGGTAATGAAATCTTATGAGTTTGGCATTTTAGGATGATTAAATGCATTATTTAGTAAAGTGTAAACAATTAAAATAAATTGTTTATAAGATTAAGAAATATTATTCTTTCAATATCATTATACCGAAATATTGGTATAAATTTTATTATAGAATTTCTATCTTTTTGTGTCGGAGTTACTATTCATAAGTTATTATTCACGAGTTACTATTCATGAGTTACTATTCACGAGTTACTATTCACAGAAAAATTGATTTTTTTTTCTGACCAAATTATCGTTGATTTATGAATATTGCTCTTGAAATTAAATTCATGTTTTGATCATAATATTTTTATTATCATATATAACATTTTTATAACCCTGATGTTGAATTTCTCTTTTACTTGAGTGTAAAGATGGGTAAATTATTGGTATGATCGTGACTGAGGAATATCTTTGGCCTGTAGTGCAAAGATGGATTGTTAACTGGTATGATCATGACCATTAAATTTATAATTGAATATCTTTAGCTTAAGTGTAAAGATGAATTGATTAACATGGTTATAATTATTGTTTATATAAATTCTGAAATGATTATATATTTGAGATATGAATATATTTGGCCTGTAGTGCAAATATGAACTGTTGAGGAATATCTTTGGCCTGTAGTGCAAAGATGAATTGTTGATGAATATATTTGGCCTGTAGTGTAAAGATGGTCTGTTGATGAATATCTTTGATCGTAGTGCAAAGATGAAATTGTTAGCATGATTATAAACAGGAACTGTGATTTGGTATAACCATAATCTTTGATATTTCAGGTAAAGACATGTGATGAAAATTATCTTCGTCCTGGATGTGAAAAGGAATTTAGAATTTCAATTATAATTATGAGTTATTCATATAATTTTAGAAAGAAACTGTTGATTAATGTTACAGGGATAAAACATTGTTGGTAGACTTTTAATGTGGAGAAGATAATAGACTTTATGGTCTATTTGACTCTTCTAATGGATTGTTCGTTCCGCTGCAACTATGGTTGAAATTTTTATCATCTACTATATGTTCTAAATCTCTGATTTATTATTGATGAAGACTATTGATAATTTATTTATCTTTAGTCATGATATTCGTTACTGGGCTAGTTGTGCTCACCCTTTTGTTTCACAATTCCTTTCAGCTAATAAGAGTGTAGTTGGGTCGAGCGGGGGTAACAGGGGAATAGAACGGTGGTCATCATTTAGTAGTTATATTTGGTGAATCATCTAGGGTGAAGCGAACCCAACGTTAGAATGGTGTTTTGCCACTGCATACAAGATGTCTAATGACATACAATCTCGTGTCATCATAAGACAGGGTTGTGCACATCCACTTGCTGAGTATATTTACGAGCACTACCTATATAATCTTGGTGTTTGTATGAAGTATAATTCTCATTTAAAGATAGTGGAGATAATGATAAGTCGAGAGAAGACTTACCATTGGGAAGAATATGATAGTAATCTTCTCATTTTTCTTTGGGGTATATTGGGTCAACCAAGGATAATTCTGTGGCCATATGATATCTATCACAACCTAGAAGCATGGCCTCCCATGTACAAGGGTTTCCTTGAGCACTTCTCAAAGATTCTAATTTCTAAAACAGTTTTTGACTATACCTTTATGTAAGGTGTCATTGTGAGGTGATGTCCACGGTTGGGATATGAGTCACATTTGGTATAAATTTGTATCCAAACTCACAGCATATGTGTTGTTGTATTTTACATGACAATTATTGTAATAAAGTTGTAGTTGTTTTCTGTACCATGTATTTGGCGACTCAGAATAGGTTGGATGGAATAGACCTATTTTGGGGTTGCCACAGGTGGTATCAGAGCTTAGGGATATGATCTTTGGCGGAGATCGGGAAATAGAACTAGGAAGGGATAGATGAGTAAATCATTCGCTAGTGTGTCCTACCCAAGCTTATTTGTTGGTCAGTCATAATATCGGGATATTATGTGATATGTTAATTTGTTAAATTAACCCTTGTTTTGAAGCTGTATTCTAGAATGATATTTGAAATACAGGAGATGAGCAATGGAGAAATTATGATGACAGGGAAGAAGGAATCTGAAATGAAAGGAAGGTATTCTCAACTCTTTGAAATACCAGGTACGTAAATTTCGGGGACGAAATTTCATAAGGAGGGGAAATTGTAAGACCCCGAATTTTATGAAATAAAAGTATTCAATTTTTCTTATAATTACAATTCAGTAAATGGTTAAATTGATAAAAAGTTAAAGTTATGGGTGATATGTGAAAACTTTTCAAAATACGCAAGTGGTTAAAAAATATTCATTGTTGTAGGGGAATATTAATCGTTTGGTCGTGGAATATTCTTTCTGTCGGAGAATATTCATACGACGGCGCATACATTTGTGGGCCCCATAACAGAATAACTGTCGGATGAAAAAAATGATAAATTTGAGCTTTTATAAATAACGGCGTAGTTGTTACCGTTAACACTATTAGAATACCTGGTGGTTAAAATACAGTAATACGCGTAGTTGCACAGTAGCACACGGTATTACACAGTATTTTTTTAATTATTATTGTTTCTTACGTGAGAAGGCACTACTCAATAATTGTTACAGTAATTACTGTTCAATATTTTATTTTATTGATTCAATAATTGCTGCATTGATATTTTATATTATTGTTGTTCAATAATTGTCACTGCACAGTATTTCCCATTATCAGATCAATAATTCATATTATTTGAATAATATTATTAGATAAAATTATTGGCAATGTCTAGAAAGTTCTGTCTAAGGAGAGGTTTGGTCATCTAATTGCGCGTCAGTAAGGAGAAATTCTTATTGGAAAGCCCCCTCTTTCCTAGGAACGGCCTGGTTGTCGTAATTGTGATTCTGTAATATTATTTGTGAATAATTAATTATTGATTCATATGATAAGGAAATATTTATTTTATATGGATATAAATGAGGGATATATTTTTGTGGTTAAAAATGAAGGAGTTAATGTTGAGGTGTTTTATCTGTATTTTTATCGGAACGGAGGTATTGAAAATTAAATTAGGGTTTTTGAGATATTTTGCGAGGGTTATAATTTTTAATCCGACCGTTGGATCGTGGTAATATTTGGATATTTTATACATATATAAGTTAATTGTATGTCCACAAATTTTGAAACGTTAAAAATAAACGTATGATTTGTTATGAATTTTACGAGATGACTAGTTCAGAAATTGTTGAATTTTCGGAGTTAATCATTTTGGTAGAAAATTCTAAAATTGGCGGGTCCCACTCTTAGTTGGTGAGAAAATGTGCTGAGATTTTTATTCAAATATGGTAGGCTTGAATAGTAGCAGGTAAAGCCATCAGGTTGCAGGTTAAGTCTGCTTCGGCGTGCTAACATTTTCCTATAAATAGAGGGCTAAGTTAGAATTAAAAATTACACCAGAAACATAAGCTTTCTCTCTTTCTCTCTCTATATTATGAAGCATATTTTGTGAGTATTTAGATACTTTGAGAGTTTTTATTCAGTGCAAGTTTCCTTCGGCTTTGCTTTCCAGTCAGAAATACTGCACTTTTGAGGTAAGGGATAATAAGGGATTTTAAGGGTTATTATGTTTTTCAGTTTCGTAATTTTTCTAAACCTTTAGAAAATTTTGAAAAAATTTGAAATGATATTTTGATGAGTTTTATTGATTGTGTCTAAAAATGATGATTTTTGGAGGTATAGATTAAGAGTTATGAATTTTATGAGAAAAGACTATTTTAAAAGTAACCGCTTATAACTCCTTGTGGTTAACTCCAAAATTGATGAAATTTTTATTGGAAGTACATCTATATAATATTAGTGTACTATGTGAATTTCGAAATTTTTGGATAAAAATACAATTTATGATAAATGTCTAAATATTCGGCGATTTTGGCCATATGAAAAATAGTAAATGAGTTTTAAAAATTCTGAGAAAAATGTATGTTCAATATGGGACTATATTTTGCTAAATTCCAGAAAAGAAATATTTTTAGAACTGATTTGATATTTTTCATGAAAATGTACTAGTTATGAGTAAATGAATTAAATATGTTATGTGAAGTAAGAAAATTGAAAAATAGGATTTTATGGCTTGAGAATCCTATATGAGGTATATGCAGATTTTTGATGAGGGTTTTGGTTATTGGTAATGAAATCTTATGAGTTTGGTATTTTAGGATGATTAAATACATTATTTAGTAAAGTGTAAACAATTAAAATAAATTGTTTATAAGATTAAGAAATATTATTCTTTCAATATCATTATACCGAAATATTGGTATAAATTTTATTGTGAAATTTCTATCTTTTGTGTCGGAGTTACTATTCACGAGTTACTATTCACGAGTTACTATTCATGAGTTATTATTCACGAGTTACTATTCACAGAAAAATTAGTTTCTTTTACTGACCAAATTTTCGTTGATTTATGAATATTGCTCTTGAAATTAAATTCATGTTTTGATCATATTGTTTTTACTATCATATATAACATTTTTATAACCCTGATGTTGAATTTCTCTTTCACTTGAGTGTAAAGATGGATAAATTATTGGTATGATCGTGACTGAGTAATATCTTTGGCCTGTAGTGCAAAGATGAATTGTTAACTGGTATGATCATGACCATTAAATTTATAATTGAATATCTTTAGCTTAAGTGTAAAGATGAATTGATTAACATGGTTATAATTATTGTTTATATAAATTCTGAAATGATTATATATTTGAGATATGAATATATTTGGCCTGTAGTGCAAATATGAACTGTTGAGGAATATCTTTGGCCTGTAGTGCAAAGATAAATTGTTGATGAATATCTTTGGCCTGTAGTGCAAAGATGGTATGTTGATGAATATCTTTGATCGTAGTGCAAAGATGAAATTATTAGCATGCTTATAAACAGGAACTGTGATTTGGTATAACCATGATCTTTGATATTTCTGGTAAAGACATGTGATGAAAATTATCTTCGTCCCGGATTCGAAAAGGAATTTAGAATTACAATTATGATTATGAGTTATTCATATAATTGTGGAAAGAAACTGTTGATTAATGTTACAGGGATAAAACAATGTTGGTGGACTTTTAATGTGGAGAAGATAATAGACTTTATGGTCTATTTGACTCTTCTAATGGATTGCTCGTTCCGCTGCAACTATGGTTGAAATTTTTATCATCTACCATATGTTCTAAATCTCTGATTTATTATTGATGAAGACTATTGATAATTTATTTATCTTTAGTCATGATATTCTTTACTGGGCTAGTTGTGCTCACCCTTTTGTTTCACAATTCCTTTCAGGTAATAAGAGTGTAGCTGGGTCGAGCGGGGGTAACAGGGGAATAGAACGGTGGTCATCATTTAGTAGTTATATTTGGTGAATCATCTAGGGTGAAGCGAGCCCAACGTTGGAAGGGTGTTTTACCACTGTCATATAAGATGTCTAATGACATATAACCTCGTGTCATCATAAGACAGCGTTGTACACATCCACTTGCTGAGTATATTTACGAGCACTACCTATACAATCTTGGTGTTTGATTGAAGTATAATTATCATTTAGAGACAGTGGAGATAATGATAAGTCAAGAGAAGACTCACCATTAGGAAGAATATGATAGTAATCTTCTCATTTTTCTTTGGGGTATATTGGGTCAACCAAGGATAATTCTATGGCCATATGATATCTATCACAACCTAGAAGCATGGCCTCCCGTGTACAATGGTTTCCTTGAGCACTTCCCAAAGATTCTAATTTCTAAAACAGTTTTTGACTATACCTTTATGTAAGGTGTCATTGTGAGGTGCTATCCACGGTTGGGATATGAGTCATATTTGGTATATATTTGTATCCAAACTCACATCATATGTGTTGTTGTATTTTACACGACAATTGTTGTAATAAAGTTGTATCTTTGGCGGAGATCGGGAAATAGAACTAGGAGGGGAGAGATGAGTAAATCCTTCGCTAGTGTGCCCTACCTAAGCTTATTTGTTGGTCAGTCATAATATCGGGATATTATGTGATATGTTAATTTGTTAAATTAACCCTTGTTTTGAAGCTGTATTCTAGAATGATATTTGAAATACAGGAGATGAGCAATGGAGAAATTATGATGACAGGGAAGATGAAATCTGAAATGAAAGGAAGGTATTTTCAACTCTTTGAAATACCAGGTACGTAAATTTCGGGGACGAAATTTCATAAGCAGTGGAGATTGTAAGACCCCGAATTTTATGAAATAAAAGTATTCAATTTTTCTTATAATTACAATTTAGTAAATGGTTAAATTGATAAAAACTTAAAGTTATGGATGATATGTGAAAACTTTTCAAAATACGTAAGTGGTTATAAAATATTCATTGTTGTCGGAGAATATTAATCGTTTGGTCGTGGAATATTCTTTCTGTCGGGGAATATTCGTACGACGGCGCATACATTTGTGGGCCCTATAACAGAATAACTGTCGGTTGAAGAAAACGACAAATTTGAGCTTTTATAAATAACGGCGTAGTTGTTACCGTTAACACTATTGGAATATCTGGTGGTTAAAATACAGTAATACGCGTAGTTGCACAGTAGCACACGGTATTACACAGTATTTTTTTAATTATTATTGATTCTTACGTGAGAAGTCACTACTCAATAATTGTTACAGTAATTACTGTTCAATATTTTATTTTATTGATTCAATAATTGCTGCATTGATATTTTATATTATTGTTGTTCAATAATTGTCACTGCACAGTATTTCCCATTATCAGATCAATAATTCATATTATTTGAATAATATTATTAGATAACATTATTGGCAATGTCTAGAAAGTTCTGTCATGGAGAGGTTTGGTCACCTAATTGCGTGCCAGTAAGGAGAAATTCTTATTGGAAAGTCCCCTCTATATTTGGGAACGGCCTGGTTGTCATAAATGTGATTCTGTAATATTATTTGTGAATAATTAATTATTGATTCATATGATAAGGAAATATTTATTTTATGTGGATATAAATGAAGGATATATTTTTGTGGTTAAAAATGAAGGAGTTAATGTTGAGGTGTTTTATCTGTATTTTTGTCGGAACGGAGGTATTAAAAATCAAATTAGGGTTTTTGAGATATTTTGCGAGGGTTATAATTTTTAATCCGACCGTTGGATCGTGGTAATATTTAGATATGTTATACATATATAAGTTGGTTATATGTCCACAAATTTTGAACCGTTAAAATTAAACGTATGATTTGTTATGAATTTTACGAGATGACTAGTTCAGAAATTGTTGAATTTTCGGAGTTAATCATTTTGGTGAAAAATTCTAGAATTGGTGGGCCCCACTCTTGATTGGTGAGAAAATGTGCTGAGATTTTTATTCAAATGTGGTAGGCTTGAATAGTAGCAGGTAAAGCCATCAGGTTATAGGTTAAGTCTGCTTCGACGTGCTAACATTTTCCTATAAATAGAGGGCTAAGTTAGAATTGAAAATCACACCAGAAACATAAGCTTTCTCTCTTTCTCTTTCTATATTATGAAGCATATTTTGTGAGTATTTAAATACTTTGAGAGTTGCTATTCAGTGCAAGTTTCCTTCGGCTTTGAATTCCAGTCAGAAATACTGCACTTCTGAGGTAAGGGATATTAAGGGATTTTAAGGGTTATTATGTTTTTCAGTTTCGTAATTTTTCTGACCTTCAAAAAATTCTGGAAAAATTTGAAATGATATTTTGATGAGTTTTATTGATTGTGCCCAAAAATGGTGATTTTTGGATGTATATATTAAGAGTTATGAATTTTATCAGAAACGACTATTTTAAAAGTAACTGCTTATAACTCCTTGTGGTTAACTCCAAAATTGATGAAATTTTTATTGGGAGTACATCTATATAATATTAGTGTACTTTGTGAATTTCGGAATTTTTGCATAAAAGTACAATTTATGATAAATGTCTAAATATTCGGCGGTTTTGGCCATATAAAAAATAGTAAATGAGTTTTAAAAATTTTGAGAAAAATATATGTTCAATATGGGACTATATTCTGCTAAATTCCAGAAATAAAATATTTTTAGAATTGATTTGATATTTTTCATGAAAATGTACTAGTTATGAGTAAATGAATTAAATATGTTATGTGAAATAAGAAAATTGGAAAATTGGATTTTATGGCTTGAGAATCCTATATGAGGTATATGCAGATTTTTGATGAGGGTTTTGGTTATTGGTAATGAAATCTTATGAGTTTGGCATTTTAGGATGATTAAATGCATTATTTAGTAATGTGTAAACAATTAAAATAAATTGTTTATAAGATTAAGAAATATTATTCTTTCAATATCATTATACCAAAATATTTGTATAAATTTTATTGTGGAATTTCTATCTTTTTGTGTCAGAATTACTATTCATGAGTTACTATTCACGAGTTACTATTCATGAGTTACTATTCACGAGTTACTATTTACAGAAAAATTGGTTTCTTTTTCTGACCAAATTATCGTTGATTTATGAATATTGCTCTTGAAATTAAATTCATATTTTGATCATATTGTTTTTATTATCATATATAACATTTTTATAACCCTGATGTTGAATTTCTCTTTCACTTGAGTGTAAAGATGGGAAAATTATTGGTATGATCGTGACTGAGGAATATCTTTGGCCTGTAGTGCAAAGATGAATTGTTAACTGGTATAATCATGACCATTAAATTTATGATTGAATATCTTTAGCTTAAGTGTAAAGATGAATTGATTAACATGGTTATAATTATTGTTTATATAAATTCTGAAATGATTATATATTTGAGATATGAATATATTTGGCTTGTAGTGCAAATATGAACTGTTGAGGAATATCTTTGGCCTGTAGTGCAAATATGAACTGTTGATGAATATCTTTGGCCTGTAGTGCAAAGATGGTCTTTTGATGAATATCTTTGGCCGTAGTGCAAAGATGAAATTGTTAGCATGATTATAAACAGGAACTGTGATTTGGAATAACAATGATCTTTGATATTTCAGGTAAAGACATGTGATAAAAATTATCTTCGTCCTAGATGCGAAGAGGAATTTAGAATTACAATTATGATTATGAGTTATTCATATAATTGTGGAAAGAAACTGTTGATTAATGTTACAGGGATAAAACATTGTTGGTGGACTTTTAATGTGGAGAAGATAATAGACTTTATGGTCTATTTGACTCTTCTAATGGATTGCTCGTTCCGTTGCAACTATAGTTGAAATTTTTATCATCTACCATATGTTCTAAATCTCCGATTTATTATTGATGAAAACTATTGATAATTTATTTATCTTTAGTCATGATATTCTTTACTGGGCTAGTTGTGCTCACCCTTTTGTTTCACAATTTCTTTCAGGTAATAAGAGTGTAGCTGGGTCGAGCGGGGGTAATAGGGGAATAGAACGGTGGTCATCATTTAATAGTTATATTTGGTGAATCATCTAGGGTGAAGCGAACCCAATGTTGGAAGGGTGTTTTGCCACTGTCATACAAGATGCTCGTGTCATCATAAGATAGGGTGGTGCACATCCACTTGCTGAGTATATTTACGAGCACTACCTATATAATCTTGGTATTTGTTTAAAGTATAATTATCATTTAGAGATAGTGGAGATAATGATAAGTCAAGAGAAGACTCACCATTGGGAAGAATATGATAGTAATCTTCTCGTTTTTCTTTGGGGTATATTGGGTCAACCAAGGATAATTATGTGGCCATATGATATCTATCACAACCTAGAAGCATGGCCTCCCATGTACAAGGGTTTCCTTGAGCACTTCCCAAATATTCTAATTTCTAAAACAGTTTTTGACTATACCTTTATGTAAGGTGTCATTGTGAGGTGCTGTCCACGGTTGGAATATGAGTCACATTTGGTATATATTTGTATCCAAACTCACATCATATGTGTTGTTGTATTTTGCACGACAATTATTGTAATAAAGTTGTAGTTGTTTTCTGTACCATTTATTTGGCGACTCAGAATAGGTTGGATGGAATGGACCTATTTTGGGGTCGTCACAGTTGGTATCAGAGCTTAGGGATATGATCTTTGGCGGAGATCGGGAAATAGAACTAGGAGGGGAGAGATGAGTACATCCTTCGCTAGTGTGTCCTACCTAAGCTTATTTGTTGGTCAGTCATAATATCGGGATATTATGTGATATGTTAATTTGTTAAATTAACCCTTGTTTTGAAGCTGTATTCTAGAATGATATTTGAAATACAGGAGATGAGCAATGGAGAAATTATGATGACAGGAATGATGGAATCTGAAATGAAAGGAAGGTATTCTCAACTCTTTGAAATACCAGGTACGTAAATTTCGGGGACGAAATTTCATAAGGAGGGGAGATTGTAAGACCCCGAATTTTATGAAATAAAAGTATTCAATTTTTCTTATAATTACAATTCAGTAAATGATTAAATTGATAAAAAGTTAAAGTTATGGGTGATATGTGAAAACTTTTTAAAATACGCAAGTGGTTATAAAATATTCATTGTTGTCGGGGAATATTAATCGTTTGGTCGTGGAATATTCTTTCTGTCGGGAAATATTCGTACAACGGCACATACATTTGTGGGCCCCATAACAGAATAACTGTTGGATGAAGAAAATGACAAATTTGATCTTTTATAAATAACGGCGTAGTTATTACCGTTAACACTATTGAAATACCTGGTGGTTAAAATACAGTAATACGCGCAGTTGAACAGTAGCACACGGTATTACACAGTATTTTTTTTAATTATTATTGATTTTTACGTGAGAAGGCACTACTCAATAATTGTTACAGTAATTACTGTTCAATATTTTATTTTATTGATTCAATAATTGCTGCATTGATATTTTATATTATTGTTGTTCAATAATTGTCACTGCACAGTATTTCCCATTATCAGATCAATATTTCATATTATTTGAATAATATTATTAGATAAAATTATAGGCAATGTCTAGAAAGTTCTGTCTAAGGAGATTTTTGGTCACCTAATTGCGCGCTAGTAAGGAGAAATTCTTATTGGAAAGTCCCCTCTTTCCTGGGAACGGCCTGGTTGTCATAAATGTGATTCTGTAATATTATTTGTGAATAATTAATTATTGATTCATATGATAAGGAAATATTTATTTTATGTGGATATAAATGAGGAATATATATTTGTGGTTAAAAATGAAGGAGTTAATGTTGAGGTGTTTTATCTGTATTTTTGTCGGAACGGAGGTATTGAAAATCAAATTAAGGTTTTTGAGATATTTTGCGAGGGTTATAATTTTTAATCCGACCGTTGGATCGTAGTAATGTTTGGATATGTTATACATATATAAGTTGGTTATATATCCACAAATTTTGAACCGTTAAAATTAAACGTATGATTTGTTATGAATTTTACGAGATGACTAGTTCAGAAATTGTTGAATTTTCGGAGTTAATCATTTTGGTGAAAAATTCTAGAATTGGTGGGCCCCACTCTTGATTGGTGAGAAAATGTGCTGAGATTTTTATTCAAATATGGTAGGCTTGAATAGTAGCAGGTAAAGCCATCAGGTTATAGGTTAAGTCTGCTTCGACGTGCTAACATTTTCCTATAAATAGAGGGCTAAGTTAGAATTGAAAATCACACCAGAAACATAAGCTTTCTCTCTTTCTCTTTCTATATTATGAAGCATATTTTGTGAGTATTTAAATACTTTGAGAGTTGCTATTCAGTGCAAGTTTCCTTCGGCTTTGAATTCCAGTCAGAAATACTGCACTTTTGAGGTAAGGGATAATAAGGGATTTTAAGGGTTATTATGTTTTTCAGTTTCGTAATTTTTCGTACCTTCAGAAAATTCTAGAAAAATTTGAAATGATATTTTGATGAGTTTTATTGATTGTGTCCAAAAATGGTGATTTTTGGATGTATAGATTAAGAGTTATGAATTTTATGAGAAAAAACTATTTTAAAAGTAACCGCTTATAACTCCTTGTGATTAACTCCAAAATTGATAAAATTTTTATTAGGAGTACATCTATATAATATTAGTGTACTCTGTGAATTTCGGAATTTTTGGATAAAAGTACAATTTATGATAAATGTCTAAATATTCAGCGGTTTTGGCCATATGAAAAATAGTAAATGAGTTTTAAAAATTTTGAGAAAAATATATGTTCAATATGGGACTATATTCTGCTAAATTCCAGAAATAAAATATTTTTGGAACTGATTTGGTATTTTTCATGAAAATATACTAGTTATGAGTAAATGAATTAAATATGTTATGTGAAGTAAGAAAATTTGAAAATAGGATTTTATGGCTTGAGAATCCTATATGAGGTATATGCAGATTTTTGATGAGGGTTTGGTTATTGGTAATGAAATCTTATGAGTTTGGCATTTTAGGATGATTAAATGCATTATATAGTAAAGTGTAAACAATTAAAATAAATTGTTTATAAGATTTAGAAATATTATTCTTTCAATATCATTATACCGAAATATTGGTATAAATTTTATTGCGGAATTTCTATCTTTTTGTGTCGGAGTTACTATTCATGAGTTACTATTCACGAGTTACTATTCACAGAAAAATTAGTTTCTTTTTCTGACCAAATTATCGTTGATTTATGAATATTGATCTTGAAATTAAATTCATGTTTTGATCATATTGTTTTTATTATCATATATAATATTTTTATAACCCTGATGTTGAATTTCTCTTTCACTTGAGTGTAAAGATGGGTAAATTATTGGTATGATCGTGACTGAGGAATATCTTTGGCATGTAGTGCAAAGATGAATTGTTAACTGGTATGATCATGACCATTAAATTTATAATTGAATATCTTTAGCTTAAGTGTAAAGATGAATTGATTAACATGGTTATAATTATTGTTTATATAAATTCTGAAATGATTATATATTTGAGATATGAATATATTTGGCATGTAGTGCAAATATGAACTGTTGAGGAATATCTTTGGCCTGTATTGCAAAGATGAATTGTGGATGAATATCTTTGGCTTGTAGTGCAAAGATGGTCTGTTGATGAATATCTTTGGCCGTAGTGCAAAGATAAAATTGTTAGCATGATTATAAACAGGAACTATGATTTGGTATAACCATGATCTTTGATATTTCAGGTAAAGACATGTGATGAAAATTATCTTCGTCCTGGATGCGAAGAGGAATTTAGAATTATAATTATGATTATGAGTTATTCATATAATTGTGGAAAGAAACTTTTGATTAATGTTACAGGGATAAAACATTGTTTGTGGACTTTTAATGTGGAGAAGATAATAGACTTTGTGGTCTATTTGACTCTTCTAATGGATTGCTCGTTCCACTGCAACTATGGTTGAAATTTTTATCATCTACCATATGTTCTAAATCTCTGATTTATTATTGATGAAGACTATTGATAATTTATTTATCTTTAGTCATGATATTCTTTACTGGGCTAGTTGTGCTCACCCTTTTGTTTCACAATTCCTTTCAGGTAATAAGAGTGTAGCTGGGTCGAGCGGGGGTAATAGGAGAATAGAACGGTGGTCATCATTTAGTAGTTATATTTGGTGAATCATCTAGGGTGAAGCGAACCCAACGTTGGAAGGGTATTTTGCCACTGTCATACAAGATGTCTAATGACATACAACCTCGTGTCATCATAAGACAGGGTTGTGCACATCCATTTGCTGAGTATATTTACGAGCACTACCTATGTAATCTTGGTGTTTGTTTGAAGTATAATTCTCATTTAGAGACAGTGGAGATAATGATAAGTCAAGAGAAGACTCACCATTGGGAAGAATATGATAGTAATCTTCTCATTTTTCTTTGGGGTATATTGGGTCAACCAAGGATAATTCTTTGGCCATATGATATCTATCACAACCTAGAATCATGACCTCCCATGTACAAGGGTTTCCTTGAGCACTTCCCAAAGATTCTAATTTCTAAAACAGTCTTTGACTATACCTTTATGTAAGGTGTCATTGTGAGGTGCTGTCCACGGTTGGGATATGAGTCACATTTGGTATATATTTGTATCCAAACTCACAGCATATGTGCTGTTGTATTTTGCACGACAATTGTTGTAATAAAGTTGTAGTTATTTTCTGTACCATGTATTTGACGACTCAGAATAGGTTGGATGGAATGGACCAATTTTGGGGTTGTCACATAGAATTTTGGCTCTTAAAACCTAAAATAGTTCAAACCCTAAATCCACCCAAACCCTAAACCCTAAGGGTTTGAACTAATGGAAATTCTAGAAATTAAATGGGAAATGACTATTTTACCCTTATGTCACATTCTTTAATTGATGGAGTGTAAATCTTGCCAAGATAAATGGTTGGTGACTAACCCTAGCTCTAGCCCTAGCCATGTGTCCAAAATCAGCCAACTTGCTAGCAAATACATTGAATCATATCTATTATATAAATTAAAAGGAGAGAGAAAGGTTGAATTTATTTTCCATTCTTGCACAACCTATTTTCTCACTAGAAATTCGAGATTTAGAAGGAGAGGGAGAGGGAAGATGAACCATGATCAGTTAATAGCAAGTCAAGAACAAGATCAAAGATCAGAAATCAAAAATCAAGTTAGAAAGAGGTATAAACTCTAAATTTTGAAATCTCATGATTTGTTGTTAGATGTTGTAATGGATTGGTTAGATATGTGTAATATGGTGTCTATAAGTGATCTGGGTTGATAGATCATGGATCTATAACACTTAGATGCACGAATCAAACATTTTTAGAAATCTGGAAAAATGGGGAAATTATGACCTGACAGTCGAATGTCAGACGCCATAAATATTTCTGTGTTAGATGTTTTGTATGTTTTATGTTTTGGGTGTGTTCTACGTCATGGGGACTGTGATCTAAAACAAGAAACAGGACCATATCATGAACAGGTTGAGAGATACGAGCAGTCAAACTGCGTTGACCGGCCACGAATTCTGGTTTCTGGGTAACCCAGAAACCCAGAAATTCCTGACAAGCCTTTTTCAAGCCTCTGATCTTGTAGTCTTTTCATTGTTTGGCCATGTTGTTGGTTTGGTGTTGTAGTATGACATGAGGACTACATGATCGTGTCCTTAGATCACCTTTAGCTTTAACAGATTCGTAAATAACCTTGGTCAAAGTGTAGTTGACCGACTGTTCTTGACGAAATCTGGAAAACCCAGAAATCGTGAAGAACAGCTCCTGACATCACTTTGACCGGCTTTGCTTTTGTTTCTGTAAAGTTGTTTGGATCAATATTTGTAACTACATTATAGTATGTCATGAGTTCTACAAGTTCATAGTACTTTCGAACCTTAACAATTAACAGATCAATGGTGGTAATCGGTCAAAAGTCATTGACCGTTAAGTCTTACTGCCTGGGTAACCCATAAATGTTGAGGCAGTGGTCTGACAGGTACTTTAAAGACTTAGATCTTGTAATGTAATGATATCTGGACACTATAAATGACCAATGAAGATACCCTGGTAGTTAGTCTACAAGACCCGACGTCTAGAACACCTGTGACATAAACCGATTAACCGGAATAAGGCCACCAAGGTCGTTGACCGGTATTGACCAAATTTTTCTGGGCAGCCCATAACTTGATGAACAGACCTGACAATAGTTTTAACAGCTTAGATCTTGCATTTGAGTTGTTGTATGACCAAAATAATTGCGAATAATTGTAGTTCTACATTTATACTACACGACCAATGCTTGAGATTGATCAGATCATGCAGGAACAAATGAATTATAAGTGGTCAAAGTTGATCCCTCGGGCACGAAGCTGTCAGTGTTCTTGAGCTCAAGAACACCAACAGCGACGCCAAGTGTCGCTAAAGGCCTATAGGTACGGTTTTCTTTATTTTTATTTTTTGAATTTCTGAAAAATCATTAAAAATAGAAAATAAATTCTAAAAATTACAAAAATAGTTTTAAAAATTATTTTAAATTCCGAAAATTAGTTTTTAATTATTTTGAAAATATTTCATAAATATTTAATATTTTTGGAATATTAAAAGTATTTTATTTATTTAATTATAATATTAAATAAATTATTTAAAAATGATTTTATTACATGAAAAATCATTTAAAATTATATTATGGTATAAGAAAATAATTTAAGTTATTTTTGTTAACTTTCAATATTTTGTGATGAAATTTTATTAATTAATTAATATTAATGGCAATTAAGTTATTTAATAAATGTATTAAATAAATTATGAAAAATAGATTTAATGATTTAAAAATTATATGATGGTTATAAAAAATATTTTAAGTTATAAAATATAACTTTTGATATTTTATCATGAAAAATATTAATATTTTAATATTAATGATATTAGATTTATTTAATACTCATATTAAATAAATTAGTTTAAAAATAATTTTTAATATTATAAAAAAATTATTTAAAATAAAAATAAAGTGTTTAAAGATATTTTAAGTTATAAAATATAACTTTTAATATTTAAAGGATAATTTCATTTATAAATGATATTAATTTAATATTAAATGATATTAGATTTATTTAATAATTATATTAAATAAATAGCTTTAAAATGGTTTTGTTGATTTAAAAATTATTTAAAAATGATATAAATGAATTAAAAATATATTAAGTTATACTTAATGACTTTTAATATTTTGATAAATAATGCATTAATACTTTAATATTAATGATAATTATTTAAAAATGATTTTAATTCTTTTAAAAATCATTTAAGTGTATTATTAATACTTTAAAAGTATTTTAAGTTATTATAAATAACTTTAATATTTTGGCAATGGTTTCATTAATAGTTTAATATTAATTAAATATTAATGATAATAGAATTGAGTAATATTTAAATCATTTAATAATGATTCCGAGGTTTGAAAATTCATGATAAATTATAATAAATATTTAAAAATTATTATAAGTCATTTAAAAATAATATGACCGATACGTACGGATATTGAGTTACAGGACAGAGTCTTAGACTCGGTAATTACCCGATAAAGCTGTCGGTACACCGACATGTTTCAGAAATTGATCTGAACTTAGATAATTTATTGAGATATGTGGTTATTTGTGATTCAATGGTTATTAAACATATATGCCAATGTGATTAGGGTATATGCTGACTGCAATAAGCAGTGTTATGCGTTATAGTATGTTATTCTAATCGAACGAACGATCTTATTAATGATAGGTCGTGAGATAAGCAATAAATCTAAATTATAAACTGTAAGCAGCGCTTCAGGCAAGTATCTAACCTTTGCATTTTCTTTATGCAATAGACATGAGTAAGAATGTTTCTAAACTATATTATTACTGTACAGATTATTAACCTTATATTATATAAGCTCATTAATTATCAACATGTTAGTTTATGGTAACTCAGATATATATATATATATATATATATATATATATATTCTGTTCGTTAATGTCTAGAAATGGTTAAACAAGTATCCCCACTTGGATAATCATTGTGTTTCATCACATGTTGATATACCTTTGTCAATTACCCGTATACATATATGTTGAATTATAGATTATTGTTGAACAAGATAAAACCTTTGATTTAGAACCCAGACAAGTATGAACATCCTTACACGGAAAAACTTTTATGCGCCCAAGGCGGAACAGAGTGAACGATCCTATCGTTCTTGTAATGTAGTATTGATCAATACAGGGCCTATGGGAAGTACAACCTAACGCCCGTAAGTTATGACGGTTTACAGATGAATTTCTGTTTAACCTTTTCGAAAATGAAAACAATGTTCATGGCATGTTACCATAACCCCAATTATAGTTAATATATAGTTTCAAAAATTTGAAAGAGTGTTGTTATGTTATTATTATCGATTCAGAATTCTTTACAACTATTGACTTGTTGTAGAAGAATAGTACAAAGAAAATATTTAAATCCTTTCAGCTTATATATATATAATTGTTATTACTTGCTGGGCACTCAAATACTCATCCTTGCTTAATTTAAATGTTTCCAACTAAGTGTGAACGATCAGAGAGCTCTTCTAAGAACAAGGAAAAGGGAAAGGTTGCTGAATGGATTAATGAACGTTATCTTATGTAATAGTTTAATACTATTAAGACAAGTATGATATATATTATCTATCATGCTTTGTAATGAATGTTTAAAGGTTACGTACTTGGGATTAGACTCTGATAAATGTAAGTTAAGTTTGATATTTATATTATTGTTATTATTATTAGTATTATTCCGCTCATAGAAATGGTATCGTGATGAACCGAGTTCGGGTTTCAAGTACCTGAGTTTGGGATCTTCACAGGTTGGTATCAGAGCTTAGGGTTAGAAATCTTAGGTGGATTAGACCTTAGGCTATAACCTTGGAACAGAGGGAAACGTTGAAAATACAAATAACTCATATAGAGTTTAAAAAGGGAGATGAATTGAATAAGTTCATCGTCAAATCAAATAAAAGATAACTTATATAAAACTATTAATTGTTGTATGTATACATTAAGTGATAATCAAGATAGTTTGTGTGTAGATGTCAGATAGAAAAGAATTAAGATACCCTCAAATCGTAAAGAAGAAGTCAAACCCGTACCCCGAGCTAATATCAAAGTCAATAGCTGAAATAGAGGCTCACATTGAAAGCTACCTCAATGAGGTGGTTATTTTGGAAAGTATAGTACCAGACCCTGAAACGATAGTATAACTGAAAGGTAAAGTATAGTTAAAGAATATGTGGTCAATGTCGAGTTCTTAAACTCATATGTTTGTGGTGAGTTTTTAAACTCAAAATGTATGGTAAGTTGGATGAACTAGGTGTAGTTAGAGGTGAATGGATTATTGAGGATAATGAGAATAGACAGATATCTAAGCAATTGATCATTAGTGAATGCGTAAGAAATAAGTAGTACTAGTATTACTTGAATAGGTATGATTCTATATTATGTTATGTATATTATAAGTATGTTTGTATAAGGTAATGTTTTTTAAATTTGAATAAGTTGTGTCAGCGATTCCTGACTTTTGAGTCACAAAGGGATATCAGATGATTAAAGCAGTATGTGCTATGGTATGTCAAGTGATATGAGTATGAATCTATAATGGATTAATGAAATAGGTTGGTATAAAGATAGTAGTTAATTATATGAGTACTGGTTAATGCAGAAAACCAAAATTTCAAAATCTAATATTTTGAGTACATGATTATTCGAATAGAAAGACTTATGTTATATGTTAAGCGTAGACGATAGGGCTTAGAATAAAGAATAAATTGTGATAATGCCGCCAAAGAAACAAAAATGTAGTACCCAGACAGAAGAACCTGTCAACAAAGTTGGAAGATAACTAAACCCAATACAGAATTTTGCGAATATGGACGGTCAAGCTATGCAGAACGGAATACCAGTCGCCGGAAGATCAGCCAGATAATCGATCGACGAACGTCAAAGACTTCAAGGCCATCGTACTACCAGAATTTGGAGGATCAACTGACCTGTAGTAACGTTTGTGATAGCTAAGATAATGAAGGGACAAAAGATAGTTTTGTCATCTATACGACAAAAGGAAAGGAGATAAAGGGCAAGTCTGCATGATTTAAGTGTGGATCAATGGAGTATAAAGTGAAAGAATGTCCAAGAAGGAGAAAGGAGGCAAGTAATGCGAAAACGGAAAAAAGCAGCAAGACATTGGCAACAACGGGACCAACATCAACAAACAAACCAACGAAATCAACCGCAAACGTCTTCAACATGACCGTTCAAAAAACTGTAACAGCCGGGGATACAACTCCAGGTATTACTCGAACCAATTTTATTTTTTTATATATATTATTTTCTTATATATAGTAAATTAGTTTATAAAGAAATTTTGAGGGAGAAATTTGAGTTCTTTTAGAAATCAAATTTTCATTTATTAAGAAAAATAAGCTTTATGTGTATAGTTGAAGATCAGTTCGATCAATTTTGATCGAGATCTACTCGCAATGATTGTGTATGCTATGTACCCTGGTATGTATAGGTTTTAAAAGGGTGATTTCGGGGACGAAATCTTTATAAGGGAGGGTGAATGTAACAACCCGATATTTTCTATAAAAATTAAATCATAAATTTTGCGTATAATTTTTTTTTATTTCAAGGATGAGGATTTGTACAAAATAATGTGTATATGTAATTATGTAATAAATAAAAATATATTTATTATATAAATATTTGCAAATAATTTTATTTTAGAATTATTGATTATTATAAAGCATATTCTTATAATAATTAATTTTATAGTAGAAATATTTTTATTAATTATTTTCCATGAAAATATAATTATATATTATTTAAATAATATATGAAATGATTTTTAGAATTATTATAATAATTATTTATTTTATTATATGAATTTATGCAAGATTAATTAAGTTAATTATTTTAACTTAATTAATAATATTATATATGAAAAATAAATCAAATATGGAATCCAAACCCTAATTTTGGATTTTTATCAATGGATAAGAATAATAATATAATAATATTATATTTTGATTTTTTAGTGCTGCAATTATGTACCGTATTTTTGTGGACTGACCATGGTTGGTCAATTATGGGGTATTATGATAAAACCCTAATTTTACTGACAAACACTAATTTCGAAGTCAAATGAGACTTTAAAATCTGTTAAGGCAATATGTTACGTGATTCATGATAATTATAATTATTAATAATCAAGAGAAAACCCTAATTTAAAACTCAGGTTGAGTTTGACACTGTTATATAACTGTGTTATATGGTGTGTGACAACCCGAATTTTTATAAGTTATTAAAATAAAAATTTAATAATTAAAATTCTTATTATGAGGTGTATATATTTTGAATTATATGATTTGGTGTGAAGAGAATTATATATTCATATGTTGGAGAATGTGAGATTTAATAGGTAATTAAACTATTAAAGAAATTAAATAATATTAGTTAATTTAATTAAGTTGAAATTATGTTATGAGATAATATAATTTTAATTATTATGCCTTGTGGACAATGGAAATTATTATGAGTTAAGTTTCATAAATAGTGTGAATAATTCATTTAATTAAAATAGTGAATTAATACAAGTATAATTGATTTAATAAAGTGAGAAGGTAATATATTGCATGAAAATGTAAATATTAGTACAATGCGAGTAAAATATTTATTAAGTACATTAAATATTTTATTTGGAAGCTTTATGGAATTAGATGAATATTTATGATATTAAATAAATATTTGATGAAAATTGGTATGAGATAGTTTATTTAAGTGTGATAAAATAGATGAGATTTATACGTATTTTATTATGCGAGTATAATTGTGATATTCTAATTTAATTAAATAATTAAATTAGAGGAGTGAGAATTTGTTAAATAATGTTATGATTATAATGGTTGAATAGAAATTATAATTTTACTAATAAGGTTAATTTTATTTCTTATGGAATTAAAGATACATAATCTAGTTTATATTTCTAGTTTATGTGTTCTTGTGTTTCTTTTAAAATTGGAGTTTTGGTTAAGGAAATTGTGGGTTACGATGTTATATATGTTATTGGATATTTATAATTTGATAGTGGTCATCTAGAAACAAATTTTCAGAAATCAAATTCATGTATTTATACTAAAGAAGAGGAATTTGGATTTTGATTGTAATGTGTGTTTTGGTGTACTTTGGGACTAAAGTTGATGATGAATTCATGATGAAAACTTTAAATTGATGGATGATTGTTGTTCTCCTCTATAAAACGAAAACAACGCAACTTGAACGGATCGAATTGGTTAAGAAACGAATTCTTGATGAATGAATACACTCAGTATGTTGAAAATAGGAAAAATTAGTATAAACAAATTAGAATTAGTATAAACCAAGTCCCACATCAACTAAATTGAGAACTTTACCCTTTGCTAAACCTATAAATAGAAGGGCTTGATCCTTTGTTTCATTCACCAACAATAAGGCCTCCAATTTTGAGAAAGGCTTTGTTATGGGAGGACTTTTTGTAAAGATCTTCTCTTAGTTAAATTTTGGTCGAGTACGTATCCAGTTTGTGGAATTCGTATTTTCGGGATCATCACAGCGCAGATAAGTTATAAACATTAAACAACATCCAAGGCAAGTTTTTCAGTTCTATTATGTTTGTGGATTAAATGTGATTATGTGGTGAGTTACATACCATGCTTTATGAATTGTTAAAGTCAAAATATGACCAAGTTAATTGGGTTATGGAACTCAATTTATATGTGATATGTGATAGCACATGCATGTTGTATAATGTAACTCGATAAATTAGAAATGTAGAATGCATGAATTGTGTGCTATGTGAAACATGATAGACTGTTAAATTTGCTGGGCTGTCGAGCTCAACCTTGCAAATAACCACTTTTGCAGGTTCAAGATTCAAGGTAAAGTTATGCGTTACTTGAAAGACATGAATCAGATGTGATACTTGAAGATTTATATACTTTGGTTGTGTTATTATTTGAACCATGTTTAAGGTTTCGAATAATGTATTAATGTTAAATTATAATATTGTTTTGCGAATGTAAACTATTGTAGTATTAAAATGATTCTGAGATATTTAGATGTAAAGGTTGAAGGTTTTGGGAACGAGGATAGTTTGTAATAGAAAATTTTAATTATTCCGCAAATTTCAATGGTTGTATTATCGTTTAATGATGTAAAATTAGAGGTTGAATGTACTATTAACGGCCGAAGTCGAGAATTAAATTGTATGAATTTTGGGGTCGTTACAGTTGGTATCAAAGCTGTAGGTTATAAACCTTAGGTAGGAGTACCTTAGGCTATAACCTTAGGGAAGGATGGTGAAGATAATGAAAGAATAAGCTCAAATAGAGTTTGAACAATAAGAAGTAATGTAAGAAACGTATAAAGAAGGGATAAAACTTGTGTGAAATGATTCAAAAAAGAATCTCGCAGAGTTATAAAGAATATGAATGTGGGGTTACCCAACTCCAATAATAAGGATGCAAGGTGATAACAAATAGACAATGTCTATAAGAAGAGAATGGTAAGGAAGTTAAGAATAGAGAGTTATAGTTAAGTATGGTACAGTTGTACTCTTTAGTAGTTGTTGTTTGGTATCTGGGCTAAACGATTCCTTCATAGAGCGGAGGTATATACGAACTAGTAACTCGGAACCTAGTTTGTTGGTTGTTTGTGGAAAACCACTCAGCGTACCATATTGAAACTGTTAGAGACTCGATGTGTACCAAGTGTAAAAATGGATACGTATGATGAAAGTGTAGAACTCGAATGAAATTTTGAGCGATGTAAATGATGTTAGAAATTCTTAAAGGAAATTTTTTTTTTCTTTATATAAACAAGAAGATTCAAAGAAGAATCTAAGAGATATAAAGATAAGAAATGGGAGTTTCCTAACTCCAAAAGCTAGAATAACGAGTAATGTAGTAAATGATGAAAAAGAGAAAGAAAGAGGATCGTAAAACAAAACGATCACGAGTTAAGAAAAGAATTTTAAGGGAGATGATTATAGAATAAGATCACGACGTGGTCTGTTTAAGTTATAAAAGAAAGATGGTCTATAATGTTTGAATAATTATAGCTTAATGCTATGAAGATGGAGTACTATGAAATAGTACGAGATAACTCATGAGGAGTTATAGATGATGTGATACGAGGAATTCGTATCGAGCAAAGGGCAAGTTATAAGCAAGATAGAGTTAGGTGGGATTTCAATTGAGGTCTCATGTGATGGCTGAGTTGTACAAACCTTTGTGTGGGCGAGGGTTTTGTGCTTGCACTCAGTTTATCACATTGATAATCATTGGATTGTTTGTGTCGCGCTATTTGTTATATGCTTGTTGAGAAGGTGATTCTTTTCTCATGTATATAACAGATAGGTAGAGTATAGTTAGTGAATATTAAAAAGTTAAGTGCGAGTTCTTAAAACTCATACTTATGGTAGGTTCGTGACTCATAATTATATGGTATGATTTTGAACCCCTCAGCGAATGGACGCCTATGGTCTGACTAGGATAAGTTCTTAAACTCATATGATTGTGGAAAGTTCCTGAACTCATAATGTGTGGTAAGTTTGACGAACTGGGTATAGATAAGTGTAAATGGAGTATTGAGGATGATAGGAATAGATAGACCTATTAAGCAATGGATCATTATAGAAAGTGAAGTTGATGGTGGAAGCATAGGTAATCTAAATCTACTAGCTATACTAGACTTTCGAAATTTATTGACTTCGTGCTAATGTTTACACTTCTATTTTCTTGAAAAACATTAGATCAAATGATGGAACCAGTGAGTTTTAACAACAATACTGTTATTCGTATGTCTATGCTAATTGCTTCGGCTAGATAAAAATTATTTACAATATATCAAAATGTATTTTATATCATTAATGCATCATGTAACCTGGTGCAAGGATGATAAAAATGATGGAGTCATCAATGCAATATTACCTAGTGTTGGATGTGATCTAAGGATCGTCAGCCCACTATGGTATGATGTAGTATGATAAAATCACCAAATGACGGAATCCTCAACGGACTGTAAATACAGTGCGGTATTATGACGTCATAAAAAGATTTTTGAGATTTCTTTGAGATATGAGAATTCATATGTATGTATGTATATGTATATTTCGGTTGATGTTCGAATTGTTGTAGAGGTCTATGCTATTTGATTCAGCTAGACGAATATTGAAAGATGTTCATGAAATTCAAGTGTTTATTGAAAAGTTATGCCAAACTAAATTGTTTTGGTGCGGATTCAGATGTTGAAAAGCTGAGGTGAACAACCCTATAAGGGGACATGTTTTCGGGGACAATGGTTCCGAGCGTAATGCATATAGTCATTACAAAACACTACGTTGCGGCCCAACGTAGTGGTACAATAGGCTGGCTACCTAGTGTACGTAAGGAGGGTGTTTTCAGTCTTTGTGATTGATAAACACTCTGGTTTGCAGTGTGAAGGATTGAGTTGAAGCACTAGTAAACCGAGAATAGAGTTCACGGTCTTGTGACCCCTCAACATGATTTGAATCTTTTAAATTCCTGAGTTATTCATACTACTTCCTAATTATTGAGCAATTATGGAAGATTCTTGCTATTCTAAAAGGCGAATGTGGTAAGGATGATATTTCTTAGAAAGAAGTAAGTTGTAGAATGCGACACTGAATGATGAATATATTGAATAAGTGAGAAAAGAAGTGTTGATATGAGAAGGAGATGAGTTATCAAAGAATAATGTAAAACTTTTAATAGAAAAGTTAATAATTGTAGAAAGATCTTTGTGGAAATAAAGTGATTATAGAACCCAATGATTGAATAAATTATTAACGTAAAATCTATTTTGATAGATTGAATGAATAAAGATTAATAGATAAAATTTCGAGGACAAAATTCTTAGAAGAAAGGGTGTATGTAATATTTCGAGTAAATTTTGAAAAAAGATTTGGTGAAAACCGAGTAAGGGAGGTTTCTTTGATTCCGAGGACGGAATCCTTATAAGGAGGGAAGGATGTGACAACCCGAATTTTTATAAGTTATTAAAATAAAAATTTAATAATTAAAATTCTTATTATGAGGTGTATATATTTTGAATTATATGATTTGGTGTGAAGAGAATTATATATTCATATGTTGGAGAATGTGAGATTTAATAGGTAATTAAACTATTAAAGAAATTAAATAATATTAGTTAATTTAATTAAGTTGAAATTATGTTATGAGATAATATAATTTTAATTATTATGCCTTGTGGACAATGGAAATTATTATGAGTTAAGTTTCATAAATAGTGTGAATAATTCATTTAATTAAAATAGTGAATTAATACAAGTATAGTTGATTTAATAAAGTGAGAAGGTAATATATTGCATGAAAATGTAAATATTAGTACAATGCGAGTAAAATATTTATTAAGTACATTAAATATTTTATTTGGAAGCTTTATGGAATTAGATGAATATTTATGATATTAAATAAATATTTGATGAAAATTGGTATGAGATAGTTTATTTAAGTGTGATAAAATAGATGAGATTTATACGTATTTTATTATGCGAGTATAATTGTGATATTCTAATTTAATTAAATAATTAAATTAGAGGAGTGAGAATTTGTTAAATAATGTTATGATTATAATGGTTGAATAGAAATTATAATTTTACTAATAAGGTTAATTTTATTTCTTAAGGAATTAAAGATACATAATCTAGTTTATATTTCTAGTTTATGTGTTCTTGAGTTTCTTTTAAAATTGGTGTTTTGGTTAATGAAATTATGGGTTACGATGTTATATATGTTATTGGATATTTATAATTTGATAGTGGTCATCTAGAAACAAATTTTCAGAAATCAAATTCATGTATTTATACTAAAGAAGAGGAATTTGGATTTTGATTGTAATGTGTGTTTTGGTGTACTTTGGGACTAAAGTTGATGATGAATTCATGATGAAAACTTTAAATTGATGGATGATTGTTGTTCTCCTCTATAAAACGAAAACAACGCAACTTGAACGGATCGAATTGGTTAAGAAACGAATTCTTGATGAATGAATACACTCAGTATGTTGAAAATAGGAAAAATTAGTATAAACAAATTAGAATTAGTATAAACCAAGTCCCACATAAACTAAATTGAGAACTTTACCCTTTGCTAAACCTATAAATAGAAGGGCTTGATCCTTTGTTTCATTCACCAACAATAAGGCCTCCAATTTTGAGAAAGGCTTTGTTATGGGAGGACTTTTTATAAAGATCTTCTCTTAGTTAAATTTTGGTCGAGTACGTATCCAGTTTGTGGAATTCGTATTTTCGGGATCATCACAGCGCAGATAAGTTATAAACATTAAACAACATCCAAGGCAAGTTTTTCAGTTCTATTATGTTTGTGGATTAAATGTGATTATGTGGTGAGTTACATACCATGCTTTATGAATTGTTAAAGTCAAAATATGACCAAGTTAATTGGGTTATGGAACTCAATTTATATGTGATATGTGATAGCACATGCATGTTGTATAATGTAACTCGATAAATTAGAAATGTAGAATGCATGAATTGTGTGCTATGTGAAACATGATAGACTGTTAAATTTGCTGGGCTGTCGAGCTCAACCTTGCAAATAACCACTTTTGCAGGTTTAAGATTCAAGGTAAAGTTATGCGTTACTTGAAAGACATGAATCAGATGTGATACTTGAAGATTTATATACTTTGGTTGTGTTATTATTTGAACCATGTTTAAGGTTTCGAATAATGTATTAATGTTGAATTGTAATATTGTTTTGCGAATGTAAACTATTGTAGTATTAAAATGATTCTGAGATATTTAGATGTAAAGGTTGAAGGTTTTGGGAACGAGGATAGTTTGTAATAGAAAATTTTAATTATTCCGCAAATTTCAATGGTTGTATTATCGTTTAATGATGTAAAATTAGAGGTTGAATGTATTATTAACGACCGAAGTCGAGAATTAAATTGTATGAATTTTGGGGTCGTTACATGGTGGATGCATGCTATGTATTATATGACTTTTTGATTAATTAGGTATACCCTAATTAATATTTAGAAATATTAATTTCTAGAAACCCTAATATTTATTTTATAAACCTTATTTTATTTAAATTGTAAACCCTTATGGTTGATTTGGAAAGCTTAATGCTAATTACTGTATCTTAAACCTAATTAGTAAGGTGTTAAGTAATTAAAAACCTAATTAATTAAGAAACCTTAATTTTGTATGTTAGAAACAAAAATTTATTATTTTATTTTATAATTAAAACCCTAATTTATAATTAGTAACTCAATTTGTGATATGGGTAATACCAATTGCTAAGTATTTGCACTAATTGTTAAATTAGTAAGTTTAATTATAATTATGAAATTATTGAACTTAGTGTTTAATTTCTAAATATTAGAAAATCTACACTAATTAAGAAAACCTTAATTATTTTTTTTTAGAAACTAAATTGTTATTTATTTTTCCTAATTTTGGAAATCCTAGAATTTTGGATCAAAAAACCTAAAATAGTTCAAACCCTAAATTCACCCAAACCCTAAACCCTAAGGGTTTGCAACTAATAGAAATTCTAAAAATTAAATGGAAAATGACTATTTTACCCTTATGTCACATTCTTTAATTGGTGGAGTGTAAATCTTGCCAAGATAAATGGTTGGTGATTAACCCTAGCTCTAGCCCTAGCCATGTGTCCAAAATCAGTCAACTTGCTAGCAAATACATTGAATCATATCTATTATATAAATTAAAAGGAGAGAGAAATGTTTAATTTATTTTCCATTCTTGCACAACCTATTTTCTCACTAGAAATTCGAGATTTAGAAGGAGAGGGAGAGGGAAGATGAACCATGATTAGTTAATAGCAAGTCAAGAAGAAGATCAAAGATCAGAAATCAAAAATCAAGTTAGAAAGAGGTATAAACTCTAAATTTCGAAATCTCATGATTTGTTGTTAGATGTTGTAATGGATTGGTTAGATATGTGTAATATGATGTCTATAAGTGATCAGGGTTGATAGATCATGGATCTGTAACACTTAGATGCACGAATCAAGCATTTTTAAAAATCTGGAAAAATGGGGAAATTATGACCTGACAGTCGAATGTCAGACACCATAAATATTTCTGTATTAGATGTTTTGTATGTTTTATGTTTTGGGTGTGTTCTATGTCATGGGGACTGTGATCTAAAACAAGAAACAGGACCATATCATGAACAGGTTGAGAGATACGAGCAGTCAAACTGCGTTGACCGGCCACGAATTCTGGTTTCTGGGTAACCCAGAAACCCAGAAATTCCTGACAAGCCTTTTTCAAGCCTCTGATCTTGTAGTCTTTTCATTGTTTGGCCATGTTGTTGTTTTGGTGTTGTAGTATGACATGAGGACTACATGATCGTGTCCTTAAATCACCTTTAGCTTTAACAGATTCGTAAATAACCTTGGTCAAAGTGTAGTTGACCGACTGTTCTTGACGAAATCTGGAAAACCCAGAAATCGTGAAGAACAGCTCCTGACATCACTTTGACCGGCTTTGCTTTTGTTTCTGTAAAGTTGTTTGGATCAATATTTGTAACTACATTATAGTATGTCATGAGTTCTACAAGTTCATAGTACTTTCGAACCTTAACAATTAACAGATCAATGGTGGTAATCGGTCAAAAGTCATTGACCGTTAAGTCTTACTGCCTGGGTAACCCATAAATGTTGAGGCAGTGGTCTGACAGGTACTTTAGAGACTTAGTTCTTGTAATGTAATAATATCTGGACACTATAAATGACCAATGAAGATACCCTGGTAGTTAGTCTACAAGACCCGACGTCTAGAACACCTGTGACATAAACCGATTAACCGGAATAAGGCCACCAAGGTCGTTGACCGGTATTGACCAAATTTTTCTGGGCAGCCCAGAACTTGATGAACAGACCTGACAATAGTTTTAACAGCTTAGATCTTGCATTTGAGTTGTTATATGACCAAAATAATTGCGAATAATTGTAGTTCTACATTTATACTACACGACCAATGCTTGAGATCGATCAGATCATGCAGGAACAAATGAATTATAAGTGGTCAAAGTTGACCCCTCGGGCACGAAGCTGTCAGCGTTCTTGAGCTCAAGAACACCAACAGCGACGCCAAGTGTCGCTAAAGGCCTATAGCTACGGTTTTCTTTATTTTTATTTTTTGAATTTCTGAAAAATCATTAAAAATAGAAAATAAATTCTAAAAATTACAAAAATAGTTTTAAAAATTATTTTAAATTTCGAAAATTAGTTTTTAATTATTTTGAAAATATTTCATAAATATTTAATATTTTTGGAATATTAAAAGTATTTTATTTATTTAATTATAATATTAAATAAATTATTTAAAAATGATTTTATTACATGAAAAATCATTTAAAATTATATTATGGTATAAGAAAATAATTTAAGTTATTTTTGATAACTTTCAATATTTTGTGATGAAATTTCATTAATTAATTAATATTAATGGCAATTAAGTTATTTAATAAATGTATTAAATAAATTATGAAAAATAGATTTAATGATTTAAAAATTATATGATGGTTATAAAAAATATTTTAAGTTATAAAATATAACTTTTGATATTTTGTCATGAAAAATATTAATATTTTAATATTAATGATATTAGATTTATTTAATACTCATATTAAATAAATTAGTTTAAAAATGATTTTTAATATTATAAAAAAATTATTTAAAATAAAAATAAAGTGTTTAAAGATATTTTAAGTTATAAAATATAACTTTTAATATTTAAAGGATAATTTCATTAATAAATGATATTAATTTAATATTAAATAATATTAGATTTATTTAATAATTATATTAAATAAATAGCTTTAAAATGGTTTTGTTGATTTAAAAATCATTTAAAAATGATATAAATGAATTAAAAATATATTAAGTTATACTTAATGACTTTTAATATTTTGATAAATAATGCATTAATACTTTAATATTAATGATAATTATTTAAAAATGATTTTAATTCTTTTAAAAATCATTTAAGTGTATTATTAATACTTTAAAAGTATTTTAAGTTATTATAAATAACTTTAACATTTTGGCAATGGTTTCATTAATAGTTTAATATTAATTAAATATTAATGATAATAGAATTGAGTAATATTTAAATCATTTAATAATGATTCTGAGGTTTGAAAATTCATGATAAATTATAATAAATGTTTAAAAATTATTATAAGTCATTTAAAAATAATATGACCGATACGTACAGATATTGAGTTACAGGATAGAGTCTTAGACTCGGTAATTACCCGATAAAGCTGTCGGTACACCGACATGTTTCAGAAATTGATCTGAACTTAGATAATTTATTGAGATATGTGGTTATTTGTGATTCAATGGTTATTAAACATATGTGCCAATGTGATTAGGGTATATGCTGACTGCAATAAGCAGTGTTATGTGTTATAGTATGTTATTATAATCGAACGAACGATCTTATTAATGATAGGTCGTGAGATAAGCAATAAATCTAAATTACAAACGGTAAGCAGCACTTCAGACAAGTATCTAATCTTTGCATTTTCTTTATGCAATGGACATGAGTAAGAATGTTTCTAAACTATATTATTACTGTATAGATTATTAACCTTATATTATATAAGCTCATTGATTATCAACATGTTAGTAAATGGTAACTCAGATATATATATATTCTGTTCGTTAATGTCTAGAAATGGTTAAACAAGTGTCCCCAGTTGGATAAGCATTGTGTTTCATCACATGTTGATATACCTTTGTCAATTACCCGTATACATATATGTTAAATTATAGATTATTGTTGAACAAGATAAAATCTTTGATTTAGAACCCAGATAAGTATGAACATCCCTACACGGGAAAACTTTTATGCGCCCAAGGCGGAACAGAGTGAACGATCCTATCGTTCTTGTAATGTAGTATTGATCAATTCAGGGCCCATGGGAAGTACAACCTAACGTCCGTAAGTTATGACGGTTTACAGATGAATTTCTGTTTAACCTTTTCGAAAATGAAAACAATGTTCATGGCATGTCACCATAACCCCAGTTATAGTCAATATATAGTTTTAAAAATTTGAAAGAGAGTTGTTATGTTATTATTATCGATTCAGAATACTTCACAACTATTGACTTGTTGTAGAAGAATAGTACAAAGAAAACATTTAAATCCTTTCAGCTTATATATATATATATATATATATATATATATATATATATATATATATAATTGCTATTACTTGCTGGGCACTCAAATGCTCATCCTTGCTTAATTTAAATGTTTCCAGCTAAGTGTGAACGATCAGAGAGCTCTGCTAAGAACAAGGAAAAAGGAAAGGTTGCTGAATGAATGAATGAACGTTATCTTATGTAATAGTTTAATACTATTAAGACAAGTATGATATATATTATCTATCATGGTTTGTAATGAATGTTTAAAGGTTACGTACTTGGGATTAGACTCTGATAAATGTAAGTTAAGTTTGATATTTATATTATTGTTATTATTATTAGTATTATTCCGCTCATAGAAATGGTATCGTGATGAACCGAGTTCGGGTTTCAAGTACCTGAGTTTGGGGTCTTCACAGTAAATATAGTGCGGTATCATGACGTCATAAAAAAATTTGAGATTTTTTTAAGATATGAGAATACATATGTATGTATGTATGTATATGTATATTTCGGTTAATGTTTGAGTTATTGTAGAGGTCTATGCTATTTGATTCTGCTAGACAAATATTGAAAGATGTTCATGAAATTCAAGAGTTTCTTGAGAAGTTATGCCAAACCAAATTGTTTTGGTGCGGATTCAGATGTTGAAAAGTTGAGATGAACAACCCTATTATTAGGGGTTACGGTTAGTTTATACTTTGCGCAGAAATGTTTGTGCACAATACATGTACGAAGGATTGATCCCCTAAGTACCTTGAAGTCATTATAGTCGTATGACTATAAAAGTTAAAGTTTAAAGATTACTTATAACTATGGACAAGGTTCATGGTCATTAGACCCTCAGTTGAATGCTTATTCTGAGATGAACAACTCTTTTATTAGAGGTTACGCTTAGTTTATACTTTGTGCTAAAATATTTGTGCACAATACATGTACAATAGGTTAATCACCTAGAGTACTTGCGGAGGGTGTTTTCAATCTTTGTGATTGATAAACATTCTGCCAAAGAGGGTTTAAAGTGTGAAGAATCGGGGGTAAAGCACTATTAACCCTAGAGAATAGAGTTCATGGTCTTGTGACCCTCAACATGACTTGAAATCTTTTATATTCCTGAGTTATTCATACTACTTCCCAATTATTGAACAATTGTGGAAGATTCTTGTTATTCTGCAAGATGGAAGTGAAAAAGGAAAGTATTCCTTAGAAAGAAGTAAGTCGTATAATGCGACACTGAATGATGAGTATGTTGAATAAGTGAGAAAAGAGATTTTGAAGTGAGAAGGATATGAATTATCAAAGAATAATGTGAAACTTTTAATAGAAAAGTTAATAATTGTAGAATGATCTTTGTGGAAAGAAAGTGGTTATAGAAACCAATGAATGAATGAAGTAGTGATGTAAAATCTACTTTGATAGAATGAATGAATAAAAATTAATAAATAAAATTTCGAGGACGAAATTCTTAGAAGAAAAGGTGAATGTAATATCCCGAGTGTTTATGATAGCGATTCCCGAGTGTTTATGATAACGATCCTTAGAAAAGGAAATGAATGGGTTAAAAGATATATAATACTCAAAATATAATTGAGTTCAAATGAAAGTTATGAAATGAAACCTAGAATTTGTTAGGTAATGAATGTAGTAGGAAATATAAAATCTATATTTAGATAAAATGATGAAAGATTTCTCTGAGTTATTTGTGTAATTTGTGTCTTCGATTCTGGGGACAGAATCTTTGTAGGTAGGGAAGATTGTAACGAATGAGTGGCTTGAATTGTGATTCTGAGGACAGAATCCTTGTAAGGAGGGAATGATGTAACAATCCAGATTTTTATTAGAATATTTAAATATTTATTGAATTATATAAATATTTAATGGATGTGTTTATTGTTGAATAAGTATTTGTTTAATTGATTTGATGTGATTTGATTATTTATTTGTTTAATAAATAATTAATGAGTTAAGGAAAGTAATTATTTTGAAATAGTAATCTAATTTAATTTAATAATTAAGTTAGAGAGTTTATAATGATTAAATAAATTATTATATTATGTAATGAATTGTTATTAGAATTAATTAAATTAAGTATGAAAACTTAATTAATTAGAAGTGTGACAAATAACTATATTATAAGTGGTTATTAAAATAAATTAAAGTAGTTGTAATTTATTTTGCCAAACAAGGCTTAAATATATTAAGTCTTTAAATTTAAATAATTTTGTCAAACAAAGCCCTATGGCTTTTGGATTTTTAAATTTGATTTATTAGTAATATAAATTAAATTAAACAAAATATAAATATAATATATATATTATTTTGGTAACTGATAATTTATTAGTATATTAAGTATAGCGTCAGTTTAGACGTTTTAAAAATCGTACGTTGTTTGTGTTTTTATTTTACGTATATTCTATTTGGCTAAAGCCTAAGTAAGAAAAGAGAAGAAGTTTTGTCAGAGAAAGGAAATGTTCAGAAAGGTTTGAGAGAGTCTGAGAAAGAGAAGCAACAAGAGCTGAGTTCTTCAAGTTATTATTAGAGTTTAACACGAATTTCTTAACAACAAAAGGTATATATTATAATCTTAACATATATCTTTTATAGTATAATTCCTTATTCTCTGTGTTTTTGAAATTCACTGTGTTTTATAGTATAAAGTTCGGTAATTCATAAATTATAGTTGAGTATGAAATTATGAAGTTGTAATAGTATAAATATCCTATATATACATATAGGTGATTGTATGAAGAGGATATACATGTACGTGATTATGTGAATTACGATCAAAAAAGAAGAAGAAAGAAATGAGTTTTTACAGTAAAAACATATGAGTATGAACATGTTTTGTAGGATAACAAAATTAGTAATTGATTGTATTCTAACTGTAGAATTGAAAGTCGGGTATGTTAATTGGATATGAACTACAAAGAATTGTAGTTTAAAAGTAATCAAATTGGTGGTTATTAGAGATTATAGTGTTCACTGTGTTTAGCAAATGTCAATCATGGAGTTTTGTTTTAAAATAAGGTTTTCAAGGAATTTAGTTTTCTGTGATTATTGTTTAGTAATTTAAACTAGTATATGCATGTTGGGTAGTGTGTATATGTGTAATTTATATAAGTTATACATGTTAATTGGGGTTAATTGCTTTTAAAAATAAAGACAGTAGCTTTGTTATGTTCTTCGTGGTTGGGTTCTGCAAGTTTCAGCGCCCCAGCGCCAAAATTTGAGCCCCAGCGCCAAAAATCGCGCCCCAACGCCAAAATTCGCGTCCTAGCGCCAGAAGTTCGTGCCCCAACGCTGAAATTCGTGCCCCAGCACCAATCTCATGCCCCGGCGCCACTGTATAGCCTAGTCCTCGCGCCCCAGCGCCGGATTTATAGTTTGACTTGGACAGTTTTGACCTCCTATAGTAAAATATCCATAACTTCCTCATACGAACTCCAATTGAGGTGATTCAAGATGATCCGGAACGAGGACAAGTAGACCTACAACTTATGTTCTTTAAGTTTTTCAATTTGAGGTCATTAAGATGGGTCAAAATGGTCATAGTTAGGACTATTGTGTTTTCGGAGGCAATCGGAGGGCGTCGGGCATGCATATATGCATGTGTAGCGCTCCTGACCATAAAAGATGTTGTCCTAAGTTATAAAACATGAATAATAGTAAATATAATGATGCTTAACATTAATAAATAATGTATTAGATGAGTTATAGAAGTATAGTAAGCATACACAAGAGAGGCAAATCGGGCGTGTGACGAATGAACGTCGAAACGTCGTGCCAAGTGTTAATGAACTTAAAAAGTATTTCAATTCAATTGAAATGAATATTATAAGATATGGAGTGGATTTAATATAAAGCTAATAAGTAGTCCTAGCAAGACTTAAGCACTTGAATGAACTGCGAATATGAAATACAGTGAGATATAAGTTGAAAGTTAACACAATTAAGTTGAACATTGTGTATTTATTAATAGGAAAGATTATGAGACATATAGTAGAGTTTACATTACAATTACTATGTGTTGTTATGTGACTAATATTTAATGTGTATGATTATATAATTGCGTAGGGCACGTGAAGTGCAGATAGCTGTAAGCAGTTAAACTGTTATTGGTAAACAACGATCAAGGCAAGTCTTTCGGTTCCTATTTTCTACGTGGACTTGATGAACTATTTTAAATTGCATGATATGTTATGTATGTTGAATCATGAAATGTTAAAGTCAATATATGACTGCATTGTTTTGGCTAAGTAATGATGATTGAGTAAGGAACTCAATCTTTATATTTACTACGTGAATTAAAAGCATGTATGCCATGTTACTTTAATGAGATGTATATCGAGAACGTTATTATGTGTTATGTGATGCATGAAAACTGTTACACTTTGCTGGGCTGTCGAGCTCACTCTTGCAAATAATCACTTTTGCAGGTCAAGATTTTAAGGTAAAGATATATGCTAAGTGAGTTATAGAGATCTATATTCACGAAGATTACTTATGTTTTATGAGAAATGTATTTCATATTTTGAACGTAATATGTTGTTAAATTGTAAGTTGAGCTATCCAATGTATATGAATATTTAGTTATGATGTAAGACTTTGTATAGTCATTTTGTTATAACGATTCATGATATAAGATTGAATCAAAGAGATGTAGTGTAAAGGTTGCGATTCAGGGCAAGAAAGAAGGATATGTATAAACGTTTTAAATATTCCGCTATTTTAGTGTTTTTAATATCGAATAATGATGTAAAATTTGAGAACTAATGTATGGTTAACGACCGAAGTTGAGATTTTAAATTGTATGGATTTTGGGGTCGTTACAAACCCTATAAGGGGACATATTTTCGGGGACAATGGTTCCGAGCGTAACGCATGTAGTCATTACAAAACACTACGTTGTGGCCCAACGTAGTGGTACAATAGGCTGGCCACCTACTGTACGTGTGGAGGGTGTTTTCAGTCTTTGTGATAGATAAACACTCTGGTTTGTAGTGTGGATGATTGTGTTGAAGCACTAGTTCACGGTCCTCAGCATAAATTGGAATTTGAGTTATTCATACCACTTCCCGATTATTGAAAAATCGTGGAAGACTCTTGATCTTCTGTGTGATGAATGTAGTGAGTAGAATATTCCTTAGAAATGAGAATGTGGTAGAATGCAAGGGAGCAAGTTATAATAAAATTTTTGAAAAGAGAATGAATAAAATTATTCAATAGAATATGTAATATTCGATATAGCACCGAATAGAAGAGGTTTCGGTGATTCCGAGGACGGAATCCTTATAAGGGGGAGAGGATGTAAGAACCTAAATTTTCAGAAATTATTAAAATAAGAATAAAATTCTTAAGGCGTGAAATGGGTTTGAATAAAAATATTTATGTGTTACGAGGTATGTGGTATTGTGTTACATAGGGTAATATAAGCTATGTAATAAGTGATGTTGTTTTTAATAAATATATATCATTATTATATATTTATTATAAATTGTAGAGATGAATTAGTAAGAAGATGGATAGAAATTTATCTATCAATATTAAATAATTTATGTGGAATTATTTTTATCATAGTAAGTTGGTGACATTAAATATATTTCATAATCACCAATTTCTTGAGTATTTATACGAGTACATATCAAGTCTAATGCGGTGCAACCATACCCTTTAATGGTGGATGTATAGGAGCTGGGCTAAATGATTCATTCAGAGAGCGGAGATATATACGGATTAGTAACCGATCTAACTCACTGTGAAAACAGTGTAGACGAGACGAAAACTAATTTGTTGGTTGTTTGTGGGAAACCACTCAGTGTACTATATTGAATACTATTAAAGGCTCGACGCGTGCTAGATTTAGACTGGTATATATATGTACGTTGTTGACGAGAGTAGATGACCGTTATACCTTTAAGGTGGTTAGAGAATTATCACGTAATTCAATACAAGACAACAAGTGAAGATGAAAGGAATGTATGTATGTGTTATATTCGAGTGATTGTGTTATTGGTGGTAAGAAACCGTAAAGGAGTTGTATAGTTGGTTACACTAATAAGGGAAAATAGAGTTTTAGAACTCGAAGTGTGATTCCTAAATTATTGAGGTGAATAGTAACCGATGATATGGAATCAAAGTGGGCATTGATGTTAGATGAGTTAACACTTAAGGAGAATGTGTAAAGTATTTAGAAGCGTAGGTTTCAGTTCTGCTGAAGCATAACTGGTCTGCCACTGATTTTGGTATAGCGCAGCTGTGCCATTTCCAAGTCTGTGACCAGCGCAGTTGCGCTGGTCTGTAGAAAACTCTGAGTTAGTTGATGAAAATGTGATTTGCAAGCCATGCATACTAATAACTCTTGTAAGTCATGAATGGTGACTAAGTGTTCATAAAGGAATGTAGTTAGCAATACATGACTTGAATAAAGATTTATTTAATTAACCCGGATTAAATATTGGTTAATTAAGCAATATTATAGAATATTATATTCTATTAATTAGAGTAATGCATAATAATTATTGAAAAGAAATAATTAATATTAATTAATTATTGGGTGAGTTAAAAATACCCAACTAAATGATATTTAGCCCAATTAAAATATTAATGTGGACATTATCATTAAATGGTATTACTATGTGTAATATGGGAAATGAATTGGGACATGAATGTTATATGAATGACATAAATGAAACCATATGATAGGAGTATATTAAAATGAAATGAGGTACCTAGTAGCACTATGGTATCATATGAAGTTGTAATGTATAAACGATTAATTATCTGGGTATTCTAGAAACTGGGAAGGAGATTAAGTGTTTAAATAAACATTAATATTACATAATGTTGTAATGTGGTTATATGAGTAGTAGAGATAATTATGGAACTACCTGAATAATAATATTTAACCGTGTTATTTTATTACATGTATTTAATGTACATGGATTATATGATGTGAGTATAAAATATATCTTTAAATTCCTAATATGGGAATTAAAAGAACCAAACCAACCCTTAGGTGATCAAATGCTGAAGATTTTTGCTATGTCCCAAAATGAGTGACCCTTCCAGTACATGACCAGTGTGCTATTTCTCTATTGCGTAAAACTCAACAAACTATAAAGGCTAGAATGGTGTAGTGATGATGGCTAGACAATGGGTGGTTGGCCAACTCCTAATTAGCCAATGTTTCCTTCCATTACACTATAGATTCCAACCTCAGTGTAAATTGAATGCCCAGTCCACCTTTACTCTATAAAATGGCAGCTATGTTATTGGAATCACGTTGATGAGAATTGTCTATAAAACCCAAGAATTTGAGTCTGAGTTACTAGTTGCTTAAAGTGAAGTTTAGCATTTGCAAAAGATAGAAATTGAGGAAACTAGGCTCCTTGGAAGGTAAACTCTTGTTTAGAAACTTAATTTCAAATTTTACAAATTATGGAAATTCTACTAAAATCTTGATAATTGGTTTATGAATTGCTGTCATGATGTTGTATGAGTTGGTATGTATGTTATGGAACCTATATGGTTGGTCTAAGCATGCTAGATTGAGGAGTATATGTTTTGAATTCTGAAATTTACAGAAACAGAGTTCGTGAGTATTGAAATATCAATTTCTTGATTTCATGGAAATTGGATATTAATAAGGTTGGGTATTGATTATATAGTTGTTACATGACCATATAAATATGTTTAAACTGGTACATGAGTGTTTAGAATCAAATTCTTGAGAAATTCTATGGTTGGGCTAGCAATCTGCCGAAGCAAACTGCTACTGATTCGAACTAGACACGACCCAGCTGCGCCGGATTAACACTGAGGTGCAGCGCAGCTGCGCCGCCCTCTGAATTTAGTTTTGGTTTCTGTTAGGTACTGTTATATGCTAGCATGTGGTATATCATTAGAACAAGCATGTACACATAAATAACATGTATATATGAGTATCATGACATGATAAAAATATGATAGTATACATTATTGATGAAGAACTTATAGTTTTAAAATGAAACTTATAGTTTGTGATATGAACTTTGATACGTGTGTAACATGTGTTCTAACCTTGTAAGCACATTTGTATGACTTAGACATGCATAAGAATTGGTATTAACTTATACTATGTGTTCATGAACTTTCATGGCCATGTTAGTCCATACTATGGAAGGAGAACGTATGATTTTAAAATAAAACTTATGATCTTGGATTTGAACCTTGACGCCTACATAGCATATATATATTCTGATTTTGTGAACGCAGTTATGTGGCCTATATTGGCATGAAAGATATGCTTAAAGTGTTGAGCACACACTAGCATACATGATTAAAGACTACATTGATTTCAAAAGACAAACTTAGAGTTTCTGGACGTATATATAGGATGTCCACATTTCGATCATTTGAGCATGTAAAAGTGACTTGTTTAGGTGCTCTAAAATATGAGAGTCGTGGTTTAGAGGCACTTAACTTGTACTAAGTTACCTTATTGACTTAGTGCGATTCTTCATGAAAAATTTAGAATGTGAAAGATGATAGCATCAAACACTGTGTGAGTTACATTATGATCATGCAAGCATGTATATTAAGATTCATTATGCCTATAGACATGTTGACATAAGCATCATATGATGAAACTTGGATTTCACCTACTCACGCATGTTCAAGTAAATGAATTTGCTAAAGCATAGACTATGTGATTAAGTATACATGTGTATTATAAGCACGAGCATGCCTACTTAGTATTGTTTAAGCTTGTTATGTGATAACATGACTTTAGTAGTTGACCTTGAAGCATGGACTTGAATTACTTAAGATATATGAAAGTCCGACATGAAAATCGTGTAAGTTGTAAGTTCAACTTGTTCAAGTGAACTCAAGAATGGACATGTGCTTATGTGAGCACCTCTAACATGTACATATGATAGAGTATTAGTATATAGGTGTATAAGAATTGGACATAAATTAAAAGGTAGCGGCTCAGCTCTGGTCTGGCCAGGGGACATCGTAGCTGCACCGTCCCTAGGCCTAGACAGGGCACAGCTGCGCCGTGCAGCAGTCACAGATTGATTCTGTTTTTGATCTGATGATTGAAGCATGCTTATACGATTACTTTAACTTGTAATATATGGCCAATATGCTATGTAATGTGTTAAGAAGCATGCTATGTGATAGAGATGAATGTTAATTTTGATTTTCGAATGTTAAAGTCCAAAGGAATACTTTCAAGATATTAAGCAATGATACGTTGTTTGGATTTGTAATGTCTTACAAACTGAATTGTGCTATGAATATATAATATAGGTGATGTTGTATGAAGTTACGACTAAGTTAGACGTGTATGTGTGCGTTTGAACTTACCTATATGGGTTTTAAATATGTCAATCACATAGCGAGTCAAGTGTGTGATAGATATATACGGATGTTGATGTCATGTCCAAATGGTTAAGGTATACCTATACGGACCTATCTACTCCGAGAATGTGATAAGAAAGTGAAGTGTAGGTTTTACAAACCTAGTTAGGAAACAATGTAACATTGTTATTACATTGAGAATACATGAAATATGTTACTGATGGATATGAATCCATGATTATATAACTGTGTAGGAATACACGAAGTGCAGATAAGCGTTAAGCAGTTAAGTCGCAGTTCATAAACTACGAATCAGGCAAGTCTTTCAGTTCCTATTTGTTATATGAATTCGATAACTGTTAGTTGAGCTATATTATGTGTGACGCCCCCAAATTTGGGTATCTTCCAATCCGACATATGGTGCTCCACTGTTCTAACATTCATACAACCATTCCATTGAAATACAACAAAATAAATGTAATTACTATCTTCTTATTACAATCAAAGTATAATCCTTCCCAGGTTCATAAACCGATTACATCATTCGTTGTTCATAATGTATAATACATACAAACATACTAGTCTATTACACGATGGTTAAGTATCCATCTTAGCCTTGCCCTTATCTCTCTTAGCGTTCTCAGTACATTCATCCTTAACTGCAATTATATAATTCACGCAAGAAGTGAGCATGACAGCTCAGCAAGTTTATCAAAGGATAACAGTAATACCACATTTATGAATTATATAACAATTCCTACATAACTGAACAAATAGTTATGAAGTATTATGAAACAATAATACTTTAATATTTTATATCATTAATTCCCAATGTATAGAGTAGATTAGGAATTCTGAACCGGTCGATAGACCATGAACAGTAGCTTTTAATTATCATACTTGAAAAGGATATCACAGCACTAAGGTTGTACATCCGCATTACTTACGAGCACTTCTAGGTGATCAGCCTATAGTACTCTATGTTGATCAGCATTCATTCGTTAAACGTATTTACGTTTAACATTTTGGCAAACTAGCATGCCCATCGAAATATCGATGAAAAATACTTTTGTTTGTTCATAGACAAACCTTACCTTCACGTCCGTACCAATTTCTTGGCATAGGATAGCGTTAACATTTCTATATAGAAAGATATGAATATCAATCAATCTATATCTTACGAGTAGTCTAGCCGAATTAAATCTGGCATCGACCCTTTCTTTAAAATCAGTCATGTAATTTAGTACAATGAATCACATAAAACTTGGCTAACTTGAAAGTCAGACAAGCGTTAAGAAACTTGCCTTTCAGCGTCTTCAAATAACTTAATCGACTGACCACAGCCTTTACAGAATCTACATGATATATTCACATAGTATACTGTAATTAGCTATCAAACAATTGTTCACATTGTTCCTACCAATTTCTTTCTCTTCTATGTCTTTGTTAACTTAATATCATTAATAAAGTCAACTCAACTTATTACCCTTCGTCCCGGTTTATTAATCAACTTACGTTATTAACCGGACTTTAACATTGTTGATAAGGTACCAACTTTGTTCATCATTCATAACTTATTAACATGCATTCAATTCCTAAGTTCAATACCATATACATTAGTATAGGTAGTATAGGATTAGTCTTAGTACATTTATTGAGTATATAAACTCAACTCATGTAGGTCTCGAAACAACTGAAGTTTAAAACTTAAGTTTTCTATCACAAGCCCTGAACTCGTGCCGCGGCGTGGGCTTCTTAGTACTAGACTGGCGCTGCGGCGCCAGTTAGCAGTGTCTGGGTTCTGGTCTCAGCGCTGTGGCGCGAGACTTAATACTAACAGTGGTGCTGCGGCGCCATTTAGCAGTGGCCAACTTTACTGTGCCGGCGCTGCGGCGCGGCATTTAACACTATGTCTGGCGCCACGGCGCCAGACCTCAGTACCAGAATTCTCAGCAATTTTATGAAATTCCCGAGGCCGTAACTTCTTCGTTATAAACCCGATTTGGTCCGTTCAAAAGCCTACACGTCATAAATGACATACTCTACACGTTCATATAAGAATTCGACACTTTTGAATCAGTTAACTCAAAATTCATTACTGAGTTCATTTTCTAAGCGTTCGTAAACGTTAATGAGCGTTCAATACTAGTTTTCTTCGTTTTAAGTCAGAATCCGACGATTCTTGAACCCACAACTCTTAATTACCCTATCTCACGTGTTGACATTGAAAAATAATGTTTGCAAGTCTCATGGCAACGTTCGACCACCAATCCGGAATTTCAACGTTTTCGACGTTTAACGTCTATTTCCGTGAAATTCGTCATAACTTCGTTATTAATGTTCTCTAAGCCAAATCACATGGAATACTCCATGGATTTCATATCTACATCCTAACTAAACAAGATGCACATATTAATGTATTGATGAAGTTCAATTGTTTACCAACAATCAATCTCAACAATCAATATTTTCATGGTTTAAAACTATATCAAACCTTATGATTTCTATGATTACATGACTTATAGAGATTGAATCTATGGTAAGTCACTCTTATTCCACCATACAAACCATACCCCACCCATCTATGATTCTCCATGATAAAAGAAAACCAAAAGAGATGAAAGCAAAATTAAGGAATATTACCTTTAAGAACTCTTTATGAAATCTCTTGGAAAACTCTAAGTCAAAGCTTCCAAAGTGTATGATTGGATGAGTCTAGCTCTCTTTCTCTCTCAAATAATCTAGGTTGAGCAATTGAAAAACTCTCAAATGACCAACCTTAGCTTTCTGTTTATAAAAAATGAAATGGAGGGCAATCTAGACATTACACCTTCCCACCTCCTTACTATTCACACTTAGTCACCAAGTAAAATGCTTGGTGACCAAGCATTATGCTTGGCTTGAACACCAAGGGGCCAGCCCACCCTTGCCCATGAGTCATCCACATGGGTTGCCCCATGGGTTTTACCCATTCAGTGACCCACCGGTTCGATCCACGGTTCGGTTTTTCGTGCATTAGGCTTAAGCAATCTATCATTGGGCCTTGACTTGGGCTTAACCCATTAATCCCTTGGGCTTACTCATTAAATTAATTGGACTAAACATAATCCAACTCAAATGAATTAACCTTAAGTCTTAACTTAATTCTACAATACGAATTGTATTCTATACGTATAATTCACGTATTCTCTTCATATAATACCCATACAATAATCGTATTGCACTTCGTATTAACTCATCATATTATACATAGATACTAAATAGTATCAAACTTGTATAACACACGCTTTATCCATAACTCAATTCCTTCTACGCATATCATTTCTTTCTCGGAAATCAATATACTTAACCCTTAGGTTTTAAGTCCGCAGGCGAAAACTTCGTTTGCCATAAATGAAATATTATCAGATATTTCATCTTATCTCAATATTCTATCATTACGCGTTTCTCGAAATTTCAAAATAATTCTCCGAACAGAAACGGATGAATAGTGTTTTTACGAGAATTTCTCCAAAATCATTTAATTTCGTCTCGAAAATTCTAAACAATTAATTCTTGCACGTAGCCAGATTACTAACCACATAAACACATTCTAGGTCATAGAACGACCTTCACATAGCTTATTCACAAAATAAATCAATTAAATTCATTTAATTCACATAATCAAATAAAAATTTATTTGTCATAAAAATCCGATTTTCTCGGGCGTTACATTCTGTCCCCCTTATAAGAATTCTGTCCCCAGAATCTTAGCTTATAATTACATAAACAAATGAGGAAAATCTTCCTTTATTTTACTTTCGAGCTCCCACGTTGCTTCTTCAGCATTGTGGTTTCTCCATAACACCTTCACTGAAGGTATGTCCTTATTTCTTAATACTTGTTCCTTCCTATCAATAATTTGAATTGGAAGTTTCTCATAGGATAAATCTTTCTCTACCTAAATAGTGTCATACTCTATTACGTGTTTATAGTCCAGTTTATAAGGACGCAACACCGACATATGAAACACATTATGAATGCGTTCCATTTTTGGAGGTAAGGCTACTTCATAAGCCACCTCTCCTACCCTTCTTAAGATCTCAAAAGGTCCTACAAACCTTGGACTTAACTTCCCTTTCTTTCCAAAATGTATCTTCCCCTTCCAAGGCGATACTTTCAGAAAGACAAAAGACCCTACCTCGAATTCTCTATTCTCTCTATGAGGATCTGCATACTTCCTCTGCTGGTCTTGAGCCGCAACTAATCGAGTACGTATTATCTTCACCATGTCCGCCGTTTGCTGTACCATCTCTGGTCCCAACATCCGACGTTCACCCACCTCATCCCAACATAATGGAGTTCGGTACTTCCTTCCATACAACGCTTCGTAAGGCGGCATGCCTATACTAGCGTGAAAATTGTTGTTGTACAAAAATTCCACCAACGGTAAATATTCGTCCCAACTCCCATTGAAATCTATAACGCAAGATCTTAACATATCTTTAAGCATTTGAATTGTCCGCTCACTCTAACCATCCATTTGAGGATGATACGCCGTACTCAATCTTAACTGCATTCCCATTTGCTCTTGCAAACTCCTCCAAAAGTTCGATGTGAATCGTGGATCACGATCTGACATAATCGAAATAGGTACTCCATGTCTAGAAATAATTTCCTTGACATACAGCTTAGCTAACTGATCTAGGTTATACCTTACTCCTATTGGTAAAAAATGAGCTAATTTCGTCAATTGATCCACTATCACCCAAATAGCATCGTATCATTTTCTTGTTATTGGAAGTCCCACCACAAAGTCCATCGTGATGTGCTCCCATTTCTACTCTGGAATTTCTAACGGTTGCAATAACCTGCTCAATCGTTGATGTTCAGCCTTAACTTTTTAACAAGTTAAGCACCTACTAACGTATTCTGCTATATCCCTTTTCATGTTCGGCCACCAAAAGTTCTGACGAAGGTCTTGATACATCTTCGTACTGTCGGGATGTATCGAGTACCTCGAACTATGGGCCTCCATCGTAATTTCTTCCTTTAATTCGGAATCATTTAGAACCCAAATTCTTCCTTCAAAACGAAGTAATCCCTCATTATCGAGGTTATACTTAGTCTTCTCTTCATCTTCAATCCTCTTTTTCATCTGCTTGCATTCTTCGTTGTTCAATTGTACTCCCCTAACCCGTTCCACTATGGTTGGTTGGGTTTCCATGGAAAATAACATTTCTACCGCTTCCTCCGGTAACTTAACTTCTAACTCCATTCTTGCCATCGCTGTTACCAACTCATTCTGAGTTGTTAACATTGACAGTTTCTCTCTTCCCTTCCTACTTAGCGCATCGGCCACTACATTTGCTTTTCCCGGATGATATAAAATATCATAGTCATAATCTTTGATTAACTCTAACCACCTTCTCTGTCTCATATTCAACTCCTTCTGTGTGAAGATATATTTCAAACTTTTGTTGTCCGTGTATATCTCACACTTCTCACCATATAGATAATGCCTCCATATCTTCAAGGCAAAAACTACCGCTGCTAATTCCAGATCATAAGTAGGATAGACCTTCTCATACTCCTTCAATTGACGTGACGCATACGTAATAACTTTGCCATGCTGCATGAGCACGCTACCCAATCCTTTATGCGAAGCATCGCTATACACTACAAAGTTCCCTGTATCGTCGGGTAAGGACAATACAGGTGCCTCACTTAATCTCCTTTTCAACTCCTGAAAATTGTTCTCACATTTTTCAGTCCACACATACTTAATCGACTTTCTCGTCAGATTTGTCAATGGAGTAGCTATTTTAGAAAAGTCCGGAATAAACCTTCTATAGTATCCCGCTAGCCCCAGAAAACTCCAAACCTCGGTTGGCATTTGCGGTTGCTCCCACTCATTAACTGCTTCAACTTTTTCTAGATCCAAGAAAATGCCATCTTTATCAATAACATGCCCTAGAAACTACACTCTTTGAAGCCAAAATTCACACTTTGTGAATTTCGAATACAACTTCTCCTTCCTTAGCGTTTCCAACACTATTCTTAAATGTTCGGCATGATCTTCTGACGTCTTAGAGTAGACTAGAATATCATCAATGAACACTACAACGAACTTGTCCAAATACTATTTGAACACTCTGTTTATCATATCCATAAATACGGCTGGCGCATTAGTCAACCCAAACGACATCACCAAAAACTCGTAATGACCATAACGAGTTATGAACGCCGTCTTAGATACATCCTCCTTCCTCACCTTTAACTGATGATACCCCGTGCACAAATCTATCTTAGAAAAATACTTTGCCCCTTTCAACTGATCAAATAGATCATCGATCCTAGGCAATGGGTATTTATTCTTAATCATTAACTTATTCAACTCTCGATAGTCGATACAAAGTCTTAACGACCTATCCTTCCTCTTTACAAACCACACCGGTGCTCCCCAAGGAGACACACTCGGTTGAATGTACTTTCTATCTAATAGTTCTTGTAATTGAACCATTAACTCCTTCATCTCAACTGGCGCCATCAGATATGGTGCCCTTGAAACTGGTGCCCTTCCCGGTAACAGATCAATTACAAACTCAACTTCCCTATCCGGTGGAATACCCGGTAACTCCTCCGAAAATACATTTGCGAACTCTTGTACTATAGGTATCTGGTCCAAGGATATTCCCACTCTTTGGGTATCCACAGCATGGCACAGATAACCTACACACCCTTTTCTCAACATCTTCCTAGCTTGTGTCATCGACAGACAACAAGAGCGTCTCGGTGATTTACTACCGAAGAACACTACCTTGGTTTTCTTAGAAAGCCGAAGGTTCACACTTTTCCTATGGCAATCTATCATTGCCTTATGGTTAACCAACCAATCCATACCAAGAATTACATCAAATTCTTTTAACCTTATCGGTACTAAATCTACCGATAACTTATTCCCTCTAATATCTACACAACAACCCTTATGAATATGTTCAATAGGGATTATCTCTTCGTTTGCTACCTTAACGTCTAAAGGTATTGGTAACTTCTCAGGGATTAAACCTAATCACTTAGCAAATTCACATGCTATAAAAGAACAAGTAGCACCCGAGTCAAATAGCAAATAAGCATTTATCTCATTGACCAGAATGATAACTGCTACCACATCCGTTGATGCAACCGCATCTTGGATAATCATATTAAACGTACGAGCTGAGGGTCTACCCACTGATGGTGTTGGTCTAGTAATGGCTAACTTACCACTACCAGAACCCTTATTTCCCTCTAACCCTTTCTTCGGATAATTTCTTGCCATGTGGTCCAATGACCCACAGACAAAACACCCCTGGTTCTTCTTAGGGTTAGGACAGTTAGGTTACAAATGCCCCTCCTGCCCACAGTTGTAGTAGACTACTTTCCCCTTTAAATAGACTCCCATATGAGTCTTTTCGCATATCTTACATGCTTCTGTCCTTCTCTTGGGTTCTCTCTACTTTATACCAGTATTCCCAGGGTTAAAACTCTTCCTCTTTGGCAAGTTGCCGCTTTTGCTGGCAACTTCAGCCTTACTCACTCCCTCTAACTTACTCTTGTTCTTTCGCTCTTTGTGGTACTGAGACAATGCCTCACCACCACCTTTTGCTATTATCGCCTTTTCCAGAATGGTCCCATAGGAAGCACTCTGAAAAACCGATATTCTACTATAGAGCCAGTGTAACGACCGAGAAATTCGAACCTTATTGTAAAATGATTTTCTTAATTTAAATAATAATAAAATTCTATTTTATGTGTTATCAAGATGGTTGTATTTGTATAACCTATTGATGTTAGAATGTCGTAGTATTTGAGCTACGTGGATGAATTAAAGTATTTGAATTTTCAAGACGAAAATAAAAGTTTTTCGAGAAATTTTTTAAAAAACACTATTCATCGGTATTTGCTCGGGATATAATTTTGGATTTTCGAGAAATACGTAATGATGGAATAATAAGGTGAGATGGATTATGTAATAAAAATCTAATTATGGAAAAAACGATATTTCGCTTGTGGACTTAATTTATAAACGTTAAGGAAGGCGAAATAGTAATGAACATGTAATAATGATATGATACTTATGTATTGTACATAGAAATGAAAATGAGTATAATATGAAGTATTATACGAGTTGTATGAAGGATGAAATTTCGTATATAAATTCTATAGGAATTAGAATACGAAAATAATACATAAACTATGAGTATATGTATTAAGAAATGTTAATGGACTTGGAATATTGGTTAACAATTATATAAAAGTCCAAGTGAATTAAAGGGAGAGGCCAAATTATTAATTAATGAACCAATTAGTGTTTATTAATTTATAGCCAAAGATTAATTTAATCCAAGCCCAAGCTAGAGTCCAATGAATGGGTTGACCCATGGGGCAAACCATATCAATATGGTTGATATGTGGTGATCAAGTTAATGTGATGACCAAGACTTAAGAGTAATGACCAAGTTAAATGAGTAATGACCAAGCAAAGGATAAGAGAGTGGTTAGCAAGTAATGACTAGTAAGGAGGTGGCTTAAGGAGGTGGGATGTTTTAAAGACCAAACTACCCTAACTTTGCAAGTTCTATAAATAGATAAGACTTACAAGCCATTTGTTGGTTGTTCAAATAATCTAGACTACTAAAGTGCTTAAGTGTTAGAGAGAATAAGCTACACATAAGTCATTCCATAAGTAAGAAGAAGGAGAAAGCTACCTTACCAAGACTTCAAAAGAGTAAGACTTCTTCTCCAATTATCTTCTATCTCTACCATGATAGGTTGATAAGAAAAGATGGATTAAGAAACATGAATGATAAGAAGCAAGAAGAATATGTAAGTCATGGACTTAAGCCACAAAAGTTGGTAATAAGTCATTTAAACTAACATAAGTTATACACTTATGTGAAGATAATATGAACTTATACGGAGTTTATTAAGAGAATTGATATGAAGATAAAAGAATTTATATGATCATATGTATCATGTATACCTAAGTAAAGTTATATGTGAAGCATATGTAAAGTATGATGATTAAGAAACTCTAATTGTCATAAGTCATGAATAATCAAATCTTAGGTAGTTTATAATTTGATAAGTTATAAGCTCATGAGGAGTCAAAGTCCAACAATGAAAATAAGTTGTTGTATTATGTATGTTGAGATGTTCACATGATGAATGAAGTTCATTTGTAATGTTGAACAAATCGTAAGAATGAAGATTTGCCGGAAATTGCACGATTGGACGATAATCGTCGAAATCGTAAAATTCTCGGAATGGAAGTCAAATTTTGTGTTTGATCACGGAATCATTGTTTTACAATGGAGTTAAGTCATATTTGGAATTTAAGAGTTGCAGACTCGAAAATGACCGGATTCCGACTTAGAACGAAGAAACGAGCGTTGAACGTTCACGAACGTTTATCGTTTCGTTAAAAAAATGAACCAATAGGTGAATTTTTAGCAAACGAAGTCAAATAGATAAAATTCTTGGATGATCATGTAGATTACGAAATTTGTGAACCGTTGGCTTTTGAACGAGCCAATTCGGACTTATAACGAAGAAGTTATGCGTCCGGGAAGTTCACAAAATTTCAAAACTGAAATTTTTATCTGGTGCACAGAGTTGGCGCCCCAGTGCCATGCACATTACAAAAAACCTCTGGAGAGTGGTGCCACAGCGCGACCCCATTACATAAGGACTCGCGCCCCAGCGCCAAGTCCGGGACATGTTAGAATAAGGCTTGCGCCGCAGCGCGAGATGTAAGTATAGGATCGGCGCCGCAGCGCCAGTCTCAGAACAAAGATAGAAAGAAAGGTTTCTATGTACAAAGAAAAGAAAACCTAAATTGATGGAAAGTAAACATAACTTAAGGACGATAATGTAACATTGTTAAACTTTGTTAAACCTTAAGGAATGTAATGTAAAGGTTAAGATATCCTAGTCAAGGATAAATGCAATGGTAATGATAAACCGAAACGAATAGTAACTGAATCTAATACACGATTAGATTGAAATGAAGGGTATGATATAGTCACATACATATTTGATTATATGTGACCTAATCTAAGGCATTATGTGATCATGTACTGTAGGGACTTGAAAGACTTAAACATAAAGTTAATATACCGTAGCAGACGCTAAAGGCAAGTATTCTAACTCTTGTTTCAGTTCAATCTGAACAAGTTTAAGATTCGTGTATTCTTTCGCATGAATTGAGGTATGTTGAGGTTAAAGCCAATCTCCTTTGGCTAGACTTGATAATCTACTCTTGCATTATCAAATGTTGCTATCTTTTGTCAACTACTTGGTATGGTTTTCAAAAGAAGATTGAAATGTTAAACAAATATTTTGTCGGTAAAACGACAGGCACGTGAGGTTGCCAAATGATTAAACGTACATACGTTTAATGGATGTAGTGTTGATCAACATAGAGTACAATAGGCTGATCACCTAGAAGTGCTCGTAAGTAATATCGGGCTTACGGAATTCGTTCCGGGTTGTCCTTTTTCCAAGAAAGAATGAACACTCAAGGTCTTTGACCGGAGTGAATATTTTACTAAATATTGTTAATATTGTAAAATATTTTGAAAGAAAAGATGAAGTGCTATTTTGAATTATCAATAGTACTTCATAACTATTGTTCAGTTATTGAAGATATACGATTCGTATGTGTCAAGCATGTTGTTATTGAATTGTTATACTTGCTGAGCTAGCCATGCTCACTCTTGCTTGAACCATATGAATGAAGCTAAGACTGAACGTCCCGAAGGATCAAAAAGAGATAAAGGAAAAGCTAAGGCAGATTGTTAAGCTGTCTTGTAATAGTATAGGTCTATTGTTGTAATGTAACTGATATTATGACAAAGAAACTTTGTAACGGGTATAAAACCTGGGAAATTGTAAATATTACCTTAATATATAGAAGTTATATTCGTTCTTTAAGACTTTTCAATTGAATGAATATATAAATGTTGTACAGTATTGCACCATCTGTCGGGTTGGAAGATACCCGGATTTGGGGGCGTTACAAGTTGGTATCAGAGTCTAGGTTATAAAACTTAAGGGAGAAAGTAGAACCTTAAGTCATAACCTTAAGAAAAGAAATAAAAGATGGAAAGTAACCTTATAAAAATGCATTATATTATGTTATGTGTTTTTATTATTGACTGACGTGTTCTAATCAAACTATATTATTTTATTGTAGATGTCAGGAGAAAATGATATGTATAGAGACATACAGTTAGTGAGCGAGAATTCGGTTAATCGGGTAGAGATACTACCAAATCCTGTAGCCGTAGAACCAGAAGTGGTGACAATCGAGTCTGGAGACTCAGACGATTTGGACTACATGTCTATATTTGATGGCATGATAGAGGAGGAGGTGGACGTGATGTCCTTTGATCAGGTTCCACCTACAGAGGAATTGTCTACGGGAGAATCAATGAAGGCATTGTTTATGTCAGTATTGGATAGAAATATCCATTACTGCCAAGAGGTTAAGGAGTTGAAAGAGGAACTCCAAGCTGTCCGGGAGGACAAGGCTAGTATGGAAGGAATGTGGGAAGAGGAGCACGATGATAGAGTCCTAGTTATGGACAAGGTCCGAGATTTGAAAGGAGAAGTCTTTGAGCTCAAACAAGAGCTAAAGACTAAACAGCGAAAGTTGGAGAGGATGTCCTATATACATAGGAGTTCTCATGTAGATTTCCAGCAGCAGTTAGCTGGATATCAGATAGAAGCAGGACAGACCCGTCATACCATCAGTAGAGATGTTGTTGCTGGTTTGCCCAGATCGATGATCTTTTTGATCAATTAAAAGGGGCAAAGTATTTTTCTAAAATAGATTTGCGGACGGGGTATCATCAGTTAAAAGTTAGGAAGGAAGATGTACCAAAGACGGCATTCAGGACTCGTTATGGTCATTACGAGTTTCTAGTAATGTCATTTGGGTTGACAAATGCACCTGCTGCATTTATGGATATGATGAACAGATTGTTCAAACCATATTTGGACCAGTTCGTCATTGTGTTTATCGATGATATTCTAGTCTATTCTAAGACGCCAGAAGATCATGCTGAACACTTAAGATTAGTGTTGGAAACACTAAGGAAGGAGAAGCTATATGAGAAATTCACCAAATGTGAATTTTGGCTGGAAAAGGTGCAGTTTTTAGGTCATGTCATTGACCAAGAAGGGATTTAGTAGATCCAGCGAAGGTGGAAGCAGTGATGAATTGGGAACAGCCAAAAACGCCGACTGAGGTGCGGAGTTTCCTAGGGTTAGCAGGGTACTATCGAAGATTTATCCAAGATTTTTCGAAGATAGCTACCCCGTTGACTAATTTGACAAGGAAGACGGTGAAATACGTGTGGACGGATAAATGCGAAGACAGTTTTCAAGAACTGAAGAAAAGATTAAGTGAAGCGCCTATTTTGTCGTTACCTGATGACACAGGAAATTTTGTAGTGTACAGTGATGCTTTTCATAGAGGACTTGGTTGTGTGCTTATGCAGCATGGCAAAGTCATTGCGTATGCGTCACGGCAGTTGAAGGATTATGAGAAAGTTTATCCTACTCATGATCTGGAACTGGCCACAGTAGTGTTTGCCCTAAAGATATGGAGACATTATCTTTATGGGGAAAAATGTGAGATATATACGGACCATAAGAGTCTAAAGTATATCTTCACTCAGAAGGAGTTGAATATGAGGCAGAGAAGATGGCTAGAGTTGATAAAGGATTATGATTGTGAAATCCTGTATCACCCTGAAAAAGCCAATGTAGTTGCCGACGCCTTAAGTCGGAAGGGTTGGGAAAAGTTGTCTATGTTAACGGCTCAAAATGAGTTAATAACAGAGATGGCTAGGATAGAATTAGAGGTAAAGTTGCCAATTGAGGCGGAGCAGAGACTGTTTGCGACGGAGATGCAGTCTACCATCGTAGAAAGAGTCAAGGAAGTACAACTCATGACAGATGAGTGTAATCAAATGAAGAATCGATTATCCGAGACGGAAGATTCTAAGTATAGTCTTGATAATGAAGGATTATTAAGATTTGGGGGAAGAATTTGGGTTCCGAATGAGACGGAATTAAAGGAACAAGTGTTACAAGAAGCTCATAATTCGAGGTACTCGATACATCCTGGTAGCACTAAGATGTATCAAGACCTTCGACAGAGTTTTTGGTGGTCGAACATGAAGAGAGAAATAGCAGAGTATGTGAGTAGGTGCTTGACTTGTCAAAAAGTTAAGGCCGAACATCAACGACCCAGTGGCTTATTACAGTCATTGGAGATTCCAGAATGGAAGTGGGAGTATATTACGATGGATTTTGTGGTGGGACTTCCGACAACGAATAAAGGATATGATGCAATTTGGGTAATAGTGGACCGGTTGACGAAGTCGGCTCACTTTTTGCCAATTATGGTCAAGTATAACTTGGACCAATTAGCTAAACTTTATGTTAAGGAAATCATTTCTAGACATGGAGTACCGATATCGATTGTGTCAGATCGTGATCCACGATTCACATCGAACTTTTGGAGGAGTTTGCAAGAGCAATTGGGAACACGGCTGAAGTTGAGCACAACTTATTATCCTCAGACTGATGGGCAGAGCGAGAGAACAATTCAGACATTAGAAGACATGTTGAGGTCTTGCGTCATGGATTTCAAGGGTAATTGGGATGATCACCTACTACTAGTAGAGTTTGCGTATAACAATAGTTATCATGCAACCATAGGCATGCCGCCGTACGAAGCTTTGTATGGAAGAAAATACAGAACACCTTTGTGTTGGGATGAAGTGGGAGAACGCCGTATGCTAGAACCAGAATTGGTGCAGCAGACAGCGGAGATGGTAAATGTAACAACCCGATATTTTCTGTATAAATAAATCAGAAATGTTGAATATAATTTTTTTTTTTAAATTATTTAAAGGATGAGGATTTGTACAAGATAACGTGTATATGTATTTATGAGATAAATTAAAATATATTTATTACATGAATAATTATAAATAATTTTATTTTAGAATTATTGATTATTATAAACTATATTCTTATAATAACTAATTTTATAGCAAAAATGTTTTTATTAATTATTTTTCATGAAAATATAATTATGTATTATTTAAATAATATATTAAATAATTTTTAGAATAATTATAATAATTGTGTTAATATATGAATTTATGCTAGTTTAATTAAGTTAATTATTTTAACTTAATTAATAATGTTAAAAATGAATAATAAATCAGATATGGAATCCAAACCCTAATTTTGGATTTTTATCAAGGGATGAGAATAATAATATAATATAAATTATATTTTGATTTTTCAGTGCTATGGATATGTACTTTATATGTGTGGACTAATAATGGTTGTTCAATTATGTGGTATCATGACCAAATCCTAGTATTACTGATAAACCCTAGTTTTGCAGTCAAATAAGACTTTAAAATATGTCTAGTGATTATGTTATGCATGTGGTATATAATATGTATTATTAGAATTTAATTTTTATTAGGAAAACCCTAATTATTATGTGGAAAACCCTAATTAATAACTTAAAAATCCTAATTTCTAAAAATTAGAAACCTTAATTAGAAACCCTAATTTAAAACTCAATTTGAGTTCGAGACTGTTATATAACTGTGTTATGTGATTTAAGTGGTGTATTATAGAATTTAATGTTAATTAGAGAAATCCTAATTAATATTTGAAATCCTAATTTTAGAAAACCTAATATTTAAATTATAAACCCTATTTGATTTGAAACCCTAATTCAAAGGCCATTTATGACTTTAAGAATTTGTTATGTAGTTATATAATCATGATAATGTTTTTAATGACCGGTATTAAAGATATTAACCCTAGCTAGGGAGAATCTTAATTGTTTTCAAAACCTTAATTTTTTTTAAAGGGTATAAGTCCTTATTATTAATTATTCTAAATTATAAACCCTAAATTTGCTAATGGCAAACCCTAATTGCTAATTAGGAACGCTTAATGATAATTACTAAAACATAAACCTAATTATCAAGTATATGTGATTAGGAAACCTAATTAATTAAGAAACCTTAATTTTGTATTTTAGAAACTAAAATTTTATTATTTTATTTTTTACAAACCCTAAATTGGAAATTCTAGAAATTATTTTTAAACCCTAACATGGTTCAAATCCTAAACCCTAAACCTTAAGGGTTTGATAAGTTTACAAGATTGTCATTAAAAATAAAAGTGAAAAGACCAAAATACCCCTTGCATTATTAAAGCTAAAAACATAGGTTTTGACATTAGGGGAAGTTGGTGACCAAATCCAACCACCCCATGTGACTTAAATCAGCAGCTCAGCCAACTCACCAGCAACATTCATTGCATCAAGTGAATATATATAGAATTAGAAAGAGAAAATGTCACATTTTTAAGCCTCTTTTGCTCACAATACTCCTCCTTGACTCTCTCTCTCTGTACAACCTACGAAATAATGTAGTGTATCAGTCCCAAATAACAACCCCATGATCAACTATAACAAATCATAAGCACGGAATCAAGAATTGCTCATGAGAGGTATAAAACCCTAATCAAAATTTTGGACTTTGATCCTCTGTTAAAAGTTATGTTTTTGTGTTAGAATATGTTGTTTATAGTGTTATTAAGTGATCTGGGTTGATAGATGTTGGATCAATAACATCTATAAGCTCGGATTTATTATTTTTGCAAATCTGGAAAAAGTTCATTTTTGTGTTCTGACAACTAATGTCAGAGGTTGTAGATCTCATTGTGTGGTGTTATTTTGTTGTTTAAATGTTTGGTCTTGTAGTATGTTGTAAGGGCTTTACTCTGGAACTTGATTCAAAGCCAGATCGATTGTAGATTAAAAGTTATAAAGGGTCAAAGTGGGTTGACCGGCATTGACCGGCTGTTTCTGGGCAGCCCAGAATTGCCCAGAACGCCTGACAGCCATTTTGCAGGCGCTTGATCTTGCTGCTGTTAAGTGTTTTGATCATGTTAATGTGTTATACTTGTAGACTGACATGAATATTACATACCAAAGTCTTTATATCACTTATATTCTTAACATAATTGATTTGAGTGATGGTCAAACATGGGTTGACGGAACTGCTCAAGAACATTTCTAGAAAACCCAGAAATGTTCAAGAACAGATCCTGACCGACTCGTTGACCGGATCAAATCTCTTAGTTATGATGTTTTTAATATGATATAGTGCTTGATGTTTGTACCTTAACATCTCTACTACATGACGGAACTGTTAGATCGAATTAACTAAGCTTAGAATCAAATATCCAAAGCTTCAAAATAGGACCCTTGAGTTTCTGGGCAACCCAGAACCTCAAGAACATGTCTGACAAGATTTTATACTGCTAATAACTCTCTGATCTGTTGTGTTATGGCCATGTTATCGCTTGATAATGGTAGTATTGCACTTATGTTACACTCCAAAAACTTTAGGCTGACCAGAATACCTTAAGAGCATAGGGAAATTGTTGGTCAAACGTGACACCTTAGCACCTGACTATGCGTTTCCGGGTTTCATGAGGAACACGAAGAACACCTATAGTGACAGTTCTGTCACTATAGGTGGTCTTTAGCTACAGTTAATTTATAAAATAATTATTTTTATTAAATAATTAGTAATAAATAGTTTTTAATTATGAAAAATACTAAATAAATTATTAAAAATTATTTAAAGGTCCAAAAATTAGTTTTTAATATTTTGAATATATTTCATAAATATTTAATATTTTTGGAATATTAAAAGTATTTAAAATATTTAATTATAATATTAAATAAATTATTTGAAAATGATTTTAATAAATGAAAAATCATTTAAAATTATATTATGGTATAAAAAAATACTTTAAGATATTTTTGATAACTTTCAATATTTTGTGATGAAATTTCATTAATTAATTAATATTAATGGTAATTAAGTTATTTAATAAATGTATTAAATAAATTATGGAAAATAGATGTAATGATATGAAAATTATAGAAAAATGATTTAAAGGTTATTTAAGTTATAAAAAAATGACTTTTGATATTTTGTCATGAAAAATACTAATATTTTAATATTAAACGATATTAAATTTATTTAATACATATATTAAATAAATTAGTTTAAAAATCATTTTAATATTAGAAAAATCATTTTAAATGAAAATAAATAGTTTAAAAATATTTTAAATATAAAATATAACTTTCAATATTTAAAGTTAAATTTCATTAATTAATTATTATTAATGATATTAGAGTTATTTAATAATTATATTAAATAAATTAGTTTAAAAAGAATTTTAATATTAGGAACATCATTTTAAATGAAAATAAAGTGTTTAAAGATATTTTAAGTTATAAAATAAAACTTTTAATATTTAAAGGATAATTTTATTAATAATTTAATATTAATGATATTAATAATAAATGATAGTAAGTTTATTAATTATTTTTAAATAAATAGTTTTAAAGTGGTTTTATTTATTTAAAAATCATTTAAAAAAGATATAAATGAATTAAAAATATTTTAAATTATGATTAAGGACTTTTAATATTTTGATAAGTAATACATTAATACTTTAATATTAATGACAATTATTTAAAAAATGATTTTAATTCTTTTAAAAATTATTTAAGGGTGATATTAATACTTTAAAAGTATTTTGAGTTATTATAAATAACTTTAACCTTTTGGCAATAGTTTCATTAATAGTTTAATAATAATTAAATATTAATGATAATAGAATTGTTTAATATTTAAATTATTTAATAATGATTTCGGTGTTTGAAAATTCATGATAAATTATAATAAATATTTTAAAATTATTATAAGTCATTTAAAAATAATATGACTGATACTTACAGTTATTGAACTATAGGATAGAGTCTTAGACTAGATAATTACCCGATAAAGTCGTCGGTACACCGACATGTTTCAGAAATTGATCTGGATTTAAATAATTTGATTAGTTATGTGTTTATTTGTGATTCAATGGTTGTGGAACATATGTGATAATGTGATTAAGTTATGTGCTGACTGCAATAAGCAGTGTTATGTGTTATAGTATGTTATTCTAATCGATCAAATGATATTATTACTGATAGGTGTTGTATAACGATAGGACTAAGTTATAAACTGTAAGCAGTGCATCAGGCAAGTATCTTACCTTTGCATTTCCTTTATGCAATGGACATGAGTAAGAAGTTTCAGAATTATATTATTATTATGATATATTATAAACCCTATTGTGATATATTCTATATCCGATCATTGTTTATCAACATGTTAGTATATGGTAATTCAGATATATATTATGTTCGTTAAAATATGGTTATACAAGTGTCCCAACTTGGATAATCATTGTATTTAATCACATGTATATATATATATATATATATATATATATATATATATATATATATATATATATATATATATATATAAGCCGTCTAAGCTATTTGACCAGCTAGACACAGATTTATAAATATCGTTGAATATGATAAAACTTCTTTGTATCCAATCAAATTGTTTTGGTTCGGATTCCAGACTAGTATGAACATCCCAATCATGGAAAAACTTTTATGCGCCCAAGGCGGACAAAGTGAACGATCACATCGTTCTTGCAATGTAGTATTGATCAATACAGGGTACATGAGAAGTATAACCTCGTGCCCGTAAGTTATGACGGTTTGCAGATGAAGTTCTGTTAAACCTTAGCGAAAACTAAAAATAATGTTCATAGTATGTCAACTACCCTATATATTTAGTGAATATGTAGTTTCAAAAATTTGAGATAGAATTGTTATGTTGTTATTATCGGTTCAATTTACTTCACAACTATAAATTTATTGTAGAAGTGGTGTACAAAGAAAACATTTAATTCTTTCAGCTAATTATATTTATAATTGTTATTACTTGCTGGACACCCAAATGCTTATTCTTGCTTTAAATTAAATGTTTTCAGCTAGGCATGATCAACCTGAAGGTTCAAACAAGAGCAAGTGACAAGGAAAGCAAACAGAACATGTTTTATGGTATCTTTTGTAATAGTTAGACAATGTATAGACAATTGATATATATTATCTATCATGTAAAGAATTATGGTAAAAGTTGCGCACTTGGGATTAGACTTTGATAAATATAAATTAAGTTTGATTTTTATATTATTGTCATTATTATTAGTATTATTCTGCTCATAAAAATGGTATCGTGAAGCACCGAGTTCGGGTTTCAAGTATCCGAGTTTGGGGTCTTCACAAGTTGGTATCAGAGCTTAGGGTTGGAAACCTTAGGTGGGTTAGACCTTAGGTTATAACCTTAGAACAGAGGGAAATATTGAAAATACAAATAACTCATATAGAGTTTAAAAAAGGAGATGAATTGAATTAGTTCATCGTCAAACAATATAAAAGATAACATATATAAAACTATTAATTGTTGTGTGTATATATTAAGTGATAATCAGGATAACTTAGGTGTGTAGATGTCAAATAGAAAATAATTAGGCTAACCTCAAATCGTAAAGAAGAAGTCAATCTCCATAACCGAGCTAATATCGAAGCCAATAGCTGAAATAGAGGATCACAATGAAAGCCACCTCAATGAGGTGGTTATTATGAAAAGTATAGTACCGGACCCTGAAACGATAGTATAACTGATAGGTAAAGTATAATTAAAGAATATGTGGTCAATGTCGAGTTCTTAAACTCATATGTTTGTGGTGAGCTCTTAAACTCATAATGTATGGTGAGTTGGACGAATTAGGTGTAGTTAAAGGTAAATGGATTATTGAGGATGATGGGACTATATAGAATACTAAGCAACTGATCATTAGTGAATGCGTAAGAAATAAGTAGTACTAGTATTACTTGAATAGGTATGATTCTATGTTATGTAGTGTACATGATGGGTATTTGTGTATAAGGTAATATTTTTCAAATTTTATATAAGTTGTGTCAGTGATTCCTGACTTTTGAGTCACAAAGGGATATCGGATGATTAAAGCAGTGTGTGCTATGGTATGTCAAGTGTTATGAATATATGTCTATGATGGATTAATGAAATAAGTTGGTATAAAGATAGTAGATATTTATCTGTATACTGGTTATTACAGTAAACCAAATTTTCAAAATCTAATATTTTGAGTACATGATTATTGGAATAGAAAGTTTTGTGTTATATGATTATACGTATACGATAAGGCTTAGAATAAACAATAAATAGTGATAATGCTGTCAAGGAGACGAAAATGAAATACACGGACAGAAGAACCTGTCAACAAAGTTGGAAGACAACCAGACCCGATACAGAATTTCTCGAATATGGACGATCAAGCTATGCAGAACGGAATATCAGTCGCGAGAAGATCAGTCAGATAATCGATAGACGAACGTCAAAGACTTCAAGGCCATCGTACTGCCGGGATTTAGAGGGTCAACTGACCCTGTAGCAACATTTATAATATCTAAGATAATGAAGGGGCAAAAGATAGTTTTTTCACCTATACGATAAAAGGAAATGAGATAAAAAGAAAGTCTGTGTGTTTAAGTGTGAATCAATGAAGTATAAAGTGGAAGCATGTCCAAGAAGGAGAAAGGAGGCAAGTAATGCGAATACGGGAAAAGGCAGCAGGACATTGGCAACAACGGGACCAACATCAACAAACAAACCAACGAAATCAACCGCAAGCATCTTCAACCTGACCGTTCAAGAAACTGTAACAGCCGGGGATGCAACTCCAGGTATTACTCGAACTAATTTTATTTTTTTATATATTATTTTCTTATATATAGTAAATTAGTTTATAAAAAAATTTTGAGGAAGAAATTTGAGTTCTTTTAGAAATCAAATTTTCGTTTAATCAGATAGATAAGCTTTATGCTGAATAGTTAAAGATCAGTTCGATCAATTTGGATCGAGATCTACTCGCAATGATTGTGTATGTTATGTACCCTGGTATGTATAGGTTTTAAAATGGTGATTCCGGGGACGGAATCTTTATAAGGGAGGGTGAATGTAACAACCCGATATTTTCTGTATAAATAAATCAGAAATGTTGCATATAATTTTTTTAAATTATTTTAAGGATGAGGATTTGTACAAGATAATGTGTATATGTATTTATGAGATAAATAAAAATATATTTATTACATGAATAATTACAAATAATTTTATTTTAGAATTATTGATTATTATAAACTATATTCTTATAATAACTAATTTTATAGCAAAAATGTTTTTATTAATTATTTTCCATGAAAATATAATTATATATTATTTAAATAATATATTAAAAGATTTTTAGAATAATTATAATAATTGTGTTAATATATGAATTTATGCTAGTTTAATTAAGTTAATTATTTTAACTTAATTAATAATGTTAAAAAATGAATAATAAATCAGATATGGAATCCAAACTCTAATTTTGGATTTTTATCGAGGGATGAGAATAATAATATAATATAAATTATATTTTGATTTTTCAGTGCTATGGATATGTACTGTATATGTGTGGACTGATAATAGTTGTTCAATTATGTGGTATCATGACCAAACCCTAGTATTACTGATAAACCCTAGTTTTGCAGTCAAATAAGACTTTAAAATATATCTAGTGATTATGTTATGTGGTATATAATGTGTATTATTAGAATTTAATTTTTATTTGGAAAACCCTAATTATTATGAGAAAAACCCTAATTAGTAACTTAAAAATCCTAATTTCTAAAAGTTAGAAACCTTAATTAGAAACCCTAATTTAAAACTCAATTTGAGTTCAAGACTGTTATATAACTGTGTTATGTGATTTAAGTGGTGTATTATAGAATTTAATGTTAATTAGAGAAATCCTAATTAATATTTGAAATCCTAATTTTAGAAAACCTAATATTTAAATTATAAACCCTATTTGATTTGAAACCCTAATTCAAAGGCCATTTATGACTTTAAGAATTTGTTATGTAGTTATGTAATCATGATAATGTTTGTAATGACCGGTATTAAAGATATTAACCCTAGCTAGGGAGAATCTTAATTGTTTTCAAAACCTTAATTTTTTTTTTGGGTATAAATCCTTATTATTAATTATTCAAAATTATAAACCCTAAATTTGCCAATGGCAAACCCTAATTGCTAATTAGGCACGCTTAATGATAATTACTAAAACATAAACCTAATTATCAAGTCTATGTGATTAGGAAACCTAATTAATTAAGAAACCTTAATTTTGTATTTTAGAAACTAAAATTTTATTATTTTATTTTTTACAAACCCTAAATTGGAAATTCTAGAAATTATTTTTAAACTCTAAAATGGTTCAAATCCTAAACCCTAAACCCTAAGGGTTTGACAAGTTTACAAGATTGTCATTAAAAATAAAAGTAAAAAGACCAAAATACCCCTTGCATTATTAAAGCTAAAAACATAGGTTTTGACATTAGGGGAAGTTGGTGACCAAATCCAACCACCCCATGTGACTTAAATCAGCAGCTCAGCCAACTCACCAGCAACATTCATTGCATCAAGTGAATATATATAGAATTAGAAAGAGAAAATGTCACATTTTTAAGCCTCTTTTGCTCACAATACTCCTCCTTGACTCTCTCTCTCTCTACAACCTACGAAATAATGTAGTGTATCTGTCCCAAATAACAACCCCACGATCAACCATAACAAATCATAAGCACAGAATCAAGAATTGCTCATGAGAGGTATAAAACCCTAATCAAAATTTTGGACTTTGATCCTCTGTTAAAAGTTATGTGTTTGTGTTAGAATATGTTGTTTATAGTGTTATTAAGTGATCTGGGTTGATAGATGTTGGATCAATAACATCTATAAGCTCGGATCTATTATTTTTGCAAATCTGGAAAAAGTTCATTTTTGTGTTCTGACAACTAATGTCAGAGGTTGTAGATCTCATTGTGTGGTGTTATTTTGTTTTTTAAATGTTTGGTCTTGTAGTATGTTGTAAGGGCTTTACTCTGGAACTTGATTCAAAGCCAGATCGATTGTAGATTAAAAGTTATAAAGGGTCAAAGTGGGTTGACCGGCATTGACCGGCTGTTTCTGGGCAGCCCAGAATTGCCCAGAACGCCTGACAGCCATTTTGCAGGCGCTTGATCTTGCTGCTGTTAAGTGTTTTGATCATGTTAATGTGTTATACTTGTAGACTGACATGAATATTACATACTAAAGTCTTTATATCACTTATATTCTTAACAGAACCGATTTGAGTGATGGTCAAACATGGGTTGACGGAACTGCTCAAGAACATTTCTAGAAAACCCAGAAATGTTCAAGAACAGATCCTGACCGACTCGTTGACAGGATCAAATCTCTTAGTTATGATGTTTTTAATATGATATAGTGCTTGATGTTTGTACCTTAACATCTCTACTACATGACGGAACTGTTAGATCGAATTAACTAAGCTTAGAATCAAAGATCCAAAGCTTCAAAATAGGACCCTTGAGTTTCTGGGCAACCCAGAACCTCAAGAACATGTCTGACAAGATTTTATACTGCTAATAACTCTCTGATCTGTTGTGTTATGGCCATGTTATCGCTTGATAATGGTAGTATTGCATTTATGTTAGAATACCTTAGGAACATAGAGAAATTGTCGTAAAAAATATTAATATTTTAATATTAAACGATATTAAATTTATTTAATACTTATATTAAATAAATTAGTTTAAAAATAATTTTAATATTAGAAAAATCATTTTAAATGAAAATAAATAGTTTAAAAATATTTTAAGTTATAAAATATAACTTTCAATATTTAAAGTTAAATTTAATTAATTAATTATTATTAATGATATTAGAGTTATTTAATAATTATATTAAATAAATTAGTTTAAAAATAATTTTAATATTAGGAACATCATTTTAAATGAAAATAAAGTGTTTAGAGATATTTTAAGTTATAAAATATAACTTTTAATATTTAAATGATAATTTCATTAATAATTTAATATTAATGATATTAATAATAAATGATAGTAAGTTTATTAATTATTTTTAAATAAATAGTTTTAAAATGGTTTTATTTATTTAAAAATTATTTAAAAAGGATATAAATGAATTAAAAATATTTTAAGTTATGATTAAGGACTTTTAATATTTTGATAAGTAATACATTAATACTTTAATATTAATGACAATTATTTAAAAAATGATTTTAATTCTTTTAAAAATCATTTAAGGGTGATATTAATACTTTAAAAGTATTTTGAGTTATTATAAATAACTTTAACCTTTTGGAAATGGTTTCATTAATAGCTTAATAATAATTAAATATTAATGATAATATAATTGTTTAATATTTAAATCATTTAATAATGATTCTGGTGTTTGAAAATTCATGATAAATTATAATAAATGTTTTAAAATTATTATAAGTCATTTAAAAATAATATGACTGATACTTACAGTTATTTAACTACAGGATAGAGTCTTAGACTCGATAATTACCCAATAAAGTCGTCGGTACACCGACATGTTTCAAAAATTGATCTGGATTTAAATAATTTGATTAGTTATGTGTTTATTTGTGATTCAATGGTTGTGAAACATATGTGACAATGTGATTAGGTTATGTGCTGACTACAATAAGTAGTGTTATGTGTTATAGTATGTTATTCTAATCGATCAAATGATATTATTACTGATAGGTGTTGTATAACGATAGGACTAAGTTATGAACTGTAAGCAGCGCATCAGGCAAGTATTTTACCTTTGTATTTCCTTTGTGTAATGGACATGAGTAAGAAGTTTCAGAATTATATTATTATTATGATATATTACAAACCCTATTGTGATATATTCTATATCCGATCATTGTTTATCAACATGTTAGTATATGGTAATTCAGATATATATTATGTTCGTTAATTTCAAAATATGATTATACAAGTGTCCCCACTTGGATAATCATTGTATTTAATCACATGTTGATATATATATATATATATATATATATATATATATATATATATATATATATATATATATATATATATATAAGCCGTCTAAGCTATTTGACCAGCTAGACACAGATTTATAAATATCGTTGAATATGATAAAACTTCTTTGTATCCAATCAAATTGTTTTGGTTCGGATTCTAGACTAGTATGAACATCCCAATCATGGGAAAACTTTTATGCGCCCAAGGTGGACAAAGTGAACGATCACATCGTTCTTGCAATGTAGTATTGATCAATACAGGGTACATGGGAAGTATAACCCCGTGCCCGTAAGTTATGACGGTTTGCAGATGAAGTTCTGTTAAACCTTAGCGAAAATTAAAAACAATGTTCATAGTATGTCAACTACCCTATATATTTAGTGAATATATAGTTTCAAAAAATTGAGATAGAATTGTTATGTTGTTATTATCGGTTCAGTTTACTTCACAACTATAGATTTATTGTAGAAGTGGTGTACAAAGAAAACATTTAATTCTTTCAACTAATTATATTTATAATTGTTATTACTTGTCGGGCACCCAAATGCTCATTCTTGCTTTAAATTAAATGTTTTCAGCTAGGCATGATCAACCTGAAGGTTCAAACAAGAGCAAGTGACAAGGAAAGCAAACAGAACATGTTTAATGGTATCTTTTGTAATAGTTAGACAATATATAGACAATTGATATATATTATCTATCATGTAAAGAATTATGGTAAAGGTTGCGTACTTGGGATTAGACTTTGATAAATATAAATTAAGTTTGATTTTTATATTATTGTCATTATTATTAGTATTATTCTGCTCATAGAAATGGTATCGTGAAGCACCAAGTTCGGGTTTCAAGTATCCGAGTTTGGGGTCTTCACAAGTTGGTATCAGAGCTTAGGGTTAAAAACCTTAGGTGGGTTAGACCTTATGTTATAACCTTAGAACAGAGGGAAACTTTGAAAATACAAATAACTCATATAGAGTTTAAAAAAGGAGATGAATTGAATTAGTTCATCGTCAAACAATATAAAAGATAACTTATATAAAACTATTAATTGTTGTGTGTATATATTAAGTGATAATCAGGATAACTTAGGTGTGTAGATGTCAGATAGAAAATAATTAGGATAACCTCAAATCGTAAAGAAGAAGTCAATCTCCATAACCGAGCTAATATCGAAGCCAATAGCTGAAATAGAGGCTCACAATGAAAGCCACCTCAATGAGGTGGTTATTATGAAAAGTATAGTACCGGACCCTGAAACGATAGTATAACTGATAGGTAAAGTATAATTAAAGAATATGTGGTCAATGTCGAGTTCTTAAACTCATATGTTTGTGGTGAGCTCTTAAACTCATAATGTATGGTGAGTTGGACGGATTAGGTGTAGTTAGAGGTAAATGGATTATTGAGGATGATGGGACTATATAGAATACTAAGCAACTGATCATTAGTGAATGCGTAAGAAATAAGTAGTACTAGTATTACTTGAATAGGTATGATTCTATGTTATGTAGTGTATATGATGGGTATGTGTGTATAAGGTAATATTTTTCAAATTTTATATAAGTTGTGTCAGTGATTCCTGACTTTTGAGTCACAAAGGGATATCGAATGATTAAAGCAGTATGTGCTATGGTATGTCAAGTGTTATGAATATATGTCTATGATGGATTAATGAAATAAGTTAGTATAAAGATAGTAGATATTTATCTGTATACTGGTTATTACAGTAAACCAAATTTTCAAAATATAATATTTTGAGTACATGATTATTGGAATAGAAAGTTTTGTGTTATATGATTATACGTATACGGTAAGGCTTAGAATAAACAATAAATAGTGATAATGCTGTCAAGGATACGAAAATGAAATACACGGACAGAAGAACCTGTCAACAAAGCTGGAAGACAACCAGACCTGATACAGAATTTCGCGAATATGGACGATCAAGCTATGCAGAACGGAATACCAGTCGCGAGAAGATCAGTCAGATAATCGATAGACGAACGTCAAAGACTTCAAGGCCATCGTACTTCCAGGATTTAGAGGGTCAACTGACCCTGTAGCAACATTTGTAATACCTAAGATAATGAAGGGGCAAAAGATAGTTTTGTCACCTATACGATAAAAGGAAATGAGATAAAAAGAAAGTCTGTGTGTTTAAGTGTGAATCAATGAAGTATAAAGTGGAAGCATGTCCAAGAAGGAGAAAGGAGGCAAGTAATGCGAATACGGGAAAAGGCAGCAGGACATTGGCAACAACGGGACCAACATCAACAAACAAACCAACGAAATCAACCGCAAGCATCTTCAACCTGACCGTTCAAGAAACTGTAACAGCCGGGGATGCAACTCCAGGTATTACTCGAACTAATTTTATTTTTTTATATATTATTTTCTTATATATAGTAAATTAGTTTATAAAAAAATTTTGAGGGAGAAATTTGAGTTCTTTTAGAAATCAAATTTCCGTTTAATCAAATAGATAAGCTTTATGCTGAATAGTTAAAGATCAGTTCGATCAATTTTGATCGAGATCTACTCGCAATGATTGTGTATGTTATGTATCCCGGTATGTATAGGTTTTAAAATGGTGATTCTGGGGACAGAATCTTTACAAGGGAGGGTGAATGTAACAACCTGATATTTTCTATATAAATAAATCAGAAATGTTACATATAATTTTTTTTAATTATTTTAAGGATGAGGATTTGTACAAGATAATGTGTATATGTATTTATGAGATAAATAAAAATATATTTATTACATGAATAATTACAAATAATTTTATTTTAAAATTATTGATTATTATAAACTATATTCTTATAATAACTAATTTTATAGCAAAAATATTTTTATTAATTATTTTCCATGAAAATATAATTATATATTATTTAAATAATATATTAAATGATTTTTAGAATAATTATAATAATTGTATTAATATATGAATTTATGCTAGTTTAATTAAGTTAATTATTTTAACTTAATTAATAATGTTAAAAATGAATAATAAATCAGATATGGAATCCAAACCCTAATTTTAGATTTTTATCGAGGGATGAGAATAATAATATAATATAAATTATATTTTAATTTTTCAGTGCTATGGATATGTACTGTATATGTGTGGACTGATAATGGTTGTTCAATTATGTGGTATCATGACCAAACCCTAGTGTTATTGATAAACCCTAGTTTTGCAGTCAAATAAGACTTTAAAATATATCTAGTGATTATGTTATGTGGTATATAATGTGTATTATTAGAATTTAATTTTTATTAGGAAAACCCTAATTATTATGAGGAAAACCCTAATTAGTAACTTAAAAATCCCAATTTCTAAAAGTTAGAAACCTTAATTAGAAACCCTAATTTAAAACTTAATTTGAGTTCGAGGCTGTTATATAACTGTGTTATGTGATTTAAGTGGTGTATTATAGAATTTAATGTTAATTAGAGAAATCCTAATTAATATTTGAAATCCTAGTTTTAGAAAACCTAATATTTAAATTATAAACCCTATTTGATTTGAAACCCTAATTCAAAGGCCATTTATGACTTTAAGAATTTGTTATGTAGTTATGTAATCATGATAATATTTGTAATGACCGGTATTAAAGATATTAACCCTAGCTAGGGAGAATCTTAATTGTTTTCAAAACCTTAATTTTTTTTATAGGGTATAAATTCTTATTATTAATTATTCAAAATTATAAACCCTAAATTTGCCAATGGCAAACCCTAATTGCTAATTAGGCACGCTTAATGATAATTACTAAAACATAAACCTAATTATCAAGTCTATGTGATTAGGAAACCTAATTAATTAAGAAACCTTAATTTTGTATTTTAGAAACTAAAATTTTATTACTTTATTTTTTACAAACCCTAAATTGGAAATTCTAGAAATTATTTTTAAACCCTAAATGGTTTAAATCCTAAACCCTAAACCCTAAGGGTTTGACAAGTTTACAAGATTGTCATTAAAAATAAAAGTGAAAAGACCAAAATACCCCTTGCATTATTAAAGCTAAAAACATAGGTTTTGACATTAGGGGAAGTTGGTGACCAAATCCAACCACCCCATGTGACTTAAATCAGCAGCTCAGCCAACTCACCAGCAACATTCATTGCATCAAGTGAATATATATAGAATTAGAAAGAGAAAATGTCACATTTTTAAGCCTCTTTTGCTCACAATACTCCTCCTTGACTCTCTCTCTCTCTCTCTCTACAACCTACGAAATAATGTAGTGTATCAGTCCCAAATAACAGCCCCACGATCAACCATAACAAATCATAAGCACAGAATCAAGAATTGCTCATGAGAGGTATAAAACCCTAATCAAAATTTTGGACTTTGATCCTCTGTTAAAAGTTATGTGTTTGTGTTAGAATATGTTGTTTATAGTGTTATTAAGTGATCTGGGTTGATAGATGTTGGATCAATAACATCTATAAGCTCGGATCTATTGTTTTTGCAAATCTGGAAAAAGTTCATTTTTGTGTTCTGACAACTAATGTCAGAGGTTGTAGTTCTCATTGTGTGGTGTTATTTTGTTGTTTAAATGTTTGGTCTTGTAGTATGTTGTAAGGGCTTTACTCTGGAACTTGATTCAAAGCCAGATCGATTGTAGATTAAAAGTTATAAAGTGTCAAAGTGGGTTGACCGGCATTGACCGGCTGTTTCTGGGCAGCCCAGAATTGCCCAGAACGCCTGACAGCCATTTTGCAGGCGCTTGATCTTGCTGCTGTTAAGTGTTTTGATCATGTTAATGTATTATACTTGTAGACTGACATGAATATTACATACTAAAGTCTTTATATCACTTATATTCTTAACAGAACCGATTTGAGTGATGGTCAAACATGGGTTGACGGAACTGCTCAAGACCATTTCTAGAAAACCCAGAAATGTTCAAGAACAGATCCTGATCGAGTCGTTGACCGGATCAAATCTCTTAGTTATGATGTTTTTAATATGATATAGTGCTTGATGTTTGTACCTTAACATCTCTACTACATGACGGAACTGTTAAATCGAATTAACTAAGCTTAGGATCAAAGATCCAAAGCTTCAAAGTAGGACCCTTGAGTTTCTGGGCAACCCAGAACCTCAAGAACATGTCTGACAAGATTTTATACTGCTAATAACTCTCTTATCTGTTGTGTTATTGCCATGTTATCGCTTGATAATGGTAGTATTGCACTTATGTTAGAATACCTTAGGAGCATGGAGAAATTGTTGGTCAAACGTGACACCTTAGCAACTGACTATGCATTTCTGGGTTTCATGAAGAACACGATGAACACCTATAGCGACGGTTCTGTCACTATAGGTGGTCTTTAGCTACAGTTAATTTATAAAATAATTATTTTTATTAAATAATTAGTAATAAATAGTTTTTAATTATGAAAAATACTAAATAAATTATTAAAAATTATTTAAAGGTTTGAAAATTAGTTTTTAAATATTTTGAATATATTTCATAAATATTTAATATTTTTGGAATATTAAAAGTATTTAAATTATTTAATTATAATATTAAATAAATTATTTGAAAATAATTTTAATAAATAAAAAATCATTTATATTATATTATGGTATAAGAAAATACTTTAAGTTATTTTTGATAACTTTCAATATTTTGTGATGAAATTTCATTAATTAATTAATATTAATGGTAATTAAGTTATTTAATAAATGTATTAAATAAATTATGGAAAATAGAATTAATGATATAAAAATTATAGAAAAATGATTTAAAGGTTATTTAAGTTATAAAAAAATGACTTTTGATATTTTGTCGTGAAAAATATTAATATTTTAATATTAAACGATATTAAATTTATTTAATACTTATATTAAATAAATTAGTTTAAAAATAATTTTAATATTAGAAAAATCATTTTAAATAAAAATAAATAGTTTAAAAATATTTTAAGTTATAAAATATAACTTTCAATATTTAAAGTTAAATTTAATTAATTAATTATTATTAATGATATTAGAGTTATTTAATAATTATATTAAATAAATTAGTTTAATAATGATTTTAATATTAGGAACATCATTTTAAATGAAAATAAAGTGTTTAAAGATATTTTAAGTTATAAAATATAACTTTTAATATTTAAATGATAATTTCATTAATAATTTAATATTAATGATATTAATAATAAATGATAGTAAGTTTATTAATTATTTTTAAATAAATAATTTTAAAATGGTTTTATTTATTTAAAAATTATTTAAAAAGGATATAAATGAATTAAAAATATTTTAAGTTATGATTAAGGACTTTTAATATTTTGATAAGTAATACATTAATACTTTAATTAATGACAATTATTTAAAAAATGATTTTAATTCTTTTAAAAATCATTTAAGGGTGATATTAATACTTTAAAAGTATTTTGAGTTATTATAAATAACTTTAACCTTTTGGAAATGGTTTCATTAATAGCTTAATAATAATTAAATATTAATGATAATAGAATTGTTTAATATTTAAATCATTTAATAATGATTCTGGTGTTTGAAAATTCATGATAAATTATAATAAATGTTTTAAAATTATTATAAGTCATTTAAAAATAATATGACTGATACTTACAGTTATTTAACTACAGGATAGAGTCTTAGACTCGATAATTACCCAATAAAGTCGTCGGTACACCGACATGTTTCAAAAATTGATCTGGATTTAAATAATTTGATTTGTTATGTGTTTATTTGTGATTCAATGGTTGTGAAACATATGTGACAATGTGATTAGGTTATGTGCTGACTACAATAAGTAGTGCTATGTGTTATAGTATGTTATTCTAATCGATCAAATGATAGTATTACTGATAGGTGTTGTATAACGATAGGACTAAGTTATGAACTGTAAGCAGCGCATCAGGCAAGTATTTTACCTTTGTATTTTCTTTGTGCAATGGACATGAGTAAGAAGTTTTAGAATTATATTATTATTATGATATATTATAAACCCTATTGTGATATATTCTATATCCGATCATTGTTTATCAACATGTTAGTATATGGTAATTCAGATATATATTATGTTCGTTAATTTCTAAATATGGTTATACAAGTGTCCCCACTTGGATAATCATTGTATTTAATCACATGTTGATATATATACATACATATATATATATATATATATATATATATATATATATATATATATATATATATATATATATATATATATATAAGCCGTCTAAGCTATTTGACCAGCTAGACACAGATTTATAAATATCGTTGAATATGATAAAACTTCTTTGTATCCAATCAAATTGTTTTGGTTCGGATTCTAGACTAGTATGAACATCCCAATCATGGGAAAACTTTTATGCGCCCAAGGCGGACAAAGTGAACGATCACATCGTTCTTGCAATGTAGTATTGATCAATACAGGGTACATGGGAAGTATAACCCCGTGCCCGTAAGTTATGACGGTTTGCAGATGAAGTTCTGTTAAACCTTAGCGAAAACTAAAAACAATGGTCATAGTATGTCAACTACCCTATATATTTAGTGAATATATAGTTTCAAAAATTTGAGATAGAATTGTTATGTTGTTATTATCGGTTCAGTTTACTTCACAACTATAGATTTATTGTAGAAGTGGTGTACAAAGAAAACATTTAATTCTTTCAACTAATTATATTTATAATTGTTATTACTTGTCGGGCACCCAAATGCTCATTCTTGCTTTAAATTAAATGTTTTCAGCTAGGCATGATCAACCTGAAGGTTCAAACAAGAGCAAGTGACAAGAAAAGCAAACAGAACATGTTTAATGGTATCTTTTGTAATAGTTAGACAATATATAGACAATTGATATATATTATCTATCATGTAAAGAATTATGGTAAAGGTTGCGTACTTGGGATTAGACTTTGATAAATATAAATTAAGTTTGATTTTTATATTATTGTCATTATTATTAGTATTATTCTGCTCATAGAAATGGTATCGTGAAGCACCAAGTTCGGGTTTCAAGTATCCGAGTTTGGGGTCTTCACAAGTTGGTATCAGAGCTTAGGGTTAAAAACCTTAGGTGGGTTAGACCTTATGTTATAACCTTAGAACAGAGGGAAACTTTGAAAATACAAATAACTCATATAGAGTTTAAAAAAGGAGATGAATTGAATTAGTTCATCGTCAAACAATATAAAAGATAACTTATATAAAACTATTAATTGTTGTGTGTATATATTAAGTGATAATCAGGATAACTTAGGTGTGTAGATGTCAGATAGAAAATAATTAGGATAACCTCAAATCGTAAAGAAGAAGTCAATCTCCATAACCGAGCTAATATCGAAGCCAATAGCTGAAATAGAGGCTCACAATTAAAACCACCTCAATGAGGTGGTTATTATGAAAAGTATAGTACCGGACCCTGAAATGATAGTATAACTGATAGGTAAAGTATAATTAAAGAATATGTGGTCAATGTCGAGTTCTTAAACTCATATGTTTGTGGTGAGCTCTTAAACTCATAATGTATGGTGAGTTGGACGAATTAGGTGTAGTTAGAGGTAAATGGATTATTGAGGATGATGGGACTATATAGAATACTAAGCAACTGATCATTAGTGAATGCGTAAGAAATAAGTAGTACTAGTATTACTTGAATAGGTATGATTCTATGTTATGTAGTGTACATGATGGGTATGTGTGTATAAGGTAATATTTTTCAAATTTTATATAAGTTGTGTCAGTGATTCCTGACTTTTGAGTCACAAAGGGATATCGGATGATTAAAGCAGTATGTGCTATGGTATGTCAAGTGTTATGAATATATGTCTATGATGGATTAATGAAATAAGTTAGTATAAAGATAGTAGATATTTATCTGTATACTGGTTATTACAGTAAACCAAATTTTCAAAATCTAATATTTTGAGTACATGATTATTGGAATAGAAAGTTTTGTGTTATATGATTATACGTATACGATAAGGCTTAGAATAAACAATAAATAGTGATAATGCTGTCAAGGATACGAAAATGAAATACACGGACAGAAGAACCTGTCAACAAAGCTGGAAGACAACCAGACCTGATACAGAATTTCGCGAATATGGACGATCAAGCTATGCAGAACGGAATACCAATCGCGAGAAGATCAGTCAGATAATCGATAGACGAACGTCAAAGACTTCAAGGCCATCGTACTGCCAGGATTTAGAGGGTCAACTGACCCTGTAGCAACATTTGTAATACCTAAGATAATGAAGGGGCAAAAGATAGTTTTGTCACCTATACGATAAAAGGAAATGAGATAAAAAGAAAGTCTGTGTGTTTAAGTGTGAATCAATGAAGTATAAAGTGGAAGCATGTCCAAGAAGGAGAAAGGAGGCAAGTAATGCGAATACGGGAAAAGGCAGCAGGACATTGGCAACAACAGGACCAACATCAACAAACAAACCAACGAAATCAACCGCAAGCATCTTCAACCTGACCGTTCAAGAAACTGTAACAGCCGGGGATGCAACTCCAGGTATTACTCGAACTAATTTTATTTTTTTTATATATTATTTTCTTATATATAGTAAATTAGTTTATAAAAAAATTTTGAGGGAGAAATTTGAGTTCTTTTAGAAATCAAATTTCCGTTTAATCAGATAGATAAGCTTTATGCTGAATAGTTAAAAATCAGTTCGATCAATTTTGATCGAGATCTACTCGCAATGATTGTGTATGTTATGTACCCCGGTATGTATAGGTTTTAAAATGGTGATTCTGGGGACTGAATCTTTACAAGGGAGGGTGAATGTAACAACCCGATATTTTCTATATAAATAAATCAGAAATGTTACATATAATTTTTTTTAATTATTTTAAGGATGAGGATTTGTACAAGATAATGTGTATATGTATTTATGAGATAAATAAAAATATATTTATTACATGAATAATTACAAGTAATTTTATTTTAAAATTATTGATTATTATAAACTATATTCTTATAATAACTAATTTTATAGCAAAAATATTTTTATTAATTATTTTCCATGAAAATATAATTATATATTATTTAAATAATATATTAAATGATTTTTAGAATAATTATAATAATTGTATTAATATATGAATTTATGCTAGTTTAATTAAGTTAATTATTTTAACTTAATTAATAATGTTAAAAATGAATAATAAATCAGATATGGAATCCAAACCCTAATTTTGGATTTTTATCGAGGGATGAGAATAATAATATAATATAAATTATATTTTGATTTTTCAGTGCTATGGATATGTACTGTATATGTGTGGACTGATAATGGTTGTTCAATTATGTGGTATCATGACCAAACCCTAGTGTTACTGATAAACCCTAGTTTTGCAGTCAAATAAGACTTTAAAATATATCTAGTGATTATGTTATGTGGTATATAATGTGTATTATTAGAATTTAATTTTTATTAGGAAAACCCTAATTATTATGAGGAAAACCCTAATTAGTAACTTAAAAATCCCAATTTCTAAAAGTTAGAAACCTTAATTAGAAACCCTAATTTAAAACTTAATTTGAGTTCGAGGCTATTATATAACTGTGTTATGTGATTTAAGTGGTGTATTATAGAATTTAATGTTAATTAGAGAAATCCTAATTAATATTTGAAATCCTAATTTTAGAAAACCTAATATTTAAATTATAAACCCTATTTGATTTGAAACCCTAATTCAAAGGCCATTTATGACTTTAAGAATTTGTTATGTAGTTATGTAATCATGATAATGTTTGTAATGATCGGTATTAAAGATATTAACCCTAGCTAGGGAGAATCTTAATTGTTTTCAAAACCTTAATTTTTTTTAAAGGGTATAAATTCTTATTATTAATTATTCTAAATTATAAATCCTAAATTTGCTAATGGCAAACCCTAATTGCTAATTAGGCACGCTTAATGATAATTACTAAAACATAAACCTAATTATCAAGTCTATGTGATTAGGAAACCTAATTAATTAAGAAACCTTAATTTTGTTTTTTAGAAATTAAAATTTTATTATTTTATTTTTTACAAATCCTAAATTGGAAATTCTAGAAATTATTTTTAAATCCTAAAATGGTTCAAATCCTAAACCCTAAACCCTAAGAGTTTGACAAGTTTACAAGATTGTCATTAAAAATAAAAGTGAAAAGACCAAAATACCCCTTGCATTATTAAAGCTAAAAACATAGGTTTTGATATTAGGGGAAGTTGGTGACCAAATCCAACCACCCCACGTGACTTAAATCAGCAGCTCAGCCAACTCACCAGCAACATTCATTGCATCAAGTGAATATATGTAGAATTAGAAAGAGAAAATGTCACATTTTTAAGCCTCTTTTGCTCACAATACTCCTCCTTGACTCTCTCTCTCTCTCTCTCTACAACCTACGAAATAATGTAGTGTATCAGTCCCAAATAACAGCCCCACGATCAACCATAACAAATCATAAGCACAGAATCAAGAATTGCTCATGAGAGGTATAAAACCCTAATCAAAATTTTGGACTTTGATCCTCTGTTAAAAGTTATGTGTTTGTGTTAGAATATGTTGTTTATAGTGTTATTAAGTGATCTGGGTTGATAGATGTTGGATCAATAACATCTATAAGCTCGGATCTATTGTTTTTGCAAATCTGGAAAAAGTTCATTTTTGTGTTCTGACAACTAATGTCAGAGGTTGTAGATCTCATTGTGTGGTGTTATTTTGTTGTTTAAATGTTTGGTCTTGTAGTATGTTGTAAGGGCTTTACTCTGGAACTTGATTCAAAGCCAGATCGATTGTAGATTAAAAGTTATAAAGGGTCAAAGTGGGTTGACCGGCATTGACCGGCTGTTTCTGGGCAGCCCAGAATTGCCCAAAACGCCTGACAGCCATTTTGCAGGCGCTTGATCTTGCTGCTGTTAAGTGTTTTGATCATGTTAATGTATTATACTTGTAGACTGACATGAATATTACATACTAAAGTCTTTATATCACTTATATTCTTAACAGAACCGATTTGAGTGATGGTCAAACATGGGTTGACGGAACTGCTCAAGAACATTTCTAGAAAACCCAGAAATGTTCAAGAACAGATCCTGATCGAGTCGTTGACCGGATCAAATCTCTTAGTTATGATGTTTTTAATATGATATAGTGCTTGATGTTTGTACCTTAACATCTCTACTACATGACGGAACTGTTAAATCGAATTAACTAAGCTTAGAATCAATGATCCAAAGCTTCAAAGTAGGACCCTTGAGTTTCTGGGCAACCCAGAACCTCAAGAACATGTCTGACAAGATTTTATACTGCTAATAACTCTCTTATCTGTTGTGTTATTGCCATGTTATCGCTTGATAATGGTAGTATTGCACTTATGTTAGAATACCTTAGGAGCATGGAGAAATTGTTGGTCAAACGTGACACCTTAGCAACTGACTATGCATTTCTGGGTTTCATGAAGAACACGAAGAACACCTATAGCGACGGTTCTGTCACTATAGGTGGTCTTTAGCTACAGTTAATTTATAAAATAATTATTTTTATTAAATAATTAGTAATAAATAGTTTTTAATTATGAAAAATACTAAATAAATTATTAAAAATTATTTAAAGGTTTGAAAATTAGTTTTTAAATATTTTGAATATATTTCATAAATATTTAATATTTTTGGAATATTAAAAGTAATTAAATTATTTAATTATAATATTAAATAAATTATTTGAAAATGATTTTAATAAATAAAAAATCATTTAAAATTATATTATGGTATAAGAAAAAACTTTAAGTTATTTTTGATAACTTTCAATATTTTGTGATGAAATTTCATTAATTAATTAATATTAATGGTAATTAAGTTATTTAATAAATGTATTAAATAAATTATGGAAAATAGAATTAATGATATAAAAATTATAGAAAAATGATTTAAAGGTTATTTAAGTTATAAAAAATGACTTTTGATATTTTGTCGTGAAAAATATTAATATTTTAATATTAAATGATATTAAATTTATTTAATACTTATATTAAATAAATTAGTTTAAAAATAATTTTAATATTAGAAAAATCATTTTAAATAAAAATAAATAGTTTAAAAATATTTTAAGTTATAAAATATAACTTTCAATATTTAAAGTTAAATTTAATTAATTAATTATTATTAATGATATTAGAGTTATTTAATAATTATATTAAATAAATTAGTTTAATAATGATTTTAATATTAGGAACATCATTTTAAATGAAAATAAAGTGTTTAAAGATATTTTAAGTTATAAAATATAACTTTTAATATTTAAATGATAATTTCATTAATAATTTAATATTAATGATATTAATAATAAATGATAGTAAGTTTATTAATTATTTTTAAATAAATAGTTTTAAAATGGTTTTATTTATTTAAAAATTATTTAAAAAGGATATAAATGAATTAAAAATATTTTAAGTTATGATTAAGGACTTTTAATATTTTGATAAGTAATACATTAATACTTTAATATTAATGACAATTATTTAAAAAATGATTTTAATTCTTTTAAAAATCATTTAAGGGTGATATTAATACTTTAAAAGTATTTTGAGTTATTATAAATAACTTTAACCTTTTGGCAATAGTTTCATTAATAGTTTAATAATAATTAAATATTAATGATAATAGAATTGTTTAATATTTAAATCATTTAATAATGATTCTGGTGTTTGAAAATTCATGATAAATTATAATAAATGTTTTAAAATTATGATAAGTCATTTAAAAATAATATGACTGATACTTACAGTTATTTAACTACAGGATAGAGTCTTAGACTCGATAATTACCCAATAAAGTCGTCGGTACACCGACATGTTTCAGAAATTGATCTGGATTTAAATAATTTGATTTGTTATGTGTTTATTTGTGATTCAATGGTTGTGGAACATATGTGACAATGTGATTAGGTTATGTGCTGACTACAATAAGTAGTGCTATGTGTTATAGTATGTTATTCTAATCGATCAAATGATATTATTACTGATAGGTGTTGTATAACGATAAGACTAAGTTATGAACTGTAAGCAACGCATCAGGCAAGTATTTTACCTTTGCATTTCCTTTATGCAATGGACATGAGTAAGAAGTTTCAGAATTATATTATTATTATGATATATTATAAACCCAATTGTGATATATTCTATATCCGATCATTGTTTATCAACATGTTAGTATATAGTAATTCAGATATATATTATGTTCGTTAATTTCTAAATATGGTTATACAAGTGTCCCCACTTGGATAATCATTGTATTTAATCACATGTTGTATATATATATATATATATATATATATATATATATATATATATATATAAGCCGTCTAAGTTATTTGACCAGCTAGACACAGATTTATAAATATCGTTGAATATGATAAAACTTCTTTATTTCCAATCAAATTGTTTTGGTTCGGATTCCAGACTAGTATGAACATCCCAATCACGGGAAAACTTTTATGCGCCCAAGGCGGACAGAGTGAACGATCACATCATTCTTGCAATGTAGTATTGATCAATACAGGGTACATGGGAAGTATAACCTCGTGCCCGTAAGTTATGACGGTTTGCAGATGAAGTTCTGTTAAACCTTTACGAAAACTAAAAATAATGTTCATAGTATGTCAACTACCCTATATAGTTAGTGAATATGTAGTTTCAAAAATTTGAGATAGAATTGTTATGTTGTTATTATCGGTTCAATTTACTTCACAACTATAGATTTGTTGTAGAAGTGGTGTACAAAGAAAATATTTAATTCTTTCAGCTAATTATATTTATAATTGTTATTACTTGCTGGGCACCCAAATGCTCATTCTTGCTTTAAATTAAATGTTTTTAGCTAGGCATGATCAACCTGAAGGTTCAGACAAGAGCAAGTGACAAGGAAAGCAAACAGAACATGTTTAATGGTATCTTTTGTAATAGTTAGACAATATATAGACAATTGATATATATTATCTATCATGTAAAGAATTATAGTAAAGGTTGCGTACTTGGGATTAGACTTTGATAAATATAAATTAAGTTTGATTTTTATATTATTGTTATTATTATTAGTATTATTCTGGTCATAGAAATGGTATCGTGAAGCACCGAGTTCGGGTTTCAAGTATCCGAGTTTGGGGTCTTCACAATAAAGTTAATTCGGATGCGTCTCATCACGGCTCAGGACAGACAGAAGAAGTATGCGGACTCGCATAGACTAGGTCGAGAGTTTGAGGTGGGTTCGTATGTATTTCTAAAGGTATCTCCCTAGAAAGGAAAGATACGCTTTGGAAAGAAAGGAAAGTTAAGTCCAAGGTTTATAGGACCTTTTGAGGTATTAAAACGGGTAGGAGAGGTAGCTTATATGATAGCATTACCTCCAGACCTAGAACGAATACATAACGTGTTTCACGTATCTGTATTACGTCCATATAAGCCGGACTATAAGCATGTAATCGAGTATGAGCCAATTCATATCGAGAAGGACTTAACGTATAAAGAGTTGTCGATGCAAATCATTGATAGAAAGGAACAAGTTCTGAGGAACAAGGTAATACCATCAGTGAAGGTATTATGAAGGAACTACGATACTGAAGAAGCAACGTGGGAACTAGAAGAAAAGATGAAGAAAACTTTTCCTCATCTATTTGATTAAAGTAAGACGAGATTCTGGGGACAAAATCTTTATAAGGGGGAAAGAATGTAACAACCGAAAAATTCGGATCTTATTGTAAAATGATTTTATTAATTTAAATAATAATAAAATCCTATTTTATATGTTATCAAGATGGTTGTATTTGTATAACCTATTGATGTTAGAATGTCGTAGTATTTGAGCTACGTGGATGAATTAAAGTGTTTGAATTTTCAAGACGAAAATAAAAGTTTTCCGAGAAATTTTCTAAAAAATACTATTCATCAGTATTTGCTCGGGGTATAATTTTGGATTTCCGAGAAATACGTAATGATGGAATAATAAGGTGAGATGGATTATGTAATAAAAATCTAGTTATGGAAAAAACGATATTTCGCTTGTGGACTTAATTTATAAACGTTAAGGAAGGCGAAATAGTAATGAATATGTAATAATGGTATGATACTTATGTATTGTACAAAGAAATGGAAATGAGTATAATATGAAGTATTATACGAGTTGTACGAAGGATGAAATTTCGTATATAAATTCTATAGGAATTAGAATACGAAAATAATACATAAACTATGAGCATATGTATTAAGAAATGTTAATGGACTTGGAAGATTGGTTAACAATTATATACAAGTCCAAGTGAATTAAAGGGAGAGGCCATATACAAGTCCAAGTGAATTAAAGGGAGAGGCCCAATTATTAATTAATGAACCAATTAGTGTTTATTAATTTATAGCCAAAGGTTAATTTAATCCAAGCCCAAGCTAGAGTCCAATGAATGGGTTGACCCATGGGGCAAACCATAACAATATGGTTGATATATGGTGATCAAGTTAATGTGATGACCAAGACTTAAGAGTAATGACCAAGTTAAATAAGTAATGACCAAGCAAAGGATAAGAGAGTGGTTAGCAAGTAATGAATAGTAAGGAGGTGGGATGTTTTAAAGACCATACTACCATAACTTTGCAAGTTCTATAAATAGAGAAGACTTACAAGCCATTTGTTGGTTGTTTAAATAATCTAGACTACTAAAGTGCTTAAGTGTTAGAGAGAATAAGCTACACATAAGTCATTCCATAAGTAAGAAGAAGGAGAAAACTATCTTACCAAGACTTCAAAAGAGTAAAACTTCTTCTCTAATTATCTTCTATCTCTACCATGATAGGTTGATAAGAAAAGATGGATTAAGAAACATGAATGATAAGAAGCAAGAAGAATATGTAAGTCATGGACTTAAGCCACAAAAGTTGGTAATAAGTCATTTAAACTAACATAAGTTATACACTTATGTGAAGATAATATGAACTTATAAGGAGTTTATTAAGAGAATTGATATGAAGATAAAAGAATTTATATGATCATATGTATCATGTATACCTAAGTAAAGTTATATGTGAAGCACATGTAAAGTATGATGATTAAGAAACTCTAATTGCCATAAGTCATGAATAATCAAATCTTAGGTAGTTTATAATTTGATAAGTTATAAGCTCATTAGGAGTCAAAGTCCAACAATGAAAATAAGTTGTTGTATTATGTATGTTGAGATGTTCACATGATGAATGAAGTTCATATGTAATGTTGAACAAATCGTAAGAATGAAGATTTTTCGGAAATTGCACGATTGGACGACAATCGTCGAATTCGTAAAATTCTCAGAATGGAAGTCAAATTTTGTGTTTGATCACGGAATCATTGTTTTACAATAGAGTTAAGTCATATTTGGCATTTAAGAGTTGCAGACTCAAAAATGACCGGATTCTGACTTAGAACGAAGAAACAAGCGTTGAACGTTCACGAACGTTATTTGCTTCGTTAAAAAAATGAACCAATAGGTGAATTTTTAGCAAACAAAGTCAAATAGATAAAATTCTTGGATGATCATGTAGATTACAAAATTTGTGAACCGTAGGCTTTTGAACGAGCCAATTCGGACTTATAACGAAGAAGTTATGCGTCCGGGAAGTTCACAAAATTTCAAAACTGAAATTTTTATCTGGTGCACAGAGTTGGTGCCGCGGTGCCAACCCAAGGCAAAAGACCCGCGCCCCAGCACCATGCACAGTACGAAAAACCTCTGGAGAGTGGCGCCGCAGCGCGACCCCATTACATAAGGACTCGCGCCCCAGCGCCAAGTCCGGGACATGCTAGAATAAGGCTCGCGCCGCAGCGCGAGATGTAAGTGTAGGACCGGCGTCGTAGCGCCAGTCTCAGAACAAAGATAGAAAGAAAGGTTTCTATGTACAAAGAAAAGAAAACCTAAATTGATGGAAAGTAAACATAACTTAAGGACGATAATGTAACATTGTTAAACTTTGTTAAACCTTAAGGAATGTAATGTAAAGGTTAAGATATCCTAGTCAAGGATAAATGCAATGGTAATGATAAACTAAAATGAATAGTAACTGAATATAATACACGATTAGATTGAAATGAAGGGTATGATATAGTCACATACATATTTGATTATATGTGACCTAATCTAAGGCATTATGTGATCATGTACTGTAGGGACTTGAAAGACTTAAACATAAAGTTAATATACGGTAGCAGACGCTAAAGGTAAGTATTCTAACTATTGTTTCAGTTCAATCTGAACAAATTTAAGATTCATGTATTCTTTCACATGAATTGAGGTATGTTGAGGTTAAAGCCAATCCCCTTTGGCTAGACTTGATAATCTACTCTTGCATTATCAAATGTTGCTATCTTTTATCAACTACTTGGTATGGTTTTCAAAAGAAGACTGAAATGTTAAACAAATGTTTTGTCGGTAAAACGACAGGCACGTGAGGTTGCCAAATGATTAAACGTACATACGTTTAATGGATGTAGTGTTGATAAACATAGAGTACAATAGGATGATCACCTAGAAGTGCTCGTAAGTAATATCAGGCTTACGGAATTCGTTTCGGGTTGTCCTTTTTCCAAGAAAGAATGAACACTCAAGGTCTTTGACCGGATTGAATTTTTTACTAAATATTGTTAATATTGTAAAACATTTTGAAAGAAAAGATGAAGTGCTATTTTGAATTATCAATAGTACTTCATAACTATTGTTCAGTTATTGAAGATATACGATTCGTATGTGTCAAGCATGTTGTTATTGAATTGTTATACTTACTGAGCTAGCCATGCTCACTCTTGCTTGAACCATATGAATGCAGCTAAGACTGAACGTCCCGAAGGATCAAAAAGAGATAAAGGAAAAGCTAAGGCAGATTATTAAGCTGTCTTGTAATAGTATAGGTCTATTGTTGTAATGTAACTGATATTATGACAAAGAACCTTTGTAACGGGTATAGAACCTGGGAAATTGTAAATATTACCTTAATATATAGAAGTTATATTCGTTCTTTGAGACTTTTCAATTGAATGCATATATGAATGTTGTACAGTATTGCACCATCTGTCGGGTTGGAAGATACCCGGATTTGGGGGCGTTACAGCCAGGGTTTTAAGCCCTGCTCAAACCTGCGCGCCTTCCTCTCCTCTGTATCCACCTGGTGTGGAGCAAATCTTGCCAATTCATTGAACTTGGCAGCATACTGGGGAACTGTTATATCCCCTTACTTAAGTTCTAGGAACTTAATCTCCATCCTACCCTACATGCAAGTAGGGAAATAGTTTTCGAAGAAGACCTTCTTAAATTGTTCCCACGTAATAGCTTCTGTTCTAGCCCCACCCTGGTGAGCTTCCCACCAATAGTTGGCTTCCCCTTTCATCATGTAGGTCGCAAAAGAAGTCTTATGTGCCTCACCTACGTTTGTTATTACAAACGCCTTCTCAATCTCTTTTACCCATGTTTAGGCTTCTAAAGGGTTCGTCGTTCCTTGGAACTCAGGAGGACCCACACTCTTAAATTTCTTAAAGGTAGTTGTTCTTACTACCCCAGGAGCTACAGGAATCCCACCCCCCACTTGGTTAAATGCAGCCGTTAATAAATTAACGAACTCTTGCATATGGGTTATTAGGACCCCCCTGATTCTCATTATGAGACTCGGCCTCTTGGTTACGTTTTCTCCTTCTTGGCGGCATAATTCTGATTAAATAAATAAAGTTTCGTTATTATCTATTTAACTACTACGTTATCATTCTCAAACAACAATAACTCATACCACAACAAGCAGATTAAATAAAAGCTTCATTATATTAATATGCTTTCATAGTCAAAACTATTTACATCATGTTCCCTTAGCCAAAAGCTATTACATACTATCCCACGATTACCTTTTACAAAAATTAGGATTAACAAAAAGACTACCCTTTAATTATACAAAAGAGGGCTTTACGTCACTACTACATAAAAAAGATCTAATGATCTACTAACACTATCGAACAACATTCTCATATTTCTGATTTGCCAGAATCGACACTATATCTCGACTTATAGTATGTCGAGTCTGCCCGGACTCAATAGAATAGCAAGCAATTTTCAGCTTGAAATCCTCATGAACACATTCGTGGATGTATGACATCCTAGCTATTTTTTGGTCTTTTTCAACCAGATTCTTTCGAAGCTCTACGGCCTCTTCCTTATAATCACGTGCCTTATCTGTCATAAGCACTTTCTCATCATGCTCTGACTCAAAATCCGCCTCTGCAGACTCTTTCTCCTCATATAGGGCGGTTATCTCCTCATTCTGCGTCTCTACCACAGTGCGCAGATGCACATTCCTATCCAACACTGCCAAATACAATGATCTCATTGCATCCGGAGGTGTTGGCTCCTGAGTAGGCACCACCGTATTAATTGATGTTACCTCCATCTCCTCTTCTGCATCCAGCATCTCATTCAAGTATGATGCTAATCCCATCGTCTCTTCAGAGTATTCCTCCTCAGAGATGTACTCCTCTATGTCTGAGTCTTCTAGAACCACTAACGGTACCTCTGCCACTGGCATTGGTACTACCTCCACTTGGTTTACTGACTCTTCACTCACAATGTGAATTTCTCTATACATCATGCTATCGATTGACATCTACAATAACATATAACAATTTGATTAGTACATAATACACAATTGTATAAGCACAAATCACATTTAATTTATTTAAGATTAATTTCCATCTTTTAATGCTTTCGATACTGAGTTATCTCAATACCCTATTAATTCATTTAACTTGAATTTCATTCTTCGAACTTTACCTTCCTTACGAGGTTATTAGCCTAAGGTTTTCCCCCCTTAAGTTTTATAACCTAATCCTTTGATACCAACCTGCGACGCCCCCAAATTCGAGTATCTTCCAACCTGACATATGGTGCTCCACTGTACTAACATTCATACAACCATTCCATTGAAATACAACAAAATGAAAGTAATTACTATCTTCTTATTACAATCAAAGTATAATCCTTCCCAGGTTCATAAACCGATTACATCATTCGTTGTTCATAATGTATAATACATACAAACATACTAGTCTATTACAGGATGGTTAAGTATCCATCTTAGCCTTGCCCTTATCTCTCTTAGTTTTCTCAGTACGTTCATCCTTAACTGCAATCATATAATTCACGCAAGAAGTGAGCATGACAGCTTAGCAAGTTTATCAAAGGATAACAGTAATACCACATTCGTGAATTATATAACAATTCCTACATAACTGAACAAATAGTTATGAAGCATTATGAAAAAATAATACTTTAACATTTCATATCATCAATTCCCAATGTATAGAGTAGATTAGGAATTCTGAACCGGTCGATAGACCATGAACAGTAGCTTTCAGTTTTCATACTTACAAAGGATATCATAACACTAAGGTTGTACATCCGCATTACTTACGAGCACTTCTAGGTGATCAGCCTATAGTACTCTATGTTGATCAACATTCATTCGTTAAACGTATTTACGTTTAACATTTTGGCAAACTCGCGTTCCCATCGAAATATCGATGAAAAATACTTTTGTTTATTCATAGACAAACCTTACCTTCACGTCCGTACCAATTTCTTAGCATAGGATAGCGTTAACATTTCTATATAGAAAGATATGAATATCAATCAATCTATATCTTACGAGTAGTCTAGCCGAATTAAATCTGGCATCGACCCTTTCTTTAAAATCAGTCATGCAATTTAGTACAATGAATCACATAAAACTTGGCTAACTTGAAAGTCAGACAAGCGTTAAGAAACTTGCCTTTCAGCGTCTTCAAATAACTTAATCGACTGACCACAGCCTTTACAGAATCTACATGATATATTCACATAGCACACTGTAATTAGCTATCAAACAATTGTTCACATTGTTCCTATCAACTTCTATCTCTTCTATGTCTTTGTTAACTTAATATCATTAATAAAGTCAACTTGACTTATTACCCTTCGTCTCGGTTTGTTAATCAACTTACGTTATTAACCGGACTCTAACATTGTTGATAAGGTACCAACTTTGTTCATCATTCATAACTTATTAACATGCATTCAATTCCTAAGTTCAATACCATATACATTAGTATAGGTAGTATAGGATTAGTCTTAGTACATTTATTGAGTATATAAACTAAACTCATGTAGGTCTCGGAACAACTGAAGTTTAAAACTTAAGTTTTCTATCACAAGCCCTGAACTCGCGCTGCGGCGTGGGCTTCTTAGTACTAGACTGGCGCTGCGGCGCCAGTTAGCAGTGTCTGGGTTCCGGTCTAGGCGCTGCGGCGCGAGACTTAATACTAACAGTGGCGCTGCGGCGCCATTTAGTAGTGGCCAACTTTACTGTGTCGGCGCTACGGCGCGGCATTTAACACTATGTCTGGCGCCGCAGCGCCAGACCTCAGTACCAGAATTCTCAGCAATTTTGTGAAATTCCTAGGGCCGTAACTTCTTCGTTATAAGCCCGATTTGGTCCGTTCAAAAGCCTACACGTCATAAATGATACACTCTACGCGTTCATATAAGAATTCAACACTTTCAGATCCGTTAACTCAAAATTCACTATTGAGTTCATTTTCTAAGCGTTCGTAAACGTTAATGAGCGTTCAATGCTCGTTTTCTTCGTTTTAAGTCGGAATCCGACGATTCTTTAACCCACAACTCTTAATTACCCTATCTCACGTGTTGACATTGAAAAATAATGTTTGCAAGTCTCATGGAAACATTCGACTACCAATCCGGAATTTTAACGTTTTCGACGTTTAACGTCTATTTCTGTGAAATTCGCCATAACTTCGTTACTATTGTTCTCTAAGCCAAATCACATGGAATACTCCATAGATTTCATATCTACATCGTAACCAAACAAGATGCACATATGAATGTATTGATGGAGTTCAATTGTTTATCAACAATCAATCTCAACAATCAATATTTTCATGGTTTAAAACTATATCAAACCTTATGATTTCTATGATTACATGACTTATAGAGATTGAATTTATGGTAAGTCACTCTTATTCCACCATACAAACCATACCCCACCCATCTATAATTCTCCATGATAAAAGAAAACCAAAAGAGATGAAAGTAGAATTAAGGAATATTACCTTTAAGAACTCTTTATGAAATCTCTAGGAAAACTCTAAGTCAAAGCTTCCAAAGTGTATGATTGGATGAGTCTAGCTCTCTTTCTCTCTCAAATAATCTAGGTTGAGCAATTGAAAAACTCTCAAATGACCAACCTTGGCTTTCTATTTATAGAAAATGAAATGGAGGGCAATCTAGACATTACACCTTCCCACCTCCTTACTATTCACACTTGGTCACCAAGTAAAATGCTTGGTGACCAAGCATTATGCTTGGCTTACACACCAAGGGGCCGGCCCACCCTTGCCCATTAGTCATCCCCATGGGTTGCCCCATGGGTTTTACCCATTCGATGACCCACCGGTTTGATCCACGGTTCGGTTTTTCTTGCATTGGGCTTAAGCAATCTATCATTGGGCCTTGACTTGGGCTTAACCCATTAATCCCTTGGGCTTACTCATTCAATTAATTGGGCTAAACATAATCCAACTCAAATGAATTAACCTTAAGTCTTAACTTAATTCTACAATACGAATCGTATTCTATACGTATAATTCACGTATTCTCTTCGTATAATACCCATACAATAATCGTATTGTACTTCGTATTAACTCATCGTATTATACATAGATACTAAATAGTATCAAACTTGTATAACACACGCTTTATCCATAACTCAATTCCTTCTATGCATATCATTTCCTTCTTGGAAATCAATATACTCAACCCTTAGGTTTTAAGTCCGCAGGCGAAAACTTCGTTTGTCATAAATGAAATATTATCAGATATTTCATCTTATCTCGATTATCTATCATTACGCATTTCTCGGAATTTCAAAATAATTCCTCGAACAGAAACGGATGAATAGTATTTTTACGAAAATTTCTCAGAAATCATTTATTTTCATCTCGGAAATTCTAAACAATTAATTCTAGCACGTAGCCAGATTACTAACCATATAAACACATTCTAGGTCATATAATGACCTTCACATAGCTTACTCACAAAATAAATCAATTAAATTCATTTAATTCACATAATCAAATAAAAATTTAATTGTCATAAAAATCCGATTTTCTCGGGCGTTACATTATGCTATGTAAATGTTGATGTAAATATATAAATGCATATGAGATATGTATGAAATGTGAAAGTTCATCTTTGATGATATGTTTGTGAAGTAAATCTCTATGCCTGTTATGTGAGAAGTAACATGCGTAGTAAATATTAATTGATTATAAATGCATGAACTGAATATGCTATTATATGCTATGTGCTGCATGAAAACTGTTAGAATTGTTGGGCTGTCGAGCTCACCCTTGCAAATAACTACTTTTGCAGATTAAGGATACACGGTAAAGGTTAAGTGCTACTTGATTGATAAAGTTCAATCACATCAAAGGAGATTGATTTGTTTAATCAAATATATGTAATCAAACCATGTTTAGGTTATAAGAGATGTACATGATAATAGTTTATAATGTGTAATACATGTTAAGTTATACTATGTGATACATAGCAAAATTCGAATTGAGATGTAAATATTTATACAGTAATTCGAATAAACTGAATCATAACATAATTTGATTCAAGGATATGTAATTGATTCAAGTTAACAAATCAATAAAAGAATTATTTTCAAAGGAGATTGAAAAAGTTTAAATTATTCCGCATATTTTTATAACATCGAATGTGATGTAAAACAGGAATGGTAAATGACCAATATTTAAAACTTATAATAGTTTGGGGGTCATTGTACAAATCCTGGAAATGGAAAGAATTTATATTCTAAATTGTAATAAGTGAGGTTATATTCATTAAGTTATGAACGAAAAATATAAATAGTTTGACGATAGTAGTATCGTGACGGACCGGATTCTTGGTTCGAAGGTACCCGGATTTGGGGGCGTCACAACTACACACGGTGAAACAGTATATTTCTATCTGGTTCACGAAATATAATGCTAAACATTTCAGCCTCATAAATGCATGCTATCATGATTACAGCCATACTCACATGCCATTTTTCAATTCCATATAAGCATATAAAATGAATGGTGATCAGACATTCATGCAATACAATAAATCATAACAGATATTCCAATGATAAATAATCAATCAAGCAATCAAGCAAATGATTATAGACTACATATCAAAATCCGTTAGAATCCCATAATGGAGTTTAGTTCATTTCTGAACCTAAAACCATTATGGGATTATAGTAACACATTGAAAATAAATATCACAATTGAGAGAGAAGATAGAATTGATCAAACCCAATTTCAGAATTCGTTCCAAAATGCTATCCAAATCTCCAATAATTTCTTGCAAAAATGAAATGAGTAATTATTCCAATGACTAGATTCAAAAGAAGATGTAGAAAATCTTATGTTTATGCTCAAATCCTCTCTAGAATTAGTTCAAAGCTTCCAAAACCCCTCTTATTTTTTCTAATGAAAAAACTAATAAAAACCAACATAATCCACGTTTGGTACCAACTAGAATAGTTTTAGATAAGACCACGCTCAAATTTTAAATTCAAAAATATAAGTCAACAAACAATATCAGATAACTCGCGCGGCTGCGCGTGATCGCAATACAAAACGGGCGCTGTCGCGCGATGTGCCTTCTTGTTTTAAGAGCGGGCGCGCGATGTGTACTTTTAGCCTCTTCCTGCATATAGCGCAAGTGCGCGAGGATTACTTTGTCAAGCAACGCGGCCGCGCTGCTTCTGTCTGCTGCATACTGATGTCTGCTGCTGTTGCTTGTTGTTTGTCCTTCACCAACGCTCAGTTCCTTGTCAACACACATTCCATTTGCCAAGCCTTAGTTAGTCTCATACCACATTGCCAATACCAAGATTATGCCATTTCCTGCATTTCCATGCCAGAGGAGTTCTAATTACTAATAATGTAAAATAAATGTAAAATGCAACTAAAAACATACTAAAGTCTACTTGAGATGAGCATAGTTCTCGTGAATTGATATCCAATAAGTAGGTATAAAACCTACTTATCACTTCTCCTTCCATACATACTTCACTGTCTTCCTTGTCAAGTTAGTTAACGGAGTAGCTATCTTTGAAAAATCCTGAATAAATCTCCGATAGTATCCTGCTAACCCTAGGAAACTCTGCACCTCAGTCGGCGGTTTTGGCTGTTCCCAATTCATCACTGCCTCCACCTTCGCCGGATCCACTTAAATTCCTTTTAGTTCGATAACATGACCCAAAAAAATGTACCCTTTCTAGACAAAATTCACACTTAGTGAATTTTGCATATAACTTCTCCTTCCTTAGTGTTTCCAACACTATCTTTAGGTGTTCAGCGTGATCTTCTGGCGTCTTAGAATAGACTAAAATATCATCGATAAACACTACGACGAACTTGTCCATACACTGTTTGAACACTCTGTTCATTATATCCATAAATGCAGTTAGTGCATTTGTCAACCCAAATGACATCACCATAAACTCGTAATGACCATAACGAGTTCTGAATGCTGTCTTAGGTACATCCTCCTTCCTAACCTTCAACTGATGATACCCCGTTCGCAAATCTATCTTAGAAAAATACTTTGCCCCTTTCAACTGATCAAAGAGATCATCGATCCTGGGCAATGGGTATTTATTCTTTATCGTTAACTTGTTCAACTCTCGGTAGTCGATATAAAGTGGTAACGATTCGTCCTTCTTCTTCACAAACAATACTGGTGCTCCCCACGGTGAAACACTCGGTTGAATGTACTTTTTATCCAATAGTTCTTGTAACTATAACATCAACTCCTTCATCTCCACTGGCGCCATACGGTATGGTGCCCTGGAAACTGGTGCCGCTCCTGGCACGATATCTATTACGAACTTGGTCTCCCTATCCGGTGGAAGACCCGGCAATTCACTTGGAAATACATCTGTAAATTCTTTAACTATAGGTATTTGTTGTGACAACCCGAGAATTTAGATATTTATTAAAATCTTAAAATATTGAATAAAGGTTAAATAACAAACCTACACAGAAAATAAGTGAATGGACTTGACATTTTTGGGAAGAAATTTTGTGAATTAAAAAAATTGTGGAGAATTATACAGTATTAAGTGTATAAGTGTATACGTTCTGTGTATATAATTGTATAGATGTACATAATGTGGTTAAGGGTCAAGAGTTAATCAAATAAGCTATATCAGTGATAAACCTTAAGGATATCTTAAGAACGTCAACCTTCAGTTAGAAAACCCTAACGACAAATAAGAAACCCTAGAAATCGGTTCTGGAAATCCTATTTTCAGTTCTGGGAATCCGAAACCCTAATTCGAAATATGAAACCCTAATTAACTATTTAGAAAATCCTAATTCTTGGGTTATGAACCCTAATGCCCATTTTGGGGAAAACCCTAATTATTATTTAAAATTTTTAATTAGGAAATATTAATCCTAATTAGCAAGCTTGAATTATGATTAGGAAATATTAGTATAATTAGAGAATCCTAATTATAATTTAGAAATATTAATTTTCTATTTTGAAAACCTAAATTGGAAATCCTAGAAAAGTGATTTTTAAGAATTTAATGGTCAAACCCTAAGGGTTTGTGCAAGTTATCAATTTGCCATTAAAATTAAAAGTCAAATTACCAAATTCCCCTTTTTGTATTATTTAGTAAGTATAAGATATTTTGAATTGTGTGGTGGTTCACCAAGGTGGCTTGACAAGTGTCCCACTACACCACAAATCAGCCATGAGGCCACATTGCAACAATATTGGCTATGGAAATCAAAAAGTTAGGAATTAAAGTAAGAAAATTACTTACTTTACTTACCATAATAACATTCACTCTCTACAATTTTCGAAATATAGAGTGAAAGAGAGAGAGAGAAACAAAACCATGATCAGCCTTTAGCATTCCAATAACAGATTCAAGGATTAGAAATCAAAATTTAAAGCTAGAAAAGGTATAAAACCCTAAATTTTAGAAATCATGTGATCTTATGTTAGATATTGTAATTTGTTGTTATAAGTTGTGTCTAAAGGTGTTATTTAGTGATCTGGGCTATTACATCTTAAATCCATAACATCTAGAGACACGAAAATCAAGTTTTTATAAACTGACTTTGAACCCTAAAATATTGTCTGACAGCCGAATGTCAGAGGCCCTAGATCCTTCTTTGTTTTTGGTTTGTTGTGTTTTATGTTATGGATCTGTTTTATGTCATGTCGACTATAATATGAAACTGAAATTAGGGTCAGATCATGTATACATTGCCAGTTATAAGCGGTCAAAGTGCATTGACCGAGCACGAAATCCATTTCTGGGTAACCCAGATTGCCCAAAAAACTCTGACAGTGATATTGCAGGCCTTTGATCTTGCTGCTCTTTGTTAGTTAGGTCATTTTGTTGGTTGGATCTTGTAGACTGACATGTAGGCTATATATATATAAGCCTTTACTTTACCAAAATCATGATCAAAAACGATTATAATTGTGGTCAAAGTAGGGTTGACGAAATTGCCTTATGAAGGTTTCTGGAAAACCCAGATCTTCAAGGAGCAGTTCCTGATCACTACTTTGACCGGCCAAGATATATTAGATTTGTTGTTGTTATGATGATCTAATGTTATAGAATTGTACCTTGACATCTCTACTGCATATTTGAACCTTCATATCATACAAAGCAAGCCCAGATTGCATGTTATGAGGATCAAAAATGGCCATCTCGAACTGTTCTTCATTTCTGGAAAACCCAGAAATGGAGAACAGCTTCTGACAAGTTTTCTGAAGCTTTGATCTCACTGTTGTGTTAGGATTTGGTCATGTAACTTGTTTACGGTTGTAGTACTATATCAGTACTACAACATTAACTCATTAAGTTGCCTAGAAACCTTATAATCATGAATCTAAGACTGGTCAAACATAATGACTCGAACACTGACATGAGTTTCTGGGTTTTTGCCAAGAACACTCAAGAACACCTATAGCAACGGTTCTGTCGCTATAGGGCCCTTTAGCGACAATTAATTTCGAAAATTTATTATTTTTATTAAATAAATAGAAAAAAAATGATTTTTAATTATTAAAAATACATAATAAATTCCTAAAAATTATTTTAAAGCCTAAAAATGAGTTTTTAATAATTTTGAATATATTTCATAAATATTTAATATTTTTGGAATATTAATAAAATTTAATTTATTTAATTATAATATTAAATAAATTATTTTAAAATAATTTTAATACATGAAAAATCACTTAAAATATATTATGGTGTAAGAAAATATTTTAAGTTATTTTTAATGACTTTTAATATTTTGTGATGAATTTCATTAATAAATTAATATTAATGATAATTAACTTATTTAATAAAAGTATTAAATAAGTTAAGGAAAAATAGAATTAATAATTTAAAAATCATATAAAAATTATTTAAGTGTCATAAAAATATTTTAAGTTATAAAATATAACTTTTGATATTTTGTCATGAAAATATTAAAATTTTAATATTAATAGCAATTATCAGATAATAGATTTAACTGTTTAAAAATCATATAAATATGATTTTAAGGTCTTAAAATTACTTTGTGATATTATAAATATATTATAATATTATGTTATAATTTTCATTAATATTTAATATTAAATAAATATTAATGATAATGGAATTAAGTGGTATTTAATTCATATAATTACGATATTAATGATTGAAAAATTATGATTAATGGTAATAATTATCTAAAAATTATTACGAGCTTATGAAAAATATTTTGACTGATAATAAATTATCTAAAATATATGTGAATCAGTTTAGGCCGATTCTTATGATTAGTAGGCTCGAGAATTGTCCGGCTAGGCCGTCGGAATGTCAGGATTGTACCGAATTCAATTCAGACTGCAATAGTTTGACTTGATGCCGAGTCTTAAGTGTTTTATAGACCGATAGGGATATGTATTTATGTGTTTAGGTTATTTTTTTGTAATGGTGTTTAATAGTAATATATATTGTGATGATATTATTCTAATATTAGGAAATTGATATTATTAATATTAGGTTTTCAGACAAAGCTTAATAAGTTGTGTAACGATAATCAACGGATCAGGCAAGTTTTTCTGAACTATTCTTTCAACTTGTGGTTATGAATTATTGAATCGTACTCAGTGCATATTGCATGTATTCATCAGGTATGAAACGTTGATCACCTTCATTACCATTCAGTCTAGATATAATTGATATGTTCATGTTCAATGTTCGTTCAGCTATAAAAAATTATCCATGCTAGTTCACAATTATATTGTTGAATGTTAGCCAGCTATTATTCAAAATTCTTCCTATCATGATATATCTTTAATTTATTAAACTTAAACTTACTGGGCAAACTTGTTGCTCACCCTTGCTATATTATGATTAACATTGCAGATTAAGACGAATATGTTCGGATACAGGAAAGGATAAAGCCAAGTTCAGCTTGGGATTATATGTGCAGATAAAGTTTATAACAGTATTGTATGTTTATGACAATGTAAGTCAAATAGGTTATGAAATGTGTATAAGTTAAGGTTACTCGACTTTGGGGATTAATGTGTAAAATTTATTGTATAAACACTTTATTTTTATATCTTCCGCAATAAGTATAGAATTAGTATACCAGAAACGTGGTGATTTGGGACCCGAATTTGGGGCTACTACAATTGTTCCATGGTCGCTCCCACTCTCTGGGTATCAATAACATGACATAAATAGCCTATACATCCCTTCCTCAATAATTTCCTAGTTTGTGTTATGGTAAGACAACACGGACGTCCTGGTAATTTATTACCGTAAAACATTACATGAGGTTGTCTCAATGTTCTAATGTTTACACATTTCTTTTGACAATCTATAATTTCTCCATGGTTAAACAACCAATCCATCCCTAGAATTACATTGAATTCTCCCAACTTTATCGGTAACAAATCTACTAATAATTCACAACCTCGTATTTCTACACAACAACTCCTATGAATATTTTCAACAGGAATTATTTCTCCATTTGCTACCTTGATATTCAACGGTACAAGCAATCTTTCAGGAAGTAATCCTAAGCGTCTAGCAAAATCACATGCTATGAAAGAACAAGTAGCACCCGAATCAAACAACAAATAAGCATTTATATCGTTGATTGGGATAATACCTGCAACTACATCCCCTGATGCAACTGCATCTCGGACCGTCATGTTAAAGGTGCAGGCCATCGGTCTACCCGTCGGTGCTGGAACACCAATAGCTAACTTACTGCTATTAGCGCCCTTATTCCCTTCCGTCCCCTTCTTTGGGTAGTTCTTCTCTATGTGATCAGTTGATCCACACACGAAGCATCCATGGTTTTTCTACGGACTTGGGCAGTTAAGTGAAATGTGTCCCTCCTATCTATAGTTGTAACACACCACCTTTCCCTTGAGACAGACTCCTAAGTGAGTCTTCCCATAGTTCTTGCATGCCTCCATCCTTCTCATAGGATGTCCTTGCTTCACTCTGGTATTCCCAGAGTTAACCCTTCCTCTTCTGACCGTCGCCACTTCCACTGGCTCCTTCCGTCTTCACTCCCCTTTCTACTTTATTCTTGCTCTTCTTCTCCCTCTAGTACTAGCTTAGAGCCTCATTCCCACCCTCGGTAATTATTACCTTCTCCAGAATGGTTCCAAAAGAATTACTTTGGAACACTGATATCCGACTATAGAGCCAGGATTTCAAGCCATGCTCAAACCTCCTAGCCTTCCTCACCTCCGTGTTCACCTGATGTGGAGCAAACCTCGCTAGTTCGTTGAACTTGGCAGCATATTAGGGAACCGTCATTTCCCCTTGTTTCAACTCTAGAAACCTCATCTCCATTCTCCCCTACATACTCATGGGAAAGTAGTTCTCAAAAAAAATCTACTTGAACCGTGTCCACGTTAAGTTCTCTATACCAGCCCTAGCCTAGTTTGCCTCCCACCAGAAGTTGGCCTCTCCTTTCATTATATAGGTAGCAAAAGCAACTTTTTGCCCCTCTTCGACATTTGCAATAACAAATGCCTTCTCTATTTCTTTTCCCAAGTTTGGGCTTCTATGGGGTCCGTAGTTCCATTGAACTCCGGCGGACCGACACTTTTAAAATCTTTAAATGTAGTAGCTCGTACTACTGCAGGATTTACGGGTATATTAGCCCCATTCCTATAAAAGCGACCGTTAATAAATTAACGAACTCTTAAATTGGATTAATTGGACCTCCTTCCAGATGATTTACGTTCCCTTCTTAATTTCGTTGCCTTCTTCTTGGCGGCATTTTTTTGTTAAGATAAACAACACGGCATTATTACTTCCTTCTTGTTAGTTAGTTATTATTCATTATTAAACAATAACTTCAACTAATTGCACAATATGTCCCATAAAAAGGCTTATATTGATTTGCTTCTTCGTAGTATAATATTACATCATTCATCATTACATAGCCTTAGCTGATTACATTACTATCCCACAATTGCTTTTCAAAAATTGGGATTTACAAAAGACTACCCTTTGATATACAAAAGAGGGTTTTACGTCACTACTAGATACATCATATTTACATATCTATCTCTACTCTAACTACTAACTAAATTACATCTACCTTATGGCATTCTTAAAATCCGCGTTGGTAAGACTGGTAATAATATCTCGGCTGATAGTATGCCGAGTCTGCCCTGCTTCTATCGGATACCCAGCTACTTGCTACTGAAAATCCGCATGAGAACTCCTATGTATATAGGACATTATACAAATCTTCTGCATCTTGACCTTTAGCTTCTGCCTGAGCTTAAAGGTCTCCTGTTTCAGCTCATGGACCTTGTCCTTCGTCAAAACTCTCTTGTCATGCTCCTCCTCCCACATTGATTCCATACTTTTCTTGTCCTCCAAGATTTCCTCGACCTCCTCCTTTAGCTCCCTTACTTCCCTCTCCAACTGGATATTTATATCCAATATTGCCATAAATAACGCCTTCATTGACTCCCCTGGAGTCGTCTCTTCCTCAGGTGTTACGGTGTTAAATGACACCACCTCCACCTCCTCCTCCGACATGCCATGAAATAAAGACATGAGGTCTAAGTTTTCCAAGTCTCCAGACTCGACTATAACCACTTCTAGCTCTTCTGTTATAGGGGTCGGTAATATCTCTACTTGATTTATGGACTCCTCGCTAACAACATGTATATCCCTATACATCTCATTATTTCTTGACATCTACAATAAAATAATTTAGTTTGATTAGTACACGTCAGTAGAATAATAAAAACACATATCACATTTAATGCATTTTTAGGGTTAACTTCATCTTTTACTTCTTTAACTCTTTTTAAGGTTATGGCTTAAGGTTCTTTTTCCCCCTTAAGTTTTATAACCTACGGCTTTGATACCAACCTATTACGCCCCCAAATCCAGGTATCTTCCAACTCGACAGATGGTGCTACACGGTGCTATAGTTCACATATACATTCAATTGAAATGCCTCAAAAGAGTGAATATGTCTTCTATATATTCCAAAACAATATTACCATTCCCAGATTCTTTATAACCATTACATGTGTTCTTATCATAATATCAAATAATTACAACCTTTATACTATACTATTACAAAGGCAATCTACTGGTTCGCCTTACCCTTCCCTTTATCTTTACTAGATGCTTCGGTCCGTTCAGTCTTAGCTGCATTCATATAGTTCAAGCAAGAGTGAGCATAACTAGCTCAGCAAGTATGACAATTTCATTTAAACAACAAGATTGAATCATATAAATCGTATATCTTCAATAATTGAAGCAATAGTTATAAAGTACTATCGATAATTCAAAATAGCACTTCTCTTTTCTTTAAAACGTTTCACAATGAACAACATTCATTAAACATCAATATTGGTCCAAGACCTAGAGTATTTTATTCTTTCTTTGAAAAGGACAACCCGACACTAAGTCCATAAGTCTGGCATATCTTACGACCACGTCTAGGTGATCAGCCTATAGTACTCTATGTTGTACAACACTACTTTCTTTAAAAATATTTACGTTTAAGTTGTGGCAACCTCACGTGTCTGTCGTTTGACGACAAAACATTTGTTTATTATACTCATTCTTTCTTTGAAATCAATACCAAAACAGTTTGGCAAAAGATAGCAACATTAATAATAGTTTGAAAGAGTATAAGGAAATCCATAAAACTTCTTAAGTCTAGCCGAAAGAATTGGCTTCGACTTCATCATACATCAATTCATGCGTAAGATACATAAATTTACAAAGCTCGTCTAGAATGAATATAGACAAGGTTAGAACACTTGCCTTCAGCATCTTCTATCGTTACTATACTTTCCTTTTTAGTCTTTAAGGATTCTACAATACATGAACACATAACATACCACATTAGGTCATATATAATCATGTATGGTCACTACTATATCTTACCCTTCTTCTCAATCTAATCATTCCTTAGATTGTTTATCATTCGTTACGGCTTATAGTATTACATTGTATTTACATTTACGTAATCGTTCGTCAACCATTAGCTGTAAACTTAAGGTTATAAACATCATTTACTAAGTTTATTTTAAGTTAATTAAAGTTTACAATTCTCCTTTAATTACTTTTATCTTCATTACATTTATCTTCATTCATCAGTGTTTCTTTTCTAGCGATGGAGCTGCGGCGTCAGCTTCCCTATATAAAGCTCGCACTGCGGCATGAGTTCACAGTATGTGACAACCGACCTTAGCGTTGTGGCACCACTCTTTCCTCTTTATGCTGCGATGCGGTGCCACTTCCTAGTGTTTGAGGGTCTGGCCTAGCGCTGCAGCGCCGGCTTTGCCTCTTTGGCCCACGCTGCAGCGCCAGCCCTGCCTCAGAGAAAATTTTAACATTTCTTCTTTTTCTGTGAACTTTTCGGCCTTATAACCTATTCGTTATAAGTCTGAATTGCAAATGCCATTAGCTCACAAATCACATGCACAATGATTTCATTAGAAAATATTTCATTTTCGAATCTTTTAACTCAGAATTCACCGATTAGTTCATTATAGAACGTTCGATAAATGTTCAAAGCTCGTTTCTTCGTTCTAAGTCGGAATGTAACCATTTTCGAGTTCGTAACTCTAAAATGCACATTTAGACTATTCTCCATCGAAAACCAATGTTTCTGAGTTCAATGGTAACTTTTGACTTTCATTCTGAGAATTTAACGATTTCGACGATTATCGTCTAATCTTGTAAATTTCGCCATAACTTCGTTACTTGAGATTTTTACCTCGTTCAAAATGGATTCAGTTCATCATTCTAACATCCTAACCAAACAAATTTCATTAAATCATATACATGATAAATTCTTACATGTTCTTCATTAGTCCAATACTTATATAAGTATGATTCACTTATACATGGCTTACTAAGGTTTAAGTCCATTGATTAGCCATCCTTATCACTTCTTATAATACATACTCCGTCAATCAACATTTCCCTATCAAACTACTATTAAAGAGAGGAAGATTAATAATCTAGAGGTTCTTACCCTTGATGATCCAACTTGGTTCTTCTTCTTTCTTCTATTGAATTATCAAAACTCTAACTCTTACTTTTCTCTCAATAATCTAGGATGTTGGTACTTTTGAACAAACAACATAAATTATGAAACAACTCGGGTCAAATCCCATGTCCAAATCGAATCAAATCTATCAAAATAAGACATCAAACCACTGGTCCAATAGTATCTTCTCGGGTCATCTTAGCCCACTACAAGCTCCCAAAAGGTTATGACTTGAAGATACTATTGGTAGTAACTTATTTCCATATATACAGACAAATTTTTCTCTTATCTTTCGATGTGGGATTAGGGTGTTACAAACTCCCCCACTTTAATTTCTGACGTCCCCGTTAGAACCGATCACACACACGGCCCAAAGATCTTTGCCTCTCTAGCCATTATGGGATAATACCGGCTGGCTTCGTGTCCCCACCTCCAGACCTCTATCTCTCCATTGTGGGATAATACCACCAGTCTTTGTGTCCCCACCTCTGGCAACTCGATCGGATGACCCGACCCGAGCTTTCAAGAGTCGACTTTGATACCATATTAAACAACCCGGGTCAAAACCTGAGTCCGAATCGAATCAAATCCATCAAAATAAGACCTCAAACCACTGGCCCAATAGTTTCTTCCTGGGTCATCTTAGCCCACCACAGGCTCCCAAAAGGTCATGACTTGAAGGTACTATTGGTAGTAACTTATTTTCTTATATGCAGACAAATTTTTCCCTTATCTTTCGATGTGAGACTGGGGTGTTACAAATTATCTAGCTCTCTATTTATAGGAATTTCAAAGTTAAGGTATTATGGTTATTTAGGCTATTCCACCTCCTTTCTCCACCTCCTTACTATTCCTTCCTTGGGCAACACTCACCTTATCACTTGCTTGGCCACCACACTTGGTCAACCATGACTCACCTATGAGGCCCACATGGGTTGCCCTGTAATGACCGTAAATTTTAAACTCCTTAGTAAATAAATATGTGATTTAATTTTTATTGACTTAGTTTTGTGAGTTTATTTAAACCTTATGTGGTTATGTGAATTTATGAAATGATTAAAAGGAGTCACTAATAGTTTATTTAAATTAGTGGACTAACCCTAAGATTTTAATATCAAAGGATTGATATGATTATTAATTAAATATTCAATTTATTTGAATATAGTGGCATGATTTGAACTTATTAATTAATTTCAACTATGGGTAATTAATTATGTGTTGATTAATAATTATTGTGAATAAATAATAATTAACGAGTAAGAGATTAATAAATATAATATGATTATATTTACTTGACTAAGTTGTGCAAGCATGCAATATAGTAAACCTTTATTATATGGTAGTTAACTATATATTTTATATAGTACAAGGTGACACATTAATATGTCCACATATTATATATATATAGACTATATAGTAAGAGTTATTGCATTCATGTGAGTTGCATAATAATATTGTTTATATGACGTGAAGTGTGTGGGTAAATATTCATGTATACCCTATTGTCATATAATAAGATCAATTTTTAATTAATGATGATTTCATTAAGTTATTATGATTATAATAACAATTATGGTAATAAATAATGAGCAATGCACAATTGTATTTGGTGGTAATAGAAAATGTACATGGATTATATGATGTGAGTATATAATTAATCATTAATTTCCTAATATGGTATCAATTGTACATTAAGTTTACATTTTGGGAATTAAAAGAACCAAACCAAGCTTTAAATAACTTGTTGCTAAGATTTTGCTCTTGTCCCAAATTAAGTGTCACAAAATTACATGAACAGTGACCTAAAACTAAAATACGTAACTGCCAAGTCTGTGATCATTGGATAGGAAGATAGCTGATGATGGGTGGTTAAGAAACCCCTTGAAGACCAGTGTATTCTCCTTCTACATTCCAATCTCAACCTTCCATGCAAAGCTAATTCCTAGTCCAAAGTTCTTCTTGAAATAGTAGTCCAATTCTCAGAGTTACATTGCCTTTGTTTTGGTCTATTGAAACACTGATAGTTTGAGAGTGAGTGATTGTTACTCAAAGAGGAGTCTAGCAATGTCAGAAGGGAGTAATTAAGCAAACTAAGCTTTAAAGAGGTATAAATTCTAACTTATGTTCTTGAATTGGATTTTGTCAAATTCTTGCAATTCTCATGAAATCTCTGTTAAGTAGTACGAATTAGCATGTCTCTGTGTTGTTTGAGTTGGTATGTATGCTATAAAGTACTGCAGCTGGTCTGGGTATAGAATTAGCAATACATGTGCTAAGGCTCTGCAGAAGCAGAGCCATTTATTTTTTACTCTGAACGAAGTGATGCGGCCGCACCACTTCTATAGCTTGATACTGCGCGGCCGCGCGGGGTGTTTTTCTTGGATACTGCTTTAATGACTCAGTAAGAGGATGAGCATGCTACTTTGATTATAATATGCTTATAAACAACCTTAACACATGTAATGAGGTTGTTATGTATATAGGAGTCATGTTAGTTGTTTTGGTTAGAATATTAAAAGAAAACTTAAAGAGTTGGAAAATAGTTTTGACAAACTTTTTTGCAAAACATGTTCTAACCTTGGATGTGAGTGTATCAAGTTCTGATATACATTAAAATGTGACCAATATGTTAGTTTACATTGTTGGAGGGGGTAGGGTGTAGTCAAGCATGAATTAAAAAGGAAAATGAAAGTAAAAGACTATATTTGCTATGTGTACATGAAATACATGCAAGCTTGTGTTGTTAAGACCTTTGGATCTTATAGTATGTGTCTAATGATCAAACATAAGAAAATTGTGAATAGAACACTTTAAAGTATTGATTTAATGAGAATGGATAATGACCTATGTTCAAGATAGAATGTAGGGTCAAACTTAGTTATCCACACACTGGCATATGTGTTTTGCATGATTATTCGTATATGTGCAAGACATGTGTACACTGACCTTCTGTAGAAATAGCCATATCTTGGTTTACTCCAGGAGCAGTGCGGTCGCACCACTCCTTAGCACAAACCAAGCATGGTCGTGCCAGTCTGCAGTAGGGTCTGAGTTCTATTAATAATTTGGAAGTTGATGCATATTTATATAATTACTTTAATCTATAATACTTGTCCAGTATAGTATTCATGTGATAATAAGCATGATATTGAAAGGGACCTATGATGAATTAGTGTTTGCAACTTTAAAGTTAATGGCGAGTTCAACTATGACATAGTGTGTGAGAAACTAATCGGGTAATGTAATGTCACATATATAGAAGCATGCTATATGATGATTTGATTTTTGTAAGTGAAGACTCATATTAGTTTACACATACTAATTGGAAAGACCGACTTGTTAATGTTAGGTAGTTTCAATGCAAGTTCATTAAAGCTAGAATCAAATTGTAGCTGAGCAAACAGGCAAGTTCCCTAACCTTACTCAAATTTATATTGAGCAAGTCTCCGAACTTCACTCTTTAATTGTGTAAGTTGCTAAACTTCACTTGTTTTTATGAAAGTTTCATATCATTCTCATAATATATTGAGCATGTTATTATTGAATTGAAAGTTATTCATTTAAGCTTGAATTTTATTTCCAAGCATGCTATTATGTGGTTTAATCACCTCACAATTATTCCACATCGATATTATTGATATTCGCACTTAGTGCACTCGAGTTCGTACAGTCTTGGACTTATACATCATTTAAAGTTCTATAATTCTTCAACTATGTCAGATAGATTCTGAACCTTTGTTCGGTCAGACAAAGTGTATGAAGTTTTACAAAAGCTATCCAAACCAATTGATGGTAAGGATTCTTAGACTGAAAGAACACCCCTTTTTATGATAGGGGAGTACCCCAGGTATCTAAAATAAGATATAAAGAGCAGATTTAAATGTTATGCATATACATGGTGTACGCGAGGCTGATCCCCTCAAGTACTTATTATGTAGCCAGTAACCAAAGGGTCAATCAGCTATTGATTCCATTGGAGTTTTATATTTCAAAGTCTACTTGACTATCAGTTATTCTAAAACAATCATTATCTTTGCTTCTAATATTTATATTGTTGAATCCTTTAGATATTCATATTGTTGAATCGTTCAGATATTCATATTGTTGAATTCATTGTCAGATATTTTATATTCATCATGATATATCCTTATTATTGTATTTAAACTTGTTAAGCAAACTTGTTGTTCATCCTTGCTATATCATGAATTATATTATAGTTAAGCCTGAGACCTCAGGGAAGGACAAGGGTAAAGGAAAGATGTAGAATAGTTGCGAGGAACAGACTTTACCTTATGCCTAGTTTAAATTATTATCATGTAATATGAACCCTAATGATTATTTTAGGGTATGTTTGTAAGATTGTATTAAGGTTATCGAATCTTGGGACTAGTAACACCTTTTGAATGAACGACGTACGTTTATTATATTCCGCATTTTAGTTATCATATGTTGTTTAGAGGTGGATGTTTGTATTTTATCGTGACAACCGGACCGAGGTCAAAGGACCCAGTTTCGGGGGTGTCACGGGTTGGTATCAAAGTTGTAGGTTATTAACATTAGGGATGCGAAACCTAGGGTATAACCTTAGTAGAAAACTCAAGTAGAGTATGTAAGTGATGGGTTGAGGAAATCCATCGAGTTTTTTTGTGATACTGAAGTTGTTTATTTAAATCAAAAACTATTGATAGACGTCTTAAACTTCTTAATGCTAACATGGATAGCATATCCAATAAGGCCTAATAGTTTTCTTCCTTTCCTCAGATCATGCCGCCTAGGAGACTACCGTGGAACCAGAGGGAGGAAGGATCCGTTAACAATGGTGGAGGGGAAAATGTCGATCCAATGTAGAACTTCGTTAACTTGTTAACTGAGACAATGAAAAACAGACCCCCGCCAGCAGCAGGGCAGCCAGGAAAGCATATGGCTAGCTTTAAGGACTTTAAATTGGTAGGACCACTGGAGTTCCGGGGAACCTTGGACCTAATTAAAGCCCAGGCATGGATAGAAGAGATGGAGAAGGTGTTTGAGGTCGCACGAGTGGCCGAAGCATAGAAGACCAGTTTTGCCACTTTCATGATGAAGGACGAAGCTAACTATTGGTGGAAAGCCAATAAAGGCCGAACAGATGAAGGAGTTATTCGTTGGGATAGATTTAAGGAGCTATTCCTCGAGAATTATTTCTCAGAGAATACGTAAAAGGATATGGAAGTTAATTTTTTGGAACTGAAGCAATGTAGTATGTCTGTCGCAGAGTACGCGGCAAAATTTAACGAGTTGGCCCGATTCGCTTCACATCAGGTTGACACAAAGGCCAGGAAGGCAAGGAGGTTCGAATTAGGACTGAAACCATGGGTGCAAAAAGCAGTGGCTGTATTAAAGATTAAGACTTACTCTGATCTATTGGAAAGGGCTATCATTGTCGAAGGAGGCAATGAAGCCATTGCTCGATTCAAACAAGAAAAGAAGACCGGTCAGGAAGGACAGAAAGGGGGAAGCAGCGGTGGTAGCAACCCCAACAAGCATAAATGGAAGGAGAGCCAATCCTCTAGGGGTAATAAGTCCAGGGGGGAGGCCAAGAAAAGTATGAAGTGCAACAACTGTGGGAGGAATCACTCGGGGAGTGCATGAAGGGAAAGAGTGTTTGTTATCGTTGCGAACAACCAGGGCACATGACTCCTCAGTGTCCGAATAAGCAGAAGGGAGGATGCTTCTCGTGTGGAGCCACATACCATAAAATTAGGACTACCCGAAGAGAAAGGGTAATGCAGCTAGAGGTAACCGCAACAACAACAATAATGGGCTGAACATTAGAGGGCCAGCCAGTCAAGCCAACAGACCAACGGCACGAACATTTAACATGACCGTACAGGATGTGGTGGAGTCTAAGGACGTGGTGTCAGGTATCATTCTGATTAATGATATAGATGCATACGTGTTATTTAATTCAGGTGCTACCTGCTCTTTTGTTTCTGAAGAATTTGCTAAACAGGTAGACTTACCCCGTCAGAGATTAGAACACCCTATGAACGTAGAAGTAGCGAATAAGAAAATTATCCCCGTAGAATACATTCATATGAATTATTTTACCAAATTGCAAGGATTTAAGCTCAAAGTGGATTTGATACCAATTCGTTTAGGGGATTTCGATGTAATCCTTGGAATGGATTGGTTATCAGTTCACGGAGCAGTTATAAACTGTAAGAAGAAGTGTGTACACCTTAAGACTCCGAATAAGTAGAAGGCAGTATTTTATGGTAGTAAATCACAGAGACAATCTCATTGTCTGACAATGATGCAAGTGCAGAGATTGCTTAGGAAAGGTTGTATAGGTTATTTGGCTCACGTGGTGGATACTCGACGAGTCGAGGGTGAACTGAGTCAGATACCTATTGTAAGGGATTTCGTTGATGTCTTCCTAGGCGAGATTCTGGGATTGCCACCGGATAAAGAGATTGAGTTCGTTATTGATTTGGCACCAGGGGCATCACTGGTATACAAAGTGTCGTATCGTATGGCACCGGTAGAGATGAAAGAACTAATGGATCAATTATAAGAGTTGTTAGATAAGGGATACATTTGACCGAGCGTATCACCATGGGGAGCACCAGTCTTATTCGTAAAGAAGAAAGATGGGTCACTAAGACTTTGTATCGACTACCAAGAGTTAAACAAGGTCACTATTAAGAACAAGTACCCGTTGCCCAAGATAGACGATTTGTTTAATCAGTTGAAGGGGGTAAAGTACTTTTCAAAGATTGACTTGAGGACTGATTATCACCAACTGAATGTGAGGCCAGAAGAAATTCCAAAGATGGCATTCAGAACTCGGTATAGACACTTTGAGTTTTTGGTAATGTCATTTGGATTGACAAACGTGCCAGCAGCATTTATGGATTTGATGAACAGAGTGTTCAAATAGCTTTTGGATAAATTTTTTGTCGTATTCATCGATGACATTCTAGTGTATTCAGAGACGGAGGAAGAACACGCCGAACAACTTCGAATAGTGTTGGAGACATTAAGGAGGGAGAAGTTGTATGTAAAATTCTCCAAGTGTGAGTTTTGGTTGCAGAGAGTGCAGTTTTTGGGACACGTTATCGACAAGAATGGTGTTTCGATGGATCCAGTGAAGGTAGAAGCGGTTATCAATTGGGACCAGCCGAAGACTTCGACAGAAATCAGGAGTTTCTTAGGATTAGCGGGATACTATCAAAGATTTATTCAGGATTTTTTGAAATTAGCATCATCGTTGACCAATCTTACCGGAAAGACAATTAAGTTCGTTTGGACGGAGAAGTATGAAGAAAGTTTCTTAGAATTAAAGAAGAGGCTTAGTCAAGCACTTATGTTGGCTTTACTGGACAACACGGGAGGGTTTATAGTGTATAGTGATGCATCACACAAGGGTCTTGGTTGTATACTGATGCAACACGGCCGGGTCATTGCGTACGCTTCACTTCAGCTGAAAGATTTTGAGAAGGGATATCTGACTCATGACCTGGAGTTAGCAGCGGCAGTTTTTGTCTTGAAGATTCGGAGGCATTATTTGTATGGCAAGAAGTGTGAGATATAAACGGATCATAAGAGCCTGAAGTATATCTTCACGCAGAAAGAGTTAAACATGAGGCAGCGCCGATGGCTAAAATTGATCAAAGATTATGATTGTGAGATTCTGTACCATCCAGGCAAAGCAAATGTAGTGGCAGATGCCTTGAGCAGAAAAGGCAGAGAGAAGTTATTGAAGTTAACCATTCAAGATGAATTGGTGAAAGATTTCGAATGACTAGACTTGGAGATTAAGTATTCGATAGAGACCAATGAGCTATTATTTACAGTAACAGCGAGCCCGACTTTATTGGATAAGGTTAAAGAGGCACAAGAGAAGGACGAAGATTGTAATAACATCAAGAAGCGATTGACTGAAGGTGATTAATTAAAATTTAAGATTGATGGCACTGGGCTGCTAAGATTTGAAGGACGAATTTGGGTACCGTTAGTACCAGAACTGAGAGAAGAGATTTTGCAAGAAGCGCACAGTACGAGATATTCGATACACCTAGGAAGCACGAAGATGTACCAAGATTTGCGTCACCACTTCTGGCGGCCAAACATGAAGAGAGAGGTTACAGAATGCGTAAGTAGATGTCTAACTTGTTAGAGAGTCAAGGCAGAGCACCAATGACCAAGCGGGTTATTACAACCATTAGAGATTCCAAAATGGAAATGGGAGCACATCATAATGGACTTTGTGGTGGGACTTTCGACAATGCAGAAAGGGCACGACGCCATATGGGTAATTGTAGATCATCTTACTAAGTTAGCTCACTTTTTGCAGATTAAGATTAAGTCTAATTTGGACCAGTTAGCCACATTATATGTCAAGGAAATTATCTCGAGGCATGGAGTGCAGGTATCTATTGTATCAGATAGAGATCCGCGATTCATGTCAAACTTCTGGAAGAGTCTTTAAGAAAGAATGGGGACACAACTACGAATGAGTACTACGTATCATCCACAGACCGATGGGCAAAGCGAGAGAACGATTCAAACACTTGAAGACATGTTCCAAGCTTATGTGATGGACTTCAAGGGTAGTTGGGCGGATCACCTTCCATTAGTAGAATTCGTGTATAACAATAGTAATCACGCCAGTATTGGAATGCCGCCGTACGAAGCACTGTATAGGAGGAAATGTAGAACGCTCCTATGCTGGGATGAAGTTGGAGAACGTCGACTGTTGGGACCAAAGTTGTTATAACAAACAATAGAAATCATCAGGGTGATAAGAGCCCGACTAGTAGCAGCTCAAGATCGCCAGAAGAAGTATGCGGACTTACATAGCAAGAAGAAATATTTTGAATTAGGAAGCTATGCATTTCTGAAAGTATCTCCCTGGAAAGGGAAGATTCGTTTTGGGAAGAAAGGCAAGTTGAGCCCTAGGTTCATAGGACCGTTCGAGATTCTAAGGTGAGTCGGTGAAGTGGCGTAAGAGGTAGCATTACCTCCTGAACTTGAGCACATTCACAATGTGTTTCATGTGTCAATATTGCGGCCGTATAAACCAGACTACAAGCACGTTATCTCCTATGAACCAATCCAAGTCGAGAAAGACTTATCGTACGAGGAAGTTCCTGTCCAGATACTAGATAGAAAGGAACAGAAGCTGAGGAATAAAATAATCCATTCAGTTAAGATTCTTTGGAGGAATCACGCAGTCGAAGAAGCTACGTGGGAACTAGAAGAGAGAATGAGAGCGAATTATCTGTTTTTATCTGAGTAACCTTATTTTTACAATTCCGATGACGGAATTTTTATAAGGGGCGATGGATGTAATTACCGTGAATTTTAAACTTCTTACTAAATAAATATGTGATTTAATTTTTAATGAGTTAGTTTTGTGAGTTTATTTAAACCTTATGTGGTTCTGTGAATTTATGAAATAATTAAAGGGAGTCACTAATAGTTTATTTAAATTAGTTGACTAACCCTAAGATTTTAATATCAAAAGATTGATAGAATTATTAATTAAATATTCAATTTATTTGAATATAGTGGCATGATTTGAACATATTAATTAATTTCAACTAGGGTAATTAATTATGTGTTGATTAATAATTATTGTGAATAAATAATAATTACTGAGTAAGAGATTAATAAATATAATATGATTATATTTACTTGACTAAGTTGTGCAAGCATGCAATATAGTAAACATTTATTATATGGTAGTTAACTATATAGTTTATATAGTACAAGGTGACACATATATATATATATATATATATATATATATATATATATATATATATATATATATATATATATATATATATATATATATATATATATAGACTATATAGTAAGAGTTATTGCATTCATGTGAGTTGCATAATAATATTGTTTATATGACGTGAATTGTGTGGGTAAACATTCATGTATACCCTATTGTCATATAATAACATCAATCGTTAATTAATGATGATTTCATTAAGTTATTATGATTATAATAACAGTTATGGTAATAAATAATGAGTATTGCACAATTGTAATTGGTGGTAATAGAAAATGTACATGGATTATATGATGTGAGTATATAATTAATCCTTAATTTCTTAATATTGTAACAATTGTACATTAAGTTTACATTATGAGAATTAAAAGAACTAAACCAAGCTTTAAATAACTTGTTGCTGAGATTTTGCTCTTGTCCCAAATTAAGTGTCACAAAAGTACATGAACAGTGACCTAAAACTAAAATACGTAACTTTCAAGTCTGTGATCATTGGCTAGGAAGATAGCTGATGATGGGTTGTTGAGCAACCCCTTCAAGACCAGTGTATTCTCCTTCTACATTCCAATCTCAACCTTCCATGCAAAGCTAATTCCCAGTCCAAAGTTCTTCTTTAAATAGTAGTCCAATTCTCAGAGTTACGTTGCTTTTGTTTTGGTCTATTGAAACACTGATAGTTTGAGAGTGAGTGATTGTTACTCAAAGAGCAGTCTAGCAATCTCAAAAGGGATTAATTAAGCAAACTAAGCTTTAAAGAGGTATAATTTCTAACTTATGTTCTTGAATTTGGTTTTGTCAAATTCTTGCGATTCTCATGAAATCTCTTTTAAGTAGTATGAATTAGTATGTCTTTATGTTGTTTGAGTTGGTATGTATGCTATAAAGTATTGTAGCTGGTCTGGGTATAGAATTAGCAATACATGTGCTAAGGCTCTGCAGTAGCAGAGCCATTTATTTTTGACTCTGAACGAAGTGGCGCGGCCGCGCCACTTCTATAGCTTGATACTGCGTAGCCGCGCGGGGTGTTTTTCTTGGATACTGCTTTAATGACTCAGTAAGAGGATGAGCATGCTACTTTAATTATAATATGCTTATAAACAACCTTAACACATGTAATGAGGTTGTTATGTATATAGGAGTCATGTTAGTTGTTTTGGTTAGAATATTAAAAGAAAGCTTAAAGAGTTGAAAAATAGTTTTGATAAACTTTTTTGCAAAACATGTTCTAACCATGGATGTGAGTGTATCATGTGCTGATATACATTAAAATGTGACCAATATGTTAGTTTACATTGTTGGAGGGGGTAGGGTGTAGTCAAGCATGAATTAAAAAGGAAAATGCAAGTAAGAGACTATATTTGCTATGTGTACATGAACTACATTCAAGCATGTGTTGTTAACGCCTTTGGATCATATAGTATGTGTCTAATTATCAAACTTAAGAAAATTGTGAATAGAACACTTTAAAGTATTGATTTAATGAGAATGGATAATGACCTATGTTAAAGATAGAATGTAGGGTCAAACTTAGTTATCCACACACTGGAATATGTGTTTTGCATGATTATTCGTATATGTGCTAGACATGTGTACACTGACCTTCTGCAGAAATAGCCATGTCTTGGTTTACACCAGGAGCAGTGCGGTTGTGCCACTCCTTAGCACAAACCAAGCGCGGTCGTGCCAGTCTGCAGTAGGGTCTGAGTTCTGTTAATAATTTGGAAGTTGATGCATATTTATATGATTACTTTAATCTGTAATACTTGTCCAGTATAGTATTCATGTGATAATAAGCATGATATTGAAAGGGACCTATGATGAATTAGTGTTTACAACTTTAAAGTCAATGGTGATTTCAATTATGACATAGTGTGTTAGAAATTAATCGGGTAATGTAATGTCACATATATAGAAGCATGCTATATGATGATTTGATTTTTGTAAGTGAAAACTCATATTAGTTTACACATACTAATTGGAAAGACCGACTTGTTAATGTTAGGTCGTTTCAACGCAAGTTAATTAAAGCTAAAAGTAAATTGTAGCTGAGCAAACAGGTAAGTTCCCTAACCTTACTCAAATTTATATTGAGCATGTGACGCCCCCAAATTCGGGTCTCTTCCAACTCGATATATGGTGCTACACGATGCTACAGTTCACACAAATATTCATTTGAAATGCCTCAAAAGAACGAATATGTCTTACATATATTCCAAAACAATATTACCATTCCCTTAGTTCTTTATAACCGTTATATTTGTTCTTGTCATAATATCAAATATTATCATTACAAACCTATACTATTACATAGGTAATCTATAGGTTCGCCTAAGCCTTCCCTTTATCCTTGTCGGATCCTTTAGTCCTTTCAGTCTAAGCTGCATTCATATGATTCAAGCAATAGTGAGCATAACAAGATCAGCAAGTACAATAATTTCTTTTAAACGGCATGCTTGAAACATAGGAATCGTATATCTTCAATAACTGGATAATAGTTACAAAGTACTATCAATAATTCAAAATAGCATTTCTTTTCCTTCAAAACTTTTTACAATAACAATATTCAGCAAAACATCAATTCTGGTCCATGACCATGAGCCTTTCATAATTTCTTTGAAAAGGACAATCCGGCACTAAGTCCGTAAGTCCGGCATAACTTACGAGAACTTCTAGGAGATCAGCCTATAGTACTCTATGTTGATCAACATTACATCCTTTAAACTTATGTATGTTTAAGTTTTGGCAACCTTACGTGACCATCGAATACTCGATGAAAAAATACATTTGTTTATTCATACTCAGGCTTACCTTGAATCAGTACCAAACAATTGGCATAGGATAGCGTTATCAATTCTATATGAAAAGACTTATAAAAAAATCAATCAATCTTTCAAGAATAGTCTAGCCGAGTTAAAACTGGCATCGACCCTTTCGTAAAACCGTCCATGCATCTCATAACATGAATCACTGAAAACCTGGCTAACACAAAGGTTAGACAAGCGATAAGAAAACTTGCCTTCAGCGTCTGCTACAGTAAAATTACTTTTCTTTTGAGTCTTTACAGTCTCTACAACACATAACCACATAACATACCACATTAGGTCATGAATGAACATACATGGTTCCTAATGAATCTTAACCTTCTTCTCAATTTAATTATGTATTAGATTTGTTATTATTGGTTCCGGCTTGCCGTTATAATTTATATCGTTCTTACCAACTTCATTCTCTTCTATAACTTAATTAAAATTCTTTCATTAATACAACTCGTTTCGAGTTAATTATCCTTCCTCGTGGCTTACTAACGTTCTTATATTATTAATCGAAACTCGATCGTCACTGGTTAAGTACACTTATTACATACCATTCGCGTTCACATAATATTCATCAACATTTAGTTGTAACTCGTAAAGTTATTGCCATCATCGAAAAATGCTATGTTAAGTTAATTGATTCATTATCAATTAACTATCTTTCCTCTCATATTCTTAATCGTACTTACTTACTTAATGAAACTCGTTTCAAGTACTTATTTGCCTTTACGGCTTATTATCATTCATCGCTTCAGTATTAATAACTTATGTTCAATTAATCTTTCTTTCAACCTTTAGTGTATTACTTAAGGTTTAAACATTTTAAATAATGCCCTTTTTAGGTGTTAGTTCATTAATAAACAATCAGCTTCGTTCTATCTTTACAAGCCTTCATTACTGTACAAAACATAGTGCTGGCGCTGCAGCGCCAGCTTCTCTTCTCTATGTCGCGCTGCGGCGCGATGCTTAGGTGGCTACGGTCCGGACTCAGCGTTGCGGCGCAAGTCTTAGTGTTATCGGCCGCGTTGCGGTACCAACTAACAGTGCACTATGCCTCGGCCTCATGCTACGGCGTGGGCTTTTCTTCCTGGAGTCGCGCTGCGGCGCTGACTCTTTGCCTCAGAAAAATTTGACAGATTTTTTAATTAGTGAAATTCCTGGGCTCGTAACTTCTTCGTTATAAGTCCGAATCAGCTCGTTCAAGAGCCTACGGTTCACAAATTACATACTATATGTGTTCATGCAAGAATTTATCTATTTGACTTTGGTAACTAAATATTCACCTATTAGTCAATTTTTAACGAAAATGATAAATGTTCGTGAACGTTCAACGCTCATTTCTTCTTTCTAAGTCAGAATTCGGTCATTTTCGAGTCCGCAACTCTATAATGCCAAATAAAACTTGACTCCATTGAAATCCAATGTTTCCAAGCTCAATATCAAAATTCGACTTCCATTCCGAGAATTTTACGAATTCAACGATTATCGTCCAAACTCGTGACTTCCGCCACAACTTCATTACTTAAGATTTGTTCTTCGTTCCAAATGGATTATATCCATCATATTAACATCTTAACCTACTCATTTCATTAACTTATATACATGATAAGTTATTACTTGTTCTTTATGAGTTTGTAACTTATAAAAGTATAAACTACTTACACCTTCATTTCACATGACTTATTATGGTTCAAGACTTCTAACCATCATCCTTGCCTTTTCTTATCATACCAACTTCATTAATGTAAAACATGTTACAAGTTCCTACAAATTCTTCCTTAGTTCATAACTTCATTTATTGCTTATCTTACAACATGACTTAATTACGGCTTATTAAGACTTAAGCCCTTTGATTCATCATTCCTACTCCTTCTTAGCATACATGGTCTACCACTCCTCACTTCTCTAACAATGGAAGAGAAAGAGAATCATGGTTTAGGATTGCTTACCCTTGATGTTCTATTACTAATCCTTCTTCTTGTTTCTTGAACTATGAACTCTAACTTTTCTAGCTTTTTCTCTCAAGCCAATAAGCACCTTATAAGTTGGATGAAATGAAACAACCAACAAATGAAATCCTAAGCTTGCTATTTATAAGAATCTCAAAGTGAGAGTAGTTTAGACATTAAACCAATCCCACCTCCTTACTATTCATTACTTCCTAATTAAGTTAACTTGATCACCACATATACTTGGCCATTAAGTTTACTTATTAATCACCTAGCTTATCCTTTGCTTGCTCATCACTTTTACTTAGCCATTAAGTATACTTGATTACCACACTTACTTAGCTATTAAGTATACTTGTTCCCTACTTTGGATCATCCATAGTTTGCCCCATGGTTCATACTTACCCATTGGATTCTTACTAGTTTGGGCTTAAGGTTTAATTAGCTTACTTATCATTTGGGCTTGCATTAACCCACATTTGGGCCTTAACATTAATAAGCGTTGGGCACTATTATTATTCTAATTGGACTTAACCATTTCCACCCTTGGGCTTAACCATTCCTATACTTGGGCTTGTATAATTCCTCACAAATCCTACAAGTCCAATACATTTGGCTTAAAGTCTCATAACGTATAATTTACGTATTAATCTCGTATTCCACTCGTATACTTATTCATGTACGTCATACCATCATTCATGCATACTCGTATAATACCTCGTATCATACTCATATTCATTACCTCGTTCAATACCTACGTATTATACGATCATCGCTTAATTCATTATACGCATTTAAATTCCTTCTCAAAAATCACTTTCCCTAACCATTAGATTTTAAGTCCGCGGGCAAAAAAATGTGTTTGCCATAACTGAAATATTATTGTATATTCCATCTCACCTCGATATTCTATCGTTTCGTATTTCTCAGAAATTCAAAAATAATTCCTGAGCAGAAATGCGTGAATAGTATTTTTCAAAAACTTTCTTGGAAAGCTTTTATTTTCGTTCTGGAAATTCAAACACTTTAATTCTACCACGAGCCAAAATACTATGACGTTCCGATATGTCTAGGTCATAGAACGACCTTCAAATAGCTTACTCCCATAAATAATCAATTAAATTCATTTAATCCACATAATCAAATAAAAATTTAATTCTCATAAAATTCGATTTTTCTGAGGCGTTACACTCTTCCCCCCTTATAAGGATTCTGTCCCCAGAATCTCGCTATAATTATATAAACAAATGAGGAAAAGTTTTCTTCATTTTAATCTCGAGTTCCCACAATGCTTCTTCGACATTGTGGTTCTTTCATTTCACCTTCACCTAAGGTATTATCTTATCTCACAGAACTTGCTCCTTCCTATCAAGAATCTGAATTGGAAGTTTAAGCACATACTAACACATTACGATATCTTCATTTTATTACTTCTTCTTTTAACTCGGGTTTATATGGAACTCAAATTCCTCCTTCAAAACGAGATGATACTTGATCTTCTCTTTATCATGCATCCTATTCTTCATTCGCTTGCATTTATCGTTACCTATTTGTACTTCCTTAACTCGTTCCATTTTCGTGGATTGAGTCTACATTGTGAATAACATTTCTACCGCTTCATTCCGTAAGTTAACTTCTAACTCCGTTTTTGTCATCTCCGTTATTAACTCATTCTGAGTAATTAACATTGATAGATTTTCCCTACCATTCCTACACAACGCGTCGACTTCTATGTTTACCTTCCCTGAATGATATAAGATATCACAGTCCTTCTCTAATACATATTCAACTCCTTCTGTGTGAAGATATATTTCAGACTCTTAGAGTCCGTGTATATCTCACACTTCTCCCCTTATAAATACTATCTTCAAATTTTTAATTCAAAAACTATAGCTGCCAATCATAGATCATAAGTAGGATAGACCTTCTCATAATCCTTTAACTAGCGTGATGCATACTCAATGACCTTACCATGCTACATGAGCACGCAACCTCGTCATCTATGTGAAACATCGAGATACACTATAAAATTCCCCCTTTCTTCTGATAAAGATAATGCAGGTGCCTCAATTAACCTTCCTTTTAGTTCTTGAAAACTATTTTTTCACTTCTCATTCCCAACATACTTTATCAATAACAAATCTGTATATCTTTTTAGCTAAAATTCACACTTAGTGAATTCCACATCCAACTTCTCCCTCTGTAGTGTTTCTCACACTATCTTCAAATGTTCAACGTGATCTTCTGACGTCTTGAAATAGACTAGAATATCACCAATGATCATTACGGCACACTCGTCCCAATATTATTTGAACACCCTGTAACGCTAATGGTACTTTCAACCATAGCACATCACTAGAGAACTTATCTGCTTACCATCGACTTGTTCGGCGCCCCTTACGGAAAGTCTAACTTTCGCACATTAGTTAACCCAAACAACATAACAAGAAACATGTCATAACTATAACGAGTTTTGAACGTCATCTTAGGTACATCCTCCTTCCTTACTTTCCACCGATGATACCTCATACGCAAATCTATCTTAGAAAAATTATTTGCCCCTTTCAACTGATCACTTAGATCATCGATCCTGGGCATGAGTATTTATTCTTAACCGCTAACCAATTAGTCATATTTTTGACTTACGCATTGGTTTACTTAACTCATTCCTACCGAGAATTACTTCAATTTATCTTACTTTATCGGTAATTATCTACTAATACCTGCTTACCTTTATTATCCAAGAAATAAATTCCATGAATATAACCAACGAAGTTATTTCCTCCTCCTCTACCTTAATGTTTAAAGGTACTTATACTCATTTTCGGGAATAAACTTAATCACTTAGCAAATTCACATGCTATAAAAGAAAAGTAGCACTCTAATTAAACCGCACATAAGTATTCATTGTAATGACTGGAATGATACATGCTACTAAATCCGCTGATGCAACAGCATCTTGAACCGTTATATTAAAAGTACGGGCTATAGGTCTACCTGACAATGGTGATCTCGTAATGGCTAACTTACCACTACTAACACCCTTACTCTCCTCCGACCCCCTTCTTTGGGAAATTTCTTGCCATGTGGTCCAAAGACCCACATACAAAATAACTATGGGTTTTCTTAGGATTAGGACAATTGGGTAATATATGACCCTCCTGTCCACAGTTATAACAAACCGATTTCCCCTTCAGACAGACTCCTAGATGGGTCTTTCCACATGTCTTACAAACTTCGATTCTACGCTTAGAATCCCCTTGTCCCACTCCAGTATTCCGGGACTTAAAATTCTTTCTTATTTTTTTGGCATACTGCCACTACCACGGGCACTTTCTACCTTGGTTCCTCCCTCTCCCTTGCTCTTATTCTTTCTCTCTATTTTTATGGTATTGGGTTAACGCCTTACTACCACCCTCTGCTATAATCGCTTTCTCCAGAATGGTCCCATAGGAAGGACTCTAGAACATAGAAATCCTACTATAGAGCCAGGGTTTCAGGCCCTGCTCAAACCTACGAGCCTTCCTCTCCTCAGTGTCCACTTGCTGTAGAGCAAACCTTGCCAATTCATTGAATTTGGCCGCGTATTGGGGAACCGTCATGTCCCCTTTCTTAAGTTCTAGGAACTTAATCTCCATCCTCCCCTGCATTTTTGTAGGGAAATAATTCTCGAAGAAAACCTTCTTGAATTGTTCCCACGTTACCGTATTTGCTCTAGCCCCACCCTGCTGAGCCTCCCACCAAAAGTTGGCTTCCCTTTTCATCATGTAAGTCGCAAAAGAAGTCTTTTGCGCCTCACCTACGTTTGTAATAACAAACGCCTTCTCTATTTCTTTTACCCAAGCCTGGGCCTCTAATGGGTTCGTCGTTCCTTTGAACTCCGGTGGACCTATGCTTTTAAACTCTTTAAAGGTAGTCGTTCTGGCTACCCTAGGTCCCGCGGGTAATCTACCCCCAGTTTGGTTAAATGCGACCATTAATAAATTAACGAACTCTTGCATAGGGTTATTTTGACCCCCCTTGGTTATCATTATGTGATTTCGCTTCCTGATTATGTGGTCTTCTCCTTGGTGGCATTTTCTAATTAAATAACTAAAATTTCATTATTATCTATTTACTTACTTCGTTATTAATCGTCACATAACAACTCATACCATAACAAAGCATATTAAATGAAAACTTCATTATATTTATATGCTTCTTCATAGTTTGAAACTATTTACAATTTGCTTTCATAGCCAAAAGCTATTACGTTTCTATCCCGCACTTGAATTTCACAAAAGTTGGGATCTACAAAAAGATTACCCTTTTAAGCAAAAGAGGGTTTTACGTCACTACACACATATTTATCAATCTAAACTTCTAATAATGCATAACAGCGTCCTCGTGTTTCTCATTCGCAATCATCGCTACAGTATCCCGACTTATAGTGTGTTGAGTCTGTCCTGACTCAAAGGAATAACAAGCAACTTTCAGCTTGAAATCCTTATGAGCACTCTTATGGATGTAAGACATCTGTGCTATCTTCCGATCCTTCTCCCCTAGTTATTTACGAAGCTCATCGGCCTCGTTCTTATAGTCCCTAGCCTTATTTGTCATGAGCATCTTCTCATCATGCTCTGACTCAAAATCTGCTTCTACAGACTCCTTCGCTTCATAAAGAGCACTAATCTCTTCATTCTGATTCTGCACAACTGTACTCAGTTGTACATTCCTGTCAAGCACTTCCAGGTACAATGCTTTCATTGTATCAGGAAGTGATGACTCTAGTGTAGGTATCACCGTATCAACCGATGTTACCTCTATTCCTTCCTCCACATCGTCCATCATACAAAGGTATGATGCTATATCCATATCTCCCTCGGAGTAGTTCTCCTCATAAAAGTACTCCACTGTTTCCGACTCCTCTAGAATCACTATTGGTACCTTCGCCACTGGCATAGGTACAGGCTCTACTATGTTCACAATTTTTTCGCTCACCGCGAATATGTCTCTATACATCAATCTATCGATCGACATCCTACAATAACACATAACATGTTGATTAGTATATAACACACAATAGTATAAGCACAATCACATTTAATTTATTTAGGGTTACTTTCCATCTTTTAAATCTTTTGGTACTGAGTTTCCTCAATACCTTATAAACTCATTCGACTCAATTAAAGCTCGAGTTTACTTCCTTCGGACTTTTCCTTCCCTAACGAGGTTATTAGCCTAAGGTTCTTCCCCCCTTAAGTTTTATAACCTAATGCTTTGATACCACTTATGATGCCCCCAAATTCGGGTCTCTTCCAACCCGACATATGGTGTTACACGATGCTACATTTCACACAAACATTCATTTGAAATGCCTCAGAAGAACGAATATGTCTTACATATATTCCAAAATAATATTACCATTCCCCAGGTTCTTTATAACCGTTACATTTGTTCTTGTCATAATATCAAATATTATCATTACAAACCTATACTATTGCATAGGTAATCTACAGGTTCGCCTTATGTGACAACCCGAATTTTTATAAATTATTAAAATAAGAATTTAATAATTAAGATTCTTATTATGAAATATTTTGAGTTTGAGTATGTATATATACATGCTATATATTTTGAAATATGTAATCTGGTGTGAAGAGAAATATATATTCATATATTGGGGAAGTGAGGTTTAATAGTTAAGTTAACTATTGAAGAAATTAAATAAATTTTATAATTAATTTTAAATATTTATTGAGTTAAATAAATATTTTAAATAATTTATTTATTAAAAAAATAATAAATAAATAAATTAAATAAGTGATGTTCTAGTATGATTTAATAATTAAATTAGATGTGTAATAATTTATTAATCAGAAGTATTATTATAATAAAAATTATAATTATTATTGTAAGTTATGTAAATTGGTTATAAGTGTGACAAAAGTAACTATATAATATAAATATTATAAAAATAAATTAGTATGGGAATTATGTGTTTAGCCAAACAAGGCCTTGTGGCCTTTGGGTTTTTTTTAACTGACGTCTTTTGGTTTTGATAACTGAAGAGTACGTGAGTATAGAGAGAAAGATGAGTAAGAAAAAAGAAGAAGAGAGAAAAACACAGAGAGTGAGAGCTTGAGAGAATTCTCTAAGATTGTCTAGAAGAGGGAGAAGGACTGCTAAAGCTTGTGACCATCTTGCAAAGAAATCAAGCATTGAAGGTATAAAAACCTAAGTTTATGTTCTAAATTTCTAATATGGGATTGTGCAAATTTGATAATTGTGTTGTAGAAGGTTCATAATCTGTTATATGGTTTCTTCAAATGGTTTTAAAGTATCAAATTCATGGAAAATGGGTTTGAAGAAGAAAAGTATATATTAGTGTGTATTCATGTGATATGACTTAAGAAAGTACAAAATTTTATATCCAATATGTGTTATAATCTGCGAATTGATGTTTGATAGTGATAATATGTGAAGAAACAAAAACAACGAAAGTTGAATGAATCGAAATGGTTGAGAAACGAATTCGTAGTGAACGAAATCGCTAAATTGTCAAAACATGAAAATTAGTATGAACATGAGTTTTAAATTCATATTTGGGTTAGTTAATGTTTATGTTAATTGTTGAGTATTTGGTATGTTATAGTTTTATGAATTACAAACCCATAGAATCAAAAATGAACTAATTTGGATGAGTATAACTCATGTTATAATGATTGGAAGGAGTTTTGGTCTGTGAAATCATGAGGAGCAGAGCCTGAGGGGTTGTTCTGTGACCTAGGGCACAGTTGCGCTGCCCCCAAGGTTATTTAGAGCGCAGCTGCACCGGACATCAGTGTCTGGTGCACTGCTGTGACCTGCTATAGTAAATTAGGCATAACTTTTTCATACAAACTCCGATTGAGGTGATTCAAGATGATCCGGAACGAGGACGAATAGACCTTCAACTTTTATGCTTTAAGGTTTTCAATTTGAGGTATTTAGGAAGGGTAAAAATAGTCATCTTTGTGACTATTACGTATTCAGCGGCGATCGGAGGGCGTCGAATGAGCACCTACACAAGTATAGTGCTCCCGACGATGGAATATGTTATTCTATGTGATGTAACATGAAAATGAATGATATTATACATGACATATAAGATTTCCTTGCTCATAATAGAAAACATTAGCATGACTTAGTATGTGTTTTGAAAAGAAACTTAGACGTTTGAAAACATTATTCATGAGCATTGTGTTGTGTAAACTTCTGAACTTGTAGGATGACATACTAGTAACTTTTGGGTCTTTAAACATGGCCTATATGTGAAAACATGATAGGATTTTTATGCCTCTAGGCATGATGGGTATGTGCACACTACTAGATAGACATACTATGAACTATACATGTCTTAAAGTAAGGTTTCAAGTTATAAACCATTCTAGTCATATGATTACATATAAGCATGTATATTGAAAGTTGTTTAACATCATTGGTGGTCATATAGTTAGGCCCTTGTTATATGAACTTACTTAGCCGTGAAATAAATGGCAATAAAGCTATAAAGTGTAAAACAACTTAAGGTAAATACAAGAGGCACCAAACTTGGGCTAAGACCTCATAACATGTGGGTAAGATATGTGTTAACAATTATGCATGCTAAGAACCAAGATGAAACCAGAAAATACTCAACTTTGGTCTGGCAAGGGGACGGCGCAGCTGCACCTATCCCAGGCCTAATTCTAACGCAGCTGCGCCACAGGGCAGTGATGCCTGATTATTTTAATTTTGATCTAAATCTTAAAGCATATGTGTAATGAATGTCTAAAGCTATAATACTTTACATAGATAATGTTTAAACATGAGATCATGTAATGGTTATATAAAATACAGAGTTGTTAAATTTTATTAAAGTTTGTAAAATGCAAGAACGATGTAGATCGCGTATCTATAAACTTTAACTATGTGTCAAACACATAGCGAGTCAAGTGTGTGAATGATATATATGAATGTTGATGTCAAGTATGAGTGGTTAAAGGTATACCTATACATACCTAGCTATTCTAACAGTATGATGAGAAATTGAAAGGTAGGTTATACAAACCTAGTTAGGAAACAATGTAACGTTACTATTATATTAAGAATGTATGAAATATATGACTAATGGATGTGAATCCATGATTATATAACTGTGTAATAATACACGAAGTGCAGATAAGCGCTAAGCAGTTAAGTCGTAGTTCATAAACTACGGATCAGGCAAGTCTTTCAGTTCCTATTTGCTATGTGAACTTGATGATTAACTGTTTTAAATCTTTATTGCAAAGAGCATGATATGTTATATATATGTTGAAAGTATGAAATGTTAAAGTCATTTTATGACTACGTTGATTGATTAAAGCATACCGATTGAGTAAGGAACTCAATTTTTATACTTGTTATATGAACTGCAGCATGTATGTTATATATTGAGCATGTTATTATGTGTTATGTGATGCATAAAAACTGTTAGATTTTGCTGGGCCGTCAAGCTCAACCTTGCAAATAACCACTTTTGCAGGTTCAAGATTCAAGGTAAAGTTATGTGTTACTTGAAAGACATTAATCAGATGTGATACTTGAAGATTTATACACTTTGGTTGTGTTATTATTATTTGAACCATGTTTAAGGTTCCGAATAATGTATTAATGTTGAATTGTAATATCGTTTTGCGATGTAAACTTTTGTAGTATTAAAATGATTCTGAAATAGTTAGATGTAAAGGTTGAAGGTTTTGAGAAAGAGAATAGTTTGTAATAGAAAATTTTAATTATTCCGCAAATTTCAATGGTTGTATTATCATTTAATGATGAAAAATTAGAGGTTGAATGTATTGTTAACGATCGAAGTCGAGAATTCAATAGTATAAATTTTGGGGTCGTTACACCTTAGCCTTCTCTTTATCCTTGTCGGATCTTTTGGTTTGTTCGATCTAAGCTGCATTCATATGGTTCAAGCAAGAGTGAGCATAACAAGCTCAGCAAGTACAATAATTTCTTTTAAACGACATGCTTAAAACATAGGAATTGTATATTTTCAATAACTGGATAATAGTTACGAAGTACTATTAATAATTCAAAATAGCATTTCTTTTCCTTCAAAACGTTTTACAATAACAATATTCAGTAAAACATCAATTCTGGTCCAAGACCATGAGCCTTTCATAATTTCTTTGAAAAGGACAACCCAGCACTGAGTCCGTAAGTCCGGCATAGCTTACGAGCACTTCTAGGTGATCAGCCTATAGTACTCTATGTTGATCAACACTACATCCTTTAAACGTATGTACGTTTAAGTTTTGGCAACCTCACGTGCCCTTCGAATACTCGATGAAAAAATACATTTGTTTATTCATACTCAGGCTTACCTTGAATCCGTACCAAACAATTGGCATAGGATAGCGTTATCAATTCTATATGGAAAGACTTATAAAGAAATCAATCAATCTTTCAAGAATAGTCTAGCCGAGTTAAAACTGGCATCGACCCTTTCGTAAAACTATTCATGCATCTCATAACATGAAGCACTGAAAACCTGGCTAACACAAAGGTTAGACAAGAGATAAGAAAACTTGCCTTCAGCGTCTGCTATAGTAAAATTACTTTTCCTTTGAGTCTTTACAGTCTCTACAACACATAACCACATAACATACCACATTAGGTCATGAATGAACATACATGGTTCCTAATGAATCTTACCCTTCTTCTCAATCTAATTATGTATTAGATTTGTTATTATTGGTTTCGGCTTGCCATTATAATTTACATCTTTCTTACCAACTTCGTTCTCTTCTATAACTTAATTGAAATTCTTTCATTAATACAACTCGTTTCGAGTTAATTATCATTCCTCATGGCTTACTAACATTCTTATATTATTAATCGAAACTCGATCGTTAATGGTTAAGTACACTTATTACATACCATTCGTGTTCACATAATATTCATCAACATTTAGTTGTAACTCGTAAAGTTATTGCCATCATCGAAAAATGCTATGTTAAGTTAATTAATTCATTATCAATTAACTATCTTTCCTCTCGTATTCTTAATCGTACTTACTTACTTAACGAAACTCGTTTCAAGTACTTATCTGCCTTTACGGCTTATTATCATTCATCGCTTCAATATTAATAACTTATGTTCAATTAATCTTTCTTTCAACCTTTAGTGTATTACTTAAGGTTTAAACATTTTAAACAATGTCCTTTTTAGGTGTTAGTTCATTAATAAACACTCAGCTTCCTTCTATCTTCATAAGCCTTCATTACTGTACAAAACCTAGTGCTAGAACTGCGGCACCAACTTGGCCTCTCAATGCCGCACTGCGGCGCGATGCTTAGGTGGCTATGGTCCGGAAACGGCGCTGCGGCGCGAGTCTTAGTGTTATCAGTCTCGCTGCGGCACCAACTAACAGTGCACTATGCCTCGGCCTCGCGCTACGGCGTGGGCTTTTCTTTCTGGAGTCGCGCTGCAGCGCGAACTCTGTGCCTCGGAAAAATTTGACATATTTTCTACTTAGTGAAATTCCCGGGCTCGTAACTTCTTCATTATAAGTCTGAATCGGCTCTTTCAATAACCTACGGTTCACAAATTACAAACTCTACGTGTTCATACAAGATGTGACGCCCCCAAAATTAGGTATACATCACCCATCTTGGGTCGTCAGATACATAGTACAGAATACAAATACAACTTACTAATACAACTGTCGTGTACAATACGACAAAACATAAACTGTGAGTTTGAATACAAATATTATCTTCTAGAGAGTATTCATACTCAAAAGGAGTCCTCATTACATTTATTAACACACCATTACATAGAATAGTGAGGACTACTAACTAATACTATCATTCGGACCATCACTCCGTTCTCCGACTTGCCCCAGCTACGTTCTCATTTCCTGAAGAGAACAGTGAAAGAAAGGGTGAGCTCAACTAGCCCAGTAAGAAATATTATGACTAAGATAATGCAGAATAAATTATCATTAGCCTTCAACAATGTTAAACTGATAAAATATAATAGACATCAAGTTTAACTGCAGCGGAACAAGCAATCCATTAAGAGAGTCAATTAGAAAATAAACTCTACTATCTTTTATGATTTAAAAAATTTTCCAACACTGTGATCGCTGAGACTCAGCTTAATAAAATAATCCACATCATCGAATCACCCCTGCACTACGGCCAAGGATATTCGTATATTCATTAATGGTCATGATCATGCCAACAACTGTCCATCAATGCACTACGGGCCAATGAGGACTTTTACCACATCATTTGTAACATTACGGTCATGATTACACCGAATAATCCCTGGTCATAATCATACCAAGTCCATCTATGCACTACAGGCCACAGATGACTTTCAACAGAATATAAACATGAAGATGATGATAATGATATAAGAATTCAATAAAATAAGTTCAAGAATTAATTTATCCAAGAATTAACAACGTCCAAATTGTCAACATGATACTACTTTGTGGAGTAAAATTCAAGAATGATCAGGAGAATATTTTCATGAATAGATACTAGATGAAGCGCAAATGTCAAGGATATTTCACTAATTTCATGGAGTATAGAAGTCAAAGTTTTAATCAACTGAGTATAATAAAGAATGGAATAACAAAAGAAATCACCATGCATGCGATAGACCGCACAGACAGGTTATTCTTAACAGAATAATAATAATGGAACCAGGTCTGGCGTAAACGCACAGACAGGATATTCCGACAGAATAATAAATAATAGAACCAGGTCCGGCGTAAACGCACAGACAGGATATTCCGACAGAATAATAAAGAACAGTATAATAAATAAAGGAACCAGGTCCGGTGTAAAACACACAGACAGGATATTCCGACAGAATAATAATAAAGACGGAACCAGGTCCGGTGTAAAACACACAGACAGGATGTTCCAACAGAATAATAGGAGAATGTCACCAAGTATAGGGTAAACCGCGTATACAGGTTATTCCAACAGAATAATAAAGAATGGAATAACAAGAGTTCTCTTCATGAATATAAAAGAAATAATATTCCTTACCTTAAAAGAACTGGATATTGGAAAAGTGAAGTAGCAGAATACTTTTATTCTCTCTCTCTTATTCTCTCTATACTTTCTCTCTCTATAGCTTGAATGAATTTGTGAAAAATAATGAAGCCCTAGGCCTCTATTTATAGAAAAACTGAGGGTGGCTCTTGGTCTTAACGAAGGGTCAAATGACTCTTGGTCTTAACGAAGGGTCAAATGACTCTTGGTAATATTGAAGGGACAACTACTATTGACGAAAGTAATTACTATTGACCAAGGTAAATACTATTGATGAAGGTAATTACTATTGACCAAGGTAAATACTATTGACCAAGGTAAATACTATTGACGAAGGTAATTACTATTGACCAAGGTAAATACTATTGACCAAGGTAAATACTATTGACGACGGTAATTACTATTGACGACGGTAATTACTATTGACGAAGAGACTCTTAGATGATGACATATGGCCCCCCATAAAAATAACCAAACTTACCACAACGTCTCAATTATTGATTTAATAATATAACATATTATACAGATGATACTATGACAATAATTTAAGAGATATGATGCAGCAATTACTGTAGCAATAATTGAGTATAGCTGAGTGACTTCTCACGTAAGCAACAATAATCAATACCGTGTGCTACTATGCAACCATGCGTATTACTGTACTTTTACTACCGGGTAGTTCAACAGTTTTAACGGTTTTAACGGTAACACCTCAGCCGTTAGTTTTATAGAAAGATAATTTTGTCGTTTTCTAACTACGACTATACTTCTGTTGTGGGGTCCACCAATGATTGTGCCGTCGTACGAATATTCCCTGACCAAACGAATATAATATAACAACTTGCATACTTTACAAAATTTATAAATACTACCCATAACTATTATATCAAATCCACACCATAATATAAAAAAAAAATTATTTCGAGAAAAAATTAAATATTTATTCATAAAATCTGGGGTCTCACACAAGAATTTTATCTATTTGACTTTGTTAACTAAAAATTGACCTATTAGTCTATTTTTAACGAAAACGATAAACGTTCGTGAACGTTCAACGCTCGTTTCTTCGTTCTAAGTCAGAATTCAGTTTTTTTTGAGTCTGCAACTCTATAATGCCAAATAAGACTTGACTCCATTGAAAACCAATGTTTCCAAGCTCAATATCAAAATTCGACTTCCATTCCGAGAATTTTACGAATTCGACGATTATCGTCCAAACTCGTGACTTCCGCCACAACTTCGATACTTAAGATTTGTTCTTCGTTTCAAATGGATTCTATCCATCATATTAACATCTTAACCTACTCATTTCATTAACTTATATACATGATAAGTTATTAGTTGTTCTTTGTGAGTTTGTAACTTATAAAAGTATAAACTACTTACACTTTCATTTCACATGACTTATTATGGTTCAAGACTTCTAACCATTATCCTTGCCTTTTCTTATCATACCAACTTCATTAATGTAAAACATGTTACAAGTTCCTACAAATTCTTCCTTGGTTCATAACTTCATTTATTGCTTATCTTACAACATGACTTAATTACGGCTTATTAAGACTTAAGCCCTTTGATTCATCATTCCTACTCCTTCTTAGCATACATGGTCTACCACTTCTCACTTCTCTAACAATGAAAAAGAAAGAGAATCATGGTTTAGGATTGCTTACCCTTGATGTTCTCTTGCTAATCCTTCTTTTTATTTCTTGAACTATGAACTCTAGCTTTTCTAGCTTTTTCTCTCAGGCCAATAAGCACCTTATAAGTTGGATGAAATGAAATAACCAACAAATAAAATCCTAAGCTTGCTATTTATAGGAATCTCAAAGTGAGGGTAGTGTAGACATTAAATCAATCCCACCTCCTTACTATTCATTACTTCCTAATTAAGTTAACTTGATCACCACATATACTTGGCCATTAAGTTTGCTTGTTAATCACCTAGCTTATCCTTTGCTTGCTCATCACTTTTACTTAGCCATTAAGTATACTTGATTACCACACTTAATTAGCTATTAAGTATACTTGCTCCCTACTTTGGATCATCCATGGTTTTCCCCATGGTTCATACTTACCCATTGGATTCTTACTAGTTTGGACTTAAGGTTTAATTAGCTTACTTATCATTTGGGCTTGCATTAACCCACATTTGGGCCTTAACATTAATAAGCATTGGGCTCTATTATTATTCTAATTGGACTTAACCATTTCCACCCTTGGGCTTAACCATTCCTATACTTGGGCTTGTATAATTCTTCACAAATCCTACAAGTCCAGTGCATTTGGCTTAAAGTCTCATAACGTATAATTTACATATTAATCTCGTATTTCACTCGTATACTTATTCATGTATGTCATACCATCATTCATGCAAACTCGTATAATACCTCGTATCATACTCGTATTCATTACCTCGTTCAATACCTACATATTATACGATCATCGCTTAATTCATTATACGCATTTAAATTCCTTCTCGAAAATCACTTTCCCTAACAGTTAGATTTTAAGTCCGCAGGCGAAAAAATGTGTTTGCCATAACTGAAATATTATTAGATATTCCATCTCACCTCGATATTCTATAGTTACGTATTTCTCAGAAATTCAAAAATAATTCCCGAGCAGAAATGCGTAAATAGTATTTTTCAAAAACTTTCTCGGAAAGCTTTTATTTTCGTTCTGAAAATTCAAACACTTTAATTCTACCACGTAGCCAAAATACTACGACGTTCCGATATGTCTAGGTCATAGAACGACCTTCAAATAATTTACTCCCATAAATAATCAATTAAATTCATTTAATCCACATAATTAAATAAAAATTTAATTCTCATAAAATCCAATTTTTTTGGGGTGTTACAGGGCAAGTCTCTGAACTTCACTCTGTGATTGTGCAAGTTGCTAAACTTCACTTATTTTTGTGAAAGTTTCCTATCCTTCTCATATTATATTGAGCTTATTTATTTAAGCTTGAATTTTATTTCCAAGCATGCTATTAAGTGGTTTAATCACCTCACAATTATTCCACATCGATATTATTGATATTCGCACTTAGTGTACTCGAGTTCATACAGTCTTGGACTTGTACATCATTTAAAGTTCTATAATTCTTAAACTGTGTCAGATAGAGTCTGAACCTTTGTTCGGTCAGATAAAGTGTATGAAGTTTTATAAAAGCTATCCAAACCATTTGATGGTAAGGATTCTTAGACTAAAAGAACACCCCTTTTTTATGATAGGGGAGTACCCCAGGTATCTAAAATAAGATACAAAGAGCATATTTAAATGTTATGCATATACATGGTGTACGCGAGGCTGATCCCCTCAAGTACTTATTCTATAGCCAGTAACCAAAAGGTCAATCAGCTATTGATTCCATTGGCATTTTATAGTTCAAAGTCTACTTGACTATCAGCTATTCTAAAAGCAATCATTATTTTGCTTTTAATATTCATATTGTTGAATCCTTCAGATATTCATATTGTTGAATCGTTCAGATGATCATATTGTTGAATTCATTGTCAGATATTTTCCATTCATCATGATATATCCTATTGTTGCATTTAAACTTGCTGAGCAAATTTGTTGCTCATCCTTGCTATATTATGAATTATATTGCAGTTAAGCCCGAGACCTCAGGGAAGGACAAAGGTAAAGGAAAGATGTAGAATAGTTATGAGAAACAGACTTTACCTTATGCCTAGTTTAAATTACTATCATGTAATATGAACCCTAATGATTATTTTAGGGTATGTTTGTAAGATTGTATTAAGGTTATCGAATCTTGTGACTAGTAACACCTTTTGAAAGAACGACGAACGTTTATTATATTTCGTATTTTATTTATCGTATGTTGTTTAGAGGTGGATGTTTGTATTTTATCGTGACGACCAGACTGGGGTCAGAGGAAACGATTTTGGGGGTGTCACATGCCCCATGGGTTTTCTTACCCGTTGACCGATCGGCTCGATCCGCGGATTTGATTCTTGGTTTGGGCTTTAGCTTAAATAACGTTGGGCCTAATGTTGGGCTTGCATTTCATATCATTGGGCTTTAACAAGTTTGCGCTTGGGCTTGCCCAATTCCTACACAAATCCTACAAGTCCATTACAAAAGGATTTAAGCGTTTAACGTATAGTCTACGTATTCTTCACGTATACTAAGTCGTATAATCATTCATCATATACGATATGTCCTTCCCCATATACTAATACGATACTTCGTATCATACTCGTATTCATTGCTTCTTATAATACTCTCTTATTATACGATCATCCTTTATTTAAATTCTTATGTTCCTTAACATTCTTAAACTTAGTACGTAGGCAAAAAATTACGTTTGCCATAACTGAAATATTATTACGTATTCCATCCTTCCTTATTATCCTATCATTACGTATTTCTTGAAAGTTCAAAAATAATTCCTGAGTAGAAATCAGTGAATAGTGTTTTTCAGAAAATTTCTCAGAAAGCTTTTATTTTTGTCTTGGAAATTCAAACACTTTAATTCCTTCACCTAGCCAGAATACTAAGATATTCTGACACCTTTAGGTTATAGAACAACCTTCATCTAATTAACACATAATAATAACATACAATATAATTTTATTCATTATTTAATCAAATAAAATTATTTTACAAATTATCCGATTTTCTCAGTTGTTACATAACTTTGTATTGCTTCAATCTTCACCAGGTCAACAGATATTCCATGTTTCGATATCATGTGCCCAAGGTATGCTACTTCCTCAAGCCAGAACTCGTATTTCTTCAACTTAATATAAAGCTTGTTTTCACGAAGCTTTTGAAGTATCAGCCTCAAGTGTTGCTCATGATCTTCACGACTTTTGGAGTAGATGAGGATGTCATCAATAAAGACAACCATAAAATGATCCAAATATTCATTGAATACTCAGTTCATTATATCCATAAAGGTAGCAGGAGCATAAGTCAATCCAAAAGACATGACTAGGAATTTGTAATGTTCGTACAGGGTTCTGAAAGCAATCTTTGAAATGTCATCAGTTTTAATCTTTAACTAAAGATATTCAGAACAAAGATCGATCTTTGAGAAGAATTTAGCACCTTGCAACTGGTCAAACAGGTCATCAATGCGAGGTAACGAGTACCTATTTTTTATGGTGACATGGTTCAATTCCTGATAGTCAATGCAAAGTCGCATACTCCCATCTTTCTTCTTTACGAATAAAATAGGAGCACCCCAAGAAAATGTACTAGGACGAATGAAACCAATGTCTAATAGTACCTGTAGTTAGATATTTAACACCTGAAGTTAAATAGGAGTCATTCGATATGGGGTTTTGGAAATGAGTTTTGTACCAAGTTCAAGGTCCATACAAAATATGATTTCACGCTCTAGGGGTAAGCCATGAAGTTCTTCGGGAAATACGTTGTAAGACCTCAACTTTTTATGAATAAAGATTTAATTTTCTCTAAATATTATTTTGAATAATAAGGTGTTGATTTGATATAATGTTATAGTTATGGGTGATATGTGCAAATTTTGCAAAGTAAGCAAGTTGTCATAAAATATTCGTTTTGGTCAGGGAATATTCTTTTCGTCGGGGAATATTCATACGACAGCGCAATCATTGGTGGACCACATAACAGAATAATTGTCGGATATAGAAAGCGACAGAAATAACATTTCTATAAAAAAAAATAACGGTAAAACTTTTACCATTAACTGTTAAAATATCTGGTGATAAAAGTACAGTAATACATGTGGTTGCATAGTAGCACATGGTGTTACACAGTATGTCTGATTATTGATTCTTACATAAGAAGTCACTCAATTTCATTCAATAATTGTCACAGTAGTTAATGCATAGTATCTCGTATTATTGATTCAATTATTATCACAGTATCATCTGCACAATATTTTATATTATTAAATCAATAATTGACACGACATAATTATTCACATTATTATTTACATTATTGACAATGTCTATAAAGTTCTGTCGAGGAAAAGGGCTAGGTTATATAATTGCGCGCCAATAAGGATTAATCCTTATCGGAAAGCCCCCCTTTCCTGGGAATGATCTGGTTGTCAATATTGTGAGCTTATAATATTAATTATGAATAATTATTATGTGGTGGATATTGGTTCAATTTTGATATAAATGAAGAAATTTTTAGCATGAAACATTTGTTGAAAGTTTGGCATATTTTTCTGTGAAATCACAATTATCTTCTCCTATAAAATATTCATTCAAATAAATTATTATTATATTACATTATAATAGTATAATGTGATAATATAATAATATAGTTTTTATAATTTAGATGGTAATATTATTATAATAATATATAATTTTCAACATGTGAATAAAAGTGGAGTGAAGGTTATCATTTTGATTTTGAATTCTTTCTTTTCAAAACTTTTGTGCACTTATTCTTTCCTAATTCATCTCTTGCAATGAATTCCTTTATTTGCCAAAATTGTGGGCCCTTAACCATTGAAAAATGTGGAAGTTAGGCATTGAGAAGAAAAGAAGAAAGTTAGGTAGAGGAAAGTTAGGCAGCTTTGTTTAATTTTTCCTCCGTGTTGCACTATAAAAAAGGGGTAACCCTCCTTCCTAAACACACCATCACAATATCAAAAATTCTTATTTTATAATATTGTGAGTATTTCTCTTAAGTATAAGGATACTTTGAGTGTAGCTTTTAGTGCAAAATTTTCTCAAGATAATATCCGATATTCCAAGTCAGATCTAGTTTCTACTAAGGTAACCGATATTATTTAATTCATATTCGTAAAGGATATTATTTTATTTCTATACTCGTAAGAAATATCATTTTCTTTCATACTCCATATTATGTAAGTGATATTATTTCGTTTCATATTCCTAAATTTAACTTACTGTGGTAAGTAGTGCTTCTATAATTCTTGAAATGATTAGAAATTCGTTAAGGTTTACGCTTCATCTAATATCATTTCACTGGAATATTGGTCTGAGCTTTCTTATTAAATTTTAATCTTTTCATGTCGGGGTACTATTCATATGGTACTATTCATACGGTACTATTTATGGGTACTATTCATATGATACTATTCATGAGTACTATTCACAACAGAATTTAATTTTCTTTTTTGTCCAAATTATTTTTGATACATGAATATCATTTTTGAATTTTAGTCCACAATTAGTTATCATGTTGACAATTTGGACATTTTGAACTCTAGATAAATTGAATTATAAATCTCTAATATTTATTCTTGATCTCACTTGATTGATTCTTTATATCATCGTCATCATCCTCATGCTTATATTGTGGTGAAAGTCATCTTTGGCCCGTAGTGCAAAGATGGACTACTGATTGGTATGCTTATGATCAGGAATTATGTATTGGTATAATCATGGCATTAAGGTTACAGATAAAGGTTTAAGGTGAAAGTCCCCTTTGGCTGTAGTGCATAAATGGACAGATGTATGGCATTATCATGACCACTGGTGATCCAAACGAATATCATTGGCCCGTAGTGCATGTATAATTTGTTGATTTAAAACATTTATTGATTGTTGTTATAGGGATAAAATATTGATGATGGACTTTTAAATCATAAAAGATAGTAGACATCATGCTCTACTTGACTCTTCTAATAGATTATTTGTTCCGCTGCAGTTGTTGATCTAAAACTTGTTGTTTATTGTATTCTATCAGATTTTTCACTGTTGAGGACTAAGGATAATTTGTTCTTTACTATCTTAGTCATAATATTTTTTACTGGGCTAGTTGAGCTTACCCTTTTCCTTTTGGTTCCATTGTTCTTCTCAAGAGGCAAGAATGTAGCTGGGACTAGTCGGGGAGTGGAGTAACGGTTCAAGATGGTTATTATAGTAGTCATCACTATTTTAATATAGTGTGACAATAATTGTAATGAGAACTTTATTTGAGTTTGGATATTGTCTACAAGATAATATTTGTATTAAAACTCACAGCTTCTATTTTGTCGTATTTTGCACGATAATTAATAGTTGTATAAATGAAAGTTGTATTTGAATTTTGTACCATGTATTTGGTGACTCATAATGGGTTGTGTGGACCTATTTTGTGTAAGGTTTTGTGAAAATCAAAGTAGCAATCAAATTGTAAAAATAGCAAAAGCAAAGTAAAATCAGATTTTAAAATTTTTCACAAACCAATTACTCGTATCATCCTTTATGCATATTATTAATTAAAACGAAGAACTAGAAGTTATGGAATCATACCCTTGTAGATACGAGCTTCCACAGGTACGAGTTTAACTCTTACTTCTCCGCGATCTCCTTAAATCTCCGGGTTGATTACTTCCTTTGATCAATGTTTGCCACCCAAGTGTATGGCCTTTATAGGTGATCCACCAAGGAAGAAGAATTTTTAAGAAGAATGGTGTATTGGCTCAAACCCTAGTTTTTTCTATCTCTATAGAAAAAGGGGGCGTACTCTCCAACTATTGGAATCATGTATATTTGATATATGATATAAAACTCCTCTTATAAAGATATCATGTAACCATATTTAATATAACAAGGTATTATTTATTTAATTAAACTCTTTTAATTAAATAGACTCCCTAATCTAATTAGGGATAATTAATTAAACTCTTTTAACTAATTTTGCCTCCTAATCCTATTAGGAATAAATGAGAGTACTTATATTAAATTAATTTCTAAACTCTTTTAGAAATTTAAAATAATAATAATTGTAATAATATTAATAAGACTCCTCTTATTAATTTATATTTAATATTTTCAAACTATTAAATAATAAATATTATGCTATTTAATTTATTCTATCACCATAGATTAAATTAAATATACTTAACATATTATTATGATTATATTATTAACTTCTTAAATAATTATTCTTCCTTTTATGGTGTGACCCTTTAGGTTCTCCATATTAAACTGATTGTGAATAAATCAATTAGAATGATTCTAATCTTATTTAAATAAACAAATTAAACTATTAATTTATTTAAATAAATAATATTTATTCTACAATAGGGATAAGCCTCTCTAGCGATCAACGACTTTTCAGATAATATAAATTTCAACATTAATTATAAAAGAACATTTGAGTAAATAGTTATCGTACAATATAAAATATGGAATTACTGTCAAGTCTTGTTTTATTTAATTATATATATTTCGATTCTTAAATACACAACTCCTAATGAATGCAAATTAGAAACTACTTTCTAATTTCATTACATATTGGCCAAGGATTCCTCGGTTGTCATTTATCGAATCACATAGGACATTTCTCTTCTTTTACTAGAAGTGGTAGATTCTTTATTGATCATTCATTATTTCCATATATAACTTATTACACCCAATCATACCCTTTGATATATCCTAAGGGTCTCAAGGAATAAGTCAAAGTATAATTCATTATATATAAGATACTATGATGATCTCAAGTCTAAGGATCATTTGTACTACTATCGCTACATGAATTCTTGTTGATATGTAAGTAAAACTCCATTAGGTATTCATTAACGAGTCATGTTCAGTGAACTTATTCTCCAATAAGCACCTACATACTTGCTTTAGTGTCTCCACACAAATGATCATGAGATCAATCATCCTCATCCAATGAGCAAGCAACGTATGTTCCAATCTATTCGGATTCACTAATCCCCTTTTTAGTAATCAATTGATTGAGAACATTTTAGTTTTAAGCTATCTAAGAATTTAGATCACAGTAGCATGATCTCATCATGATTCTAAAAGTATTGCTTAAAACTATGGGTTTATCACATATTATTAAAACAGCACCATATGTAAGACCCCAACTTTTTCATAAATAAAATTAAATTTCGTCTAATTATTATTTTGATTAATAAGGTGTTAATTTGATATAATACTTTGGTTATGGGTGAAATGTGCAAATTGTGCAAAATAAGTAAGTGGTTATAAAATATTTATTGTTGTCGGGGAATATTCGTTTGGTCGTGGAATATTCTTGCTGTCGGGGAATATTCGTACGATGGCGCAGCCATTTGTGGGCCCCATAATGAAAAATGGTTGGATGAAGAAAACAACAAGTTTAAGTTTTTAAAAATAATGGCGTAGTAGTTACCGTTAACACTGTTGGAATACCCGGTGGTTAAAATACTGTAATACGCGTGGTTGCACAGTAACACACGGTATTGCACAGTATTGTTGGATTATTAATTCTTACGTAAGAAGAAACTACTCAATCATTGTTACAGTAATTATTGTTCAATATTTTATTAATTCAATAATTGTTACGTTGATATTTTATATTATTGTTGTTTCAATAATTGTCACTGCACAATATTTCTCATTATTAGATCAATAATTCATATTATTTGAATAATATTATTAGATGGCATTATTGGCAATGTCTAAGGAAGTTATGTCTAAGGAGAGATTTGGTCATCTAATTGCGCGCTAGTAAGGAGAAATCCTTATCGGAAAGCCCCTTCTTTGCTGGGAACGACCTAGTTGTCATAATTGTGATTCTGTAATATTATTTGTGAATAATTAATTATTGATTTATATGATAAGGAAATATTTATTTTATGTGAATATAAATGATGGATATATTTATTTTATGTAGATATAAATGAAGAAATTAATGCTGAGGTGTTTTATCAGTATTTTGTTGGAATGGAGGTATTAAAAATCGTCTGTATGTGAATTTCGGGTATTTTCTGTTTAGAATTTAGAAAAACTTAAATCTACAAAGTTGTAGAGAATTAAATTTTCTATGGAATAGACATGAGAGTTAAATTTTTCTGATGAAAGGGCTATTTATTATGAATTATTGAAGTTGCTGATTATCGTTTAAATTTTAAAATATTTTGGAAATTTCTAGAATGGGTGGGACCCACTTTTGGTTGGTGAGAAATGTGCTAAAATTTTATTTCAAAAATGGTGGGCGTAAATAGTAGCAGGTAAAGCCATCAAGTAGCAGGTTTGTCTGCTTTCGCGTTCTAAGCATTTTCCTATAAATAGGGTGCTTAGTTGGAATTGAAAATCACACCAGAAACAAGTTTCTCTCTCTCTCTCTATTATCGAACGTATTTTTGTGAGTATTTAGATACTTTGAGAGTTACTATTCAGTACAAGTTTCCTTCAGCCTTATACCTGATATTTCAGTCTAAAGTACTGTTCTTTTGAGGTAAGGGATGTTATTTTCTTCGTAAATGATACTATTTTCTTCAATATCATTATGCTGAAATATTGATATGAATTCTATTATGGAATTTCTACCTTTTTTTGTCGGGATTACTATTCACGTATATGGCACTATTCACAAATATGGCACTATTCACCGAAAAATGAAATTTTCTCTTCTTTTTTGGGTAACGCCCCGAAATTCGGTCTATCTTCACACCCGGATTTCGTACGTCACGGTCCCACTTCTTACCAAACATACATCATTATATACTGAAATATAACAACATACACTCTCAAATTCCAAGATCTGGAAACCTTATAACCTCTTTCATTACAATAATAATAATACATTATTCATTTCATCTTACAAGAGTGACTTTTATCCGCCACCAAGGATACATAATAGTTCATTAAGCTAGTCTATAATTCAATTTTATCTTTCTATATACAAGTCTCCATTTGATCTTCTCGCTCATTCATATTCTGAATGGCACTTCATCTGGATACCGTCAGCTTGATCTTTACGGGATCCTTAAGTTCATCTAACCTCGTTCGCTAAAAATGTTTTTCATTTAAAAGCAATTGTGAGCATTTAATTGCCCAGCAAATCATAACAGTTGAACAAACAACTTCAAGAGTTTAAACATTTCTTCAGAACTTCGATAACCGAACAAAGGTTATGAAGCAGCTTGAATAATAGGAATAGTCTCGATTCCTATCATCTTAAAACATCAGTCACTTTCATTTTTAAATACTTTCATTTCTCTACCTTTTTCATACACATCCTGTCTGGCTAGAATCATTAGCACAGACTTAACAACAAAGGTTCATGTATAAACAGAACATACTTGTACTAAACAGCTCAATCATAGAACAGTTCATATCATAGAAACACCGAAGTGTTTAAATTATGGCACAAGGCCTCATACATACTACTACCTTGTACATACATCACACATATGCACATAGACAAGACTTCTCAAGTTCAACGTCTTAGAAGTTTAAGAAACTACCATTCATGTAATATGAATGAAGTTAGGAAACTTACCTTACGCCCAGCTACAGCCTACGTTGAACTGCTCATTCAAATTCCTATATAACACATAAGGAGAAAACATAAACACCAATTAGTCATATACTGGACTTACACATTGGTTTACTTAACTTTACTTCTTAGGGTCCGCGTTCTTGCATTATAAGTTTACGCGACTAACTTCCTTTACCAGTTTACGGCTTTATAACATACGGAGATGTCTTACTCATACGTTCATCATCTTGGATGATTTATATTCTTATCTTCTTCTTTTAACTTCTCTAGGACTCAGCACACATCGCGTCTCTACTAGTAGTCTATATGGTACTCTGAGTGGTTTCCCACAAATAACCAACAAACAAGTTCCCATCTCATCTACACTGCCATCACAGTGAGTTAGATCAGTTGACAGTTTCGTATATACCTTCGCTCTCTGAAGGAATTGTTTAGCCCAGCTCCCATATGTCAACCATCAAAGTTACGATTGTACCACAACCTAAACTTTATCTTAACTTATCCGAACTATTAAATTATATTGTTCGTTAAGTCAACTTCTTATTCTTTACGGCTTTCTGGCAACTAAATGCCATACCTCAGGATTCATTCCTTATCCCACTCACATTCGGCTTTCATTAATATTATTACCGTTCACTACGACTTTCTTGATAATTCATATCTTATTTAATACTTTCGTTATCCCTTACATGAACCCCATATTCATTACTCGTTCTTAGTGTCGAAGCCATACTAATCGTTGTATGCTAAGACCGGTCGTTCATCACAACAGTGGTGCGTTCACTACGTCTATACGCTTGACACTTATCTCTCATTATCATGACATAATATCAAAATGTTATTCATTACCCTCATCACTCAACGTCTAAGGAATCACAATCATAGCAATCCCTCACGTTCGTTCATCACGACTACAGTCCCCGGATATCGGTTCCGTAACCCGTACCTAAAATCTTTGTCTTTTAATCTTGTTTAATCTTTCCGTTCAACCTTTACTATAGGTTTAATTCACTTGATTAAGTGTTACATTAATTGGACATTATGTTCTTTATCGTCCCTTACGTTTCCCCCAAGAGTTGAGCAGTTAAAAGCTCATCTCTGGCTTTTTCTCTACACTGGCGCTGTGGCGCCACTCTCTCCTTTAACTCTCATGCTGCGGCGTGAGTTGGCAGTACCTGGCTTCCCGGTCTGGCACTGCTGCGCCACTCTACACGGCATGATTGGCGCTGCGGCGCCAAGCCCTAATCTTAGTAAATTTCTCTAAGTGTTAAATCCAATTTGAGACGCTTACTTCCCGATCTCAGAACTCCTTCGTTATAACTCAGAACGAGGTCGTTCCAAAGCCATTCTCTTCCTTATCTTACGTACTTCAATACCCCTTAGACAGAACTTCATTCTAAATCTGTTAACGTGCCATTCGATTGGCTTGATCTTCACCCTTTGTTCATTTTTACGCTTTTAGTGTTCTTCGCTCGTTCGTCCGTAATCTTTCTATGTTCTCTTACTTCCTTATGAAACCCTACACGTTCGGGTTCATTTACTAACTTTCTAATTCTCGTTCATGTTTTACAAAAAATTTGCCATAACTTTGTTATAGCTACGTTTTAATACGTTCTTCATCAACGTTTCTACCGTTCCTAACCAAGCAATAAGCATCTAACTTATACGCGATGGTTTTAAACTTGTCCATCAACAACAATTACACTACGATGGTTTTAAATTTGTCCATCAACAACGTTCTTCGTGTTCTTCGCGTGTTCTTCGTTCGTTCTTCATTTTAATCGATATTTTGGATTACGATTTCACTTTTTATTGGAATTTGATGTTATAGAACACCATTCCTTACTTATTTCACCTACTTATTCATATAATCCACTCGGATCATTCTAATTCATTACGAATCTTATACTTCCTTAAGAAATTTACAAACTAAACTTCAAATTCTTATTTCTTCTTTTCTGAATGATTTCAACCATATGAAATCATTCCTAACATTATTTACTTCTTGTTCCCATTAAGTTATGTTTTAAACATATTAAACTAAAGAAAATATTAGAAGAGACTAGGGTTCGAATTACCGTTCTTCTTTAATCCTCTTCCGTTATACAAAGCCGACAATTTGCAAGCTTTTCTATTTTACGATCACTTTTGATCCGAGCATTCATGCTCAAACTCTTCCTTATCCCTCTTCATCCGAGCTCTCTCTCTCTCTCTCTCAAGTTATAGGATTTTCCAAATCCTAAAAAAATGAAATCTAGCTTCCTATGTATAGAAAATCTAAAGCTAGGGAAATTTGGTCATTTCGCCCCCCTTAACCTCCATACTATTCCAAACTTAGCCACCAAGTTTACTTAGCCATCAAGTTTACTTAGGCTCCACACTTACTTAACCATTAAGTCTTCTTAGCAATTAAGTTTGCTTAGCCCTTAAGTTTGCTTAGCCCTTAAGTTTACTTACTCATTACTTATAAGCACTTTACTTAGCCATTAAGCATAAGCACTTTACTTGGCTATTAAGTTTACTTAGCTATTACTTAACTTATCCCTTACTTAGCCTTTACGACTAAATCGTATTCTACGCATCTCATTTTATTCTCTTCGTATATAGTTCGTACGATATTCGTATTATACGTCGTAATAATCTTTGTACTATACTCGTATAATAACTAGTATTACACTTGTATTTCTCATGCATAATAACCCTAATTATTATACAAAATTATTAAATTCTCAGAATTTACTTTTTCTAACCCTTAAGTTTTAAGTCCACAGGCGAAAACTTCGTTTTCGCCATAACTGAAATATTATTCAATATTCCATCACGTATCAAAATTATACCTAATCATTAATTTCTCGGAATTTCAAAATAAATCTCCGAGCAGAAACTGATGAATAGTGCCTATTTCGTCTTTTTCCCCGAAAAAATTTTGTTCCCGAAAAAATTTTATTTTCGTCTTGAAAATTCTTATTCGTTCAATCTAGCTCGCAGCCAGAATACTCCCAACTTATAATCATCCTAGGTTATAGAACGATTAATAAACACATAGCACATAATATTATTAATAAAAATTAATTTTATTAATAACTAATTCTTTAAACCTAAATTCTGGACGATCCGAATTTTTGGTTCGTCACATTTTCCAGATGTCTATTATGGTTACTATCTTTGATTGTATCCATGTTTTGATCTTCATTCTTGAATTTTACTCCATTATGATTTATTATGGAGTATTTTTAAACTTGAATTATCTAAAGTACGAATCTCTAATATTTGTCCATTTGTCTCACTGGATTTGTTCTCTAAAATATTTTTCATCATCCTCAGTCTTTAATGGTGATATTTGATGAATATCTTTGGCCTGTAGTGCAAAGATGAATGATTACCTGATGAATATCTTTAGCCCGTAGTGCAAAGATGAACAGGTGTTGAGATGAACATGATCAACTGGTGATACAAATGAATATCTTTGGCCCGTAGTGCAAAGATGAATATTTGATGCAAGATGTATATTGATTGATGTTACAGGGATAAAATATTGATGATGGACTTTTAAATTCATAAATGATAGTAGATTTCATTCTCTACTTAACTCTTCTAATGAATTATTATTTTCGCTGCGAATATTGATCTAAAACTTGTTGTCCGTTATATTTTATCTAATTTGTTGAAGGCTAACGATAAATTGTTATTCTTTATCTTAGTCATAATATTCTTTACTCGGCTAGTTGAGCTCATCATTTTTCCTTTTTATTCTATTTTTCTTCTCAGGAGGTGAGAACATAGCAGGAACTAGCCGGGGTATGGAGTGATGGTTCAAGATAGTTGTTTTAGTAGTCCTCACTATTTTGTAATATTGTGTATCAATAATTATAATGAGAACTCCTTTTGAGTTTGAATACTGTCTATTAGACAATATTTGTATTTAAACTCACAGTATTGTGTTGTCGTATTTTGCACGACAATTATATTAATGAAGTTGTATTTGTTTCTGCACCATATATTTGGCGACTCAGAATGGGTGATGTATGTGACACCCCCAAATCCCGGTACTTCATTTCCTCAGGGTTTGGTGTTCACGTAATCAAAACATTCATTTCTAACTACCCAATTATAATAAAATTGAATAACAAAACCTACCCATATAGGATTAAACTTAAATAAATCTCCCAGGTTAACTAACCTTTACAAACAATCATTCATGCGGAAAATTAAAATAAACTTCATTACAATCTTTAAACCAAGTCTGAAAATAAACTATTCAATTATTACAAGTCTTCAGCATTGCTTCGTCTTTCCTTTCCCTTTACTGGTACTAGGTACATCACCAGTTTCAACCTTAGCTGTAAGAAATTTTACAGGCAAGAGTGAGCAAACAAGGCCCACTTGAAATAACAATAATTAAATCATTAAACTTTTACATCATTTGTCAACATTAAGCTCAATAGAATTTAACAATATATTCTATTAACTTTTGGAAAGCTTTAACCTTTACTGAGGGTCTAATGACCACGAATCATGTCCACAGTTATAAGTAATTTTTCAACTTAAACTTTAACAGTCATAAGACTATAAGGACTTCACGTACTTAGGGGGATCAACCTTTCGTACAATGTATTGTGCACAACCATTTCAACGCTAAGCGTAACCTCTTATAAAAGAGTTGTTCTTCTCAGTATTTAGAATACAAGTCCGTACCAAAGTGAGTTTGGTTTGGATACATCATGGGGTAATTTAGAATTCAACGGTAATCAACTAAGGTTTAGTTGATTACAAACGACATAACTGTATACTATGGAATAATCATAGTTTAATTGATGTTTATAAATTGACATCATGCTTTAGGGATAATCTAATAGCATACAATTTGAATACTTATAACCTACCTTGCTTGAACAATAATAAGACAAGGTTAATTGAATAACAAACATCCACAACATGTATATAATTGTACATGCTAAACCACAAGTTAAGTACAAGAATAACTTGCTCCAAATAAATTTACACCATTATATGATAATCGAAATTGAAACAATAATTAGTTCAATAACACCAATGATTAGAAAACTTATACAATAAAGAACTTGCTAAATATCAAAAGTTAAGGCTTAGAAACTTGCTCAATGTAAAAGGTAGGTTTAGGAAACTTGCCTTTAGCACAAGCTACACTTTTACCACTTGAATTGATACCCTAAACATATGTCATATTGACATAATTAGTCCTAACCAACATTGTACATTTATATAAACAATTACATTCATCATATGGGTTGAATTACCCATTCACATAATCAATTATTTTTCAAGTAGATAATACTTAATAACATGATAGTTCATAGTCTAATCATACTGAAATTATCATTTAACATTATTATGATAAACACATAACATTTATTTTCAAGTTTTGTACATTTAAACAAAAATGTCAGACAGTTCTGCCAAGCCGCGCCACGGCGCCACAGTTTGTACTGTGGCTCGCGCTGCGGTGCTGAGTCGGCGCTGCGGCGCAGAGATTATACTCTGAGCCGGTGCTGCGGCGCAGTGATTGTGCAACAGGCCGCTTACGTCATGGTGATGGCGCTGCGACGCCAGCAATGAACTGCTGGGCCGCGCCGCGGCGCGAACTGTCAGCGTCGACTGACAGCTTCGGCAACCATGAAAGAAAAAGTCAAATTGGCCAAAAAGCTCGAATCTAATAGACTAGTTACACTCTATTTTGCACATAAACTTCATATAAACATATAGTAAAGACTTCTAACATGTTTCTACTCATAAATTAACACAAACATCAAATGTTCAACACCCAATTTCAATATTTTTGTCAAAAACTCTATTTTTGATATCTTCCATGAAAATCAATACTGTGATTTTGTTATTCAACCAAAACAGTAACTTCTAAGCATCATGATTATGATGTTACATACTCTAGCAATTCTTATAATCAATTTATCAATACAACAACTAATTACACCTTAATTTCCATTTTAACTAAAGTCATACTCATTCATAAAAACTCTCTGTAAAATAATTTCTTCATAAAATGCATACATACATGAACTAATATATCTTATAGTCATATATAACTCGTAAAACAACCATATAATCAATAATCATGCCAAATTATAAACATAACAACAATTTATCTTTTATAAAAATCACAGAGAACTTTTTAGAAGAAGAAAACTAATTTTTTAAAGAAAAAGATGGAGCTCCTACCTTGGATTAGGAAGATGATGATATTATCTTCTTTGATTGTCAAGCTTTTCTCCAAAACCTGTTAAAATATCTCTCAATTCTCTCTAGTTTTCTCTCTGTATTTCTTTCTTCTTCTTCTTCTTTTCTCTCTGTAAAGTTCAACTGAGTCCCTAACTCTAACATACGTACTATAAAATATAACGTATATAGTAATAATATATATTAATTATATAATATAAGTACTGATATGAATATATCAGTTATATAAGTTTTGAAATTTAAAAGCCATAAGGCTTGTTTGGCTAGTCTAAATAAAATAACCCATTAATCCTTACTCCTTGTTTGGTAAATTGAATTAAAACAAATGGATTAATCATTATACCTTGTTTGCTAAAACACTATTAGATTAAAGACTTATTATACAATAAGGCATGTTTGACAAAACTAAATTAAACCATTTTTAATTTATTTTAATAACTCCTTTATAGCAAGGTTATTAGTCACACCTTTATTAAATTAATAAATCAATTAAACATTAATCTATTAAATTACTTTAACACAAATAATTATAATTCTTTTTACAATTATAATTTCATTTAATCAACTAATATTTCAAACTACAATTTCTCATTTAAATATTATTATTTATTTACAATCATTATAAGCTCTCTAGCTTATTAAATTAAACTCCATTATTATAAAATCTCATAATAATTAATTTATTTAGCTCCTTAATTATTTACTCAACAAATAATTAATTAAATCACATCAACTCAAATTGCCATATAATTCAATAAATATTTAATATTGCCAATAAATATTTAATATTTAATATTTAATTATTTATTCAACAATAACATATTCATTAAATACTTAAATAAATCAATAAATATTTAATATCACACTTTAAAATTATGGAATGTTACATCATTCCCTCCTTACAAGGATTCTGTCCTCAGAATCACAACTCAAACAAATCATTCGTTACAATGTATACCTATTTTGGGGGCGTCACACCATATAGATAATTAATTGTCTTTAATAAATAATTCTTTTATTAATAAATAAATAAGATTGATTACAAAGTATATGCTTTATCATCATACATGATTGGCTTGTATGCATACTACTTTCATTTTGAGGGCGTCACATACGTTAGGAAATTTATTAACAACAGAAATATCATTCAAATCTGACGTATTTTTGTTTAAATTCGTGACATGGGCTAAGAAAGCTTGACATCCATTTTTCAATAAACTAATGGTTTTATAACTTGATATGACAGTGATTGACTTTAGTGGTTTGGTTGCTTGAATTCGCATAACAGGTTGGTTAGGAATATAAAATCTAACGACCTTACGAAAATAATCAATTTTAGCATGATGAGTAGTTAACCAATCAATCCCTAAAATCACATCAAATGCAAGTATTTTTAAAGAGATGAGATCAACATGTAATGTGAGGGTGCCAATTTGAATCAAACATGATTTATAAAGAGTGGACGTAATGAAGGTTTCTCCTAACAGAGTTTTAACAGATAAGTCAAAGTTTAATTTCTCAGGAGTCAAGTACAAACGTTGAGCAGAAGCAGGTGAAATAAAAGAATGGGTAGAACCGGTATCTAATAAGGTATAGACTTCGCAAGAGTTTATGATTAGCTTACCCGTGATAACTTCGTTCGAGCTCTTCACTTTTTGGGAAGTCACGACAAACACAATCCCTTGAACCACTAACTTTGACTTTTTCGGCCCAGCCTTTGGTGTCACCGTTCCAGTTGGACTTAAATTCGTTATAGGACAAAATCGAGCTATGTGACCGTCCTTTCCACAACTGAAACACACCTTGGAAGGCTGTGTACAGTTTGGACTGATGTGTCCCTCCTCTCCGCTTCTGTAACATCTAACTGGTGGTCGTTCTCCTTCCCTAGACACGGGTGATGGTGCTACAGACGATGTCTTTCCGGTGTCATTGTTGAATCTTCTCTTTTTAAAGTGCGATAGATGGTGCTACATGGTGCTATAGTTCACACAAACATTCAATTGAAATGCCTCAAAAGAACGAATATGTCTTATATATATTCTAAAACAATATTACCATTCCCCAAGTTCTTTATAACCGTTACATTTGTTCTTGTTATAATATCAAATATTATCATTACAAACCTATACTATTACATAGGTAATCTACGGGTTCGCCTTAGCCTTCCCTTTATCCTTGCCGGATCCTTCGGTCCATTCGGTCTTAGCTGCATTCATATAGTTCAAGCAAGAGTGAGCCTAACTAGCTCAGCAAGTACAACAATTCTAATAAAAATAACATGCTTGAAACATAGGAATAGTATATCTTCAATAACTGAACAATAGTTATGAAGTACTATTGATAATTCAAAATAGCACTTCTTTGCTTCAAAACGTTTTATAATGATAATATTCAGCAAAATATCAATTTCGGTCCAAGACCATGAGCATTTCATAAGTTCTTTGAAAAGGACATCCTGGCACTAAGCGTGACACCCCCAAATCTCAGTACTTCATTACCTCAAGATTCGGTGTTCACTTAATCAAATCATTCATATCTAACTACCCAATCATAAAAAAAATTAAATAATAAACCTTCCCTTAAGGGATTACATAAACAAAATCTCCAAGGTTGTCTAACCTTTAATTACAATCATTCAAATGCGAAAATGAAATAAATACTTCATTACATCAATCAAATAAAAGTCTAGTAAATAACTGTCAACACATTACAAGTCTTCAGTACTTGTTCATCTTTCCCTTTCCTTTACTGGTACTAGGTACATCTACCTTCTCATCTTTAACTGCAATAGTTATATAAGCAAGAGTGAGCAAACAAAGCTCACTTGAAATAACAATGAAGAAAATCTTACAACATTTGCCAACTAATAGGCTCAATAGAACTTAACAATATGTTCTATTAACATTCTGAAATATACAACTGAGGGTCTAATGACCACGAACCATGTCCACAGTTATAAGTAATCTTTCAACTTTAACTTTAACAATCATAAGACTATAAGGACTCCACGTACTTAGGGGGATCAGCCCTTCGTACAATGTATTGTGCACAAACATTTCAACGCTAAGCGTAAACCTCTTATAAAAGAGATGTTCATCTCAGTATTTGAATACAAGTTCGCACCAAAGTACGTTTGGTTTGGATACATTACAAGGTAATTTATAATTCAACGGTCATCAACTAAGGATTAGTTGAATACAAAAGAACTAACTGTACGCTATGGAATAATCATAACTGAATCGATATTTGTAACTTAATATCATGCTTTAGGAATAATCTAATAGCATAAACACTGAATAATCATAACATAATTTGCTTGAAACATATAAAGTCAAGGTTATTGAGAATTGGATAATAAGCATGCAAAGTGAATAGTAATTTGAACGATAAAGTTGTTCAACACTAGAATATTAAAATATAGAGATTCGCATTCTAAATAACAAGTTACATATTAAAGAAATTTGCTCAATATTAAAGTATAAGATTTAGAATACTTGTATCCTCATTAACAACTAGATACAAGGACTTTCTCAATAATAACAATCTAGCTCTACGAAAGTATAGAGTTAGCAACTTGCGTAATTATAATTGAATTAAAAGCAATAACGTACTCAACGAAATTAAATTTTGCAAAACGAAGTGTTAGAGTTAGAAAACTTGCTCAATTATTATAAAAGTAGAGTTAAAGAACTTGCCTTGCGCGTAGATTAAATCGTTAATTTCCAAATCACAATACCCTATATACATATGTTAATATGATATGATTAGTCATAATCAACACTACATCACGTATGGTTTAAATGTCTAACCATGTAATCAAGTTATATTCCTAAACAATAATAAACTCGTTAGGTATTAACACCATGTTCGTTCAACACATTACAATACTAAAATAACATAATTATTTGGTCATATAGCATTACAACTAAAAATTTCAGACTTCTGTGCAAGACAAAAGTCATTTCTGAGCATTCTGCTAAGTGGCGTCGCGGCGCCACAGTTTGAACTGTGGGCCGCGCTGCGGCACTGAGGTGGCGCTTCGGCGCGAGTAACATATAAGGACTCGGCGCTGTGGCGCAAGGTCCAGCGCTCCGGTGCTGACTTCGGCGCTACGGCGCGAAGTCTGGCTGGGGCACTGATTTTGGCGCTAAGGCGCGAAATTTGACGCTGGATCGTGAATTTTTAAGGTGGGGCGCCAAAACTCACAGAAACTAAACCAAGAACAGAGCAAAGCTATTGTCTTAATTTTTAACAACAATTAACACCAATTAACATGTACGACTTCACGTAAATTACACATGAAGGTTAAAAATCATCCATAAACCAATTATCAACAATTCGAACAACAATTTTAGAAACTTAAATTTTGAAACACTGTTTTTAAAACTCAAAACTCTATTGTTGATAAATAAAATACGGTGAACTGAAATTCCACAGTTATAACCAAATTTGATACCTTTAAACTATGATTTTTCTGAAATTCATACCAAATAAACATACATGACCTTCAACTTCATAACTAGTATACACGAATTTTTGTTATCATGCAAAACATATATTCGTATATATATTTTTCACTCTAAAACCAAGTTCTCTTTCTCAATGAACTTAATTTAGCATACAACACATATATACATATATATTATATATATATATATATATATATATATATATATATATATATATATGCTAGTTATAACAATTATAACAACACCAATACGTAATATCATAATCAATTCTAGAACATGGTTTACAAGAATTTTTGTAAAACTTTATACACAATGAAAAAGAACACAGAGACATACAAATTCACATAGCTGTAATATAAAACATATACAATAAGGTTTATAAAACATACCTTTTGTTGTTAAGAAATTACTTGATAACAGAACTCGCTTTGGACAATCACACACTTGGCTTCCTCTCAAACTCGGTGAACTTTTCTTAGGCTTAAGCCAATATACACAATACGTAATATTTAGCTAACCAACGCTTACCTTTGAAATGTAAAAACTGACACCTTAATAAATAATGCTAATAAGTTATCGGTTTTAAAAGTTAATATATATATATATATATATATATATATATATATATATATATATATATATATATATATATATATATATATATATATATATATATTTTATTTGTTTAATTAATATTATAAATTTAAAATTTAAAAGAAATCCAAAAGCCATAAGGCTTTGTTTGGCAAACCATTTAAAAATTAATGGATTAATATACTTAAACTTTGTTTGGCAAAACTAAATTAAAATTACTTTAATTTATTTTAATAACTCTTTATAACATAGCTATTTGTCATACTTTATTTAATAACAATTTATTAAATAATTCACTTAATCACATAACTCAATCCACATAACACATTACTTATTTAACAAATAAATAACTAACTAAATCAAATCAATCAAATTGAACAATTATTTATCAAACACATCCAATAAATATTTATATAAATCAATAAATATTTATAATTTACAATTTTTTTAAAAATCTAGAATGTTACACTAAGTCCGTAAGTCCGGCATAGCTTACGAGCACGTCTAGGTGATCAGTCTATAGTACTCTATGATGATCAACACTACATTCATTAATCGTCTGTACGTTTAAGTTGTGGCAACCTCACGTACCTGTCGTTTGACGACAAAATATTTTAGCATACTCAGTCTTCATTTGAAAATCACACCAACATAGTTTGGTAAAACATTGACAATACTTTGATAGATTATAACAAATCCAACATATTGTAAGTCTAGCCGAAAGAATTGGCTTTGACTTCATCAGTCATTAGTTCATGCATAAGAATACATGAATCACAAAGCTTGTCCATATTGAACTGAAACAAGGGTTAGAACACTTGCCTTCAGCGTCTACTATTGTTATTACACGTGCACTTAAATCTTTAAGGTCTCTACAGTAGATGATAATATCACATAACAAATTAGGTCATGAATAAATATACATGGTTTCTAATGAATCTTACCCTCCTTCTCAATCTAATTATGACTTAGATTTGTTATTATTGGTTCCGACGTTTCGTTATGTCGCTCTTACGTTCACACGTAATTGACTTACTTCAACCTTTAGTTACTATACTAAGGTTTAACAATATCTTAACAATGTTACTTTATGTTTATTAAGTTTGTACTACTTCATTATCTTCCTTTTTATCTTCATAATCATTCATCTCTATGTAAACCTTAAGGCTGGCACTGCGGTGCCAGTTTTCCTTCTTGGACTCGGGCTGCCGCGCGGGTTAGCAGTGCTCAACTCCCGGCTTCGGCGCTGCGGCGCCACTTACCCTTCACTGTGTTGCGCTGTGGCGCCAACTAACAGTGCACCATGTTCCGGGCCTTTGTTCTTGGAGTCACACAGCGGCGCGGACTTTGTGCCTCAGAAAATTTTGACAGATTTTCTACTTAGTGAGATTCTTGGGCCTGTAACTTCTTCCTTATAAGTCCGAATTGGCTCATTCAAAAGCCATTCATTCACAAATCATGTACTCTACATGTTCATGCAAGAATTTTACATTTTCGACATCGTTAACTCAAAATTTTACATTTTCGACATCGTGAACGTTCAACGCTCGTTTCTTCGTTCTAAGTCAGAATCCGGTCATTTTTGAGTCCGCAACTCTATCATGCCAAATAAGACTTGTCTCCATCAAAAATCAACATTTCCGAGCTTAATAACAAAATTCGACTTCCATTCCGAGAATTTCACAAATTCGACAATTATCGTCCAATCGTGCGAATTCCGGCATAACCTCGTTTCTTATGATTTGTTCATTGTTTCAAATGGATTCAATTTCTCATATAGACATCTCAACCTACACATTACAACAACTTATTTTCATGTTAAGTTATGGCTTATTCTTCATGAATTTATAACTTGTCAAAGTATAAACTACTTATAGCTTCACTTCTCATGACTTATGATAGTTTAAGTCCTTTAGTCAACATTCTTACATCTTATTAACATACTAACTTCATTCATGTAAATAGGTTACAAGTTCATCATAAGTTCATAACTTATTTAGGTTTGAACTATTTATTCATGACTTATACGGCTTAAGTCCATTAATTATCCAATTCCTTTACTTCTTAACATACATGAACCATCATTCAACCATTCTCCATCAAGCTACTATGGAAGAGTTGGAAGATTATGACATAGAAGGCTTACCCTTGATGATCTCTTGACTCCTTCTTGTTCTTACTTCTTGCTTCAAAGTCTAACTTTTGCTAACTTATTATCTCTAACCAATAAGCACATAACTTGTTGGAAGTTGTTGGATGAAAAAGAACAAGCAAATAATGAAATCCAAAGCTTGGTATTTATAGGATTTCTTAAGTTAGGGCATTATGAACAAAAGCCAAATCTCACCTCCTTTGTAACCTCCTTACTATTCATTTCTTAGCACTTAAGTTAACTTGCTAACCACAACTTTTACTTGGTCAATACACTTATTTCTTGGCCACCACAACACTTATTTAATACTTGGGCGCCAAGATCACCCATGGGTAGCCCCATGGATCACCCTAGTCCAATGGATCATAGCTTGGGCTTAGGTTTAATTAGCTTAGATTATTCATTTGGGCTTGCATTAAATTACTTAGGACTTTACCTTAACAACCACTTGGGCCTTAATATTATATAATCTTGGGATTGCACATTAACTTCTATTGGACTTTACAAGTTGCTTCACAATCCTACATAATCCACAAGTCCATTTATAAATGGCTTAAAGCCTTAAAACGTATTCTATACGTATAATTCTTGTATTCTTACTCGTATACTAATTCATAATATACGATATTCCATTATTCATACATACTCGTATAATACTTCGTACCATACTCGTATTCATTTCCTCGTACAATACCTATGTATCATACGATCATTAGATTAGCTTCTAATGCTTGATTTTTCCTAACGTTTCTCAAATTAAGTCCGCAGGTGAAATATTATGTTTTCCATACTTGAATTATTATTACATAATCCATCTCATCTCGACATTATATCGTTACGTATTTCTCGGAAGTTCAAAAATAATTCCCGAGCGAAAATTGATGAATAGTATTTTTCAAAAAAATTCTCAAAAAGCTTTTATTTTCGTCTTGAAAATTCAAACACTTTAATTCCTTTACGTAGTTAAAATACTACGACTTTTCGACGTATGTAGGTTATAGAATGACATTCATCTTACTAACACATAATAATTACAAATAATATAATTTTATTCATTATTAAATCAAATAAATTATTTTACAAATTGTTCGATTTTCTGGGGCGTTACACTCTCTCCCCCTTATAAGGATTCTGTCCCCATAATCTTGTTAAAAAAAATTACACACACAAATGAGGGTAATTCTTCTTCATCTTTTCTTCAAGTTCCCACGTTGCTTCTTCGGCATCGTGGTTCTTCCATAACACCTTTACAGAAGGTATGACTTTGTTTCGTAGAACTTGTTCTTTTCTATCGATGATTTGAATCGGCAACTCTTCATATGTTAAGTCCTTCTCGATATGAATAGGCTCATACTCTATTACGTGCTTATAATCTGGCTTATAAGGACTTAACACAGATACGTGAAACACATTATGTATTCATTCTAGGTCTAGAGGTAATGCTACCATATAAGCTACCTCGCCTACCCGTTTTAACACTTCAAAAGGTCCTATAAACCTTGGACTTAATTTCCCCTTCTTTCCAAAGCGTATCTTTCCTTTCCAGGGAGATACCTTTAGAAATACATACGAGCCTACTTCAAACTCCCTATTTTCTCGATGCAAATCTGTAAACTTCCTTTGTCTGTCTTGAGCTGCTACCAATCGCATTCGTATTAGCTTTACTACATCCGCTGTTTGTTGTACCAATTCTGGTCCCACTTCATCCCAATACAATGGTGTTTTGTATTTTCTTCTGCACAGGGCTTCGTAAGACGGCATACATATGCTTGCATGATAACTGTTGTTATACGCAAACTCTAATAATGGTAGATGATCATCCCAACTACCCTTGAAATCCATGACGCAAGATCTCAATATATCTTCTAACGTCTGAATTATCCTCTCGCTCTGTCCATCATTTTATGGATAATATGTCGTACTCAGCTTCAACTGCGTTCCCAACTGCTCTTGTAGACTCCTCCAAAAGTTCGATATGAATCGTGGGTCACAATCTGACACAATCAAAACCGGTACTCCATGTCTGGAAATGACTTCCTTAACATAAAGTTTAGCTAACTGGTCTAGGTTATACTTAACCCTAATTGGCAAAAAGTGAGCTGACTTCGTCAACCGGTCCACTATTACCCAAATCGTATTATACCCCTTTTGAGTAGTTAGAAGTCCCACCACAAAGTCCATCGTGATATGCTCTCACTTCCATTCCAGAGTCTCCAATGACTGTAACAAGCCACTTGACCGTTGATGTTTGGCCTTAACTTTCTGACAAGTCAAGCACCTACTCACATACTCGGCTATCTCTATCTTCATGTTCAGCCACCAAAAACTCTGTCGAAGGTCTTGATACATCTTAGTGCTACTAGGATGAATTGAGTACCTCGAACTATGAGCCTCTTGTAAAACTTACTCCTTTAATTCAGTCTCATTTGGAACCCAAATTCTTCCTTCAAATCTTAATAATCCCTCATTATCAACACTGTACTTAATATCTTTTTCATTGGTTAACCACTTCTTCATCTGGTCATACTCATCAATTTTGAGTTGCACCTCCTTGACTCTCTCTATGATGGTAGATTGGATCTCTATTGCAAACAGTCTCTGTCCCGATTCACTCGGCAACTTCACCTCTATCTCCATCTTAGCCATCTCTGTTATTAACTCAGTTTGAGCCATTAACATAGACAACTTCTCCCGACCCTTTCTACTTAAGGCGTCGGCCACTACATTGGCTTTTCCAAGGTGATACAGGATTTCACAGTCGTAATCCTTTATCAACTTCAGCCATCTCCTCTGTCTCATATTCAACTCCTTCTGTGTGAAGATTTATTTTAGACTCTTATGGTCCGTATATATCTCACAATTTTCTCTATAAAGATAATGTCGCCATATCTTTAAGGTAAACACTACCGCGGCTAGTTCCAGATCATGAGTAGGGTAAACTTTCTTATAATCCTTTAACTGCCTTGATGCATACGCAATGACTTTGCCATGCTGCATGAGCACGCAGCCAAGTCCTCTATGCGAAGCAACGCTATAAGCTATAAAATTTCATGTGTCATCTGGTAATGACAAAACAGGCGCTTCACTTAACCTCTTCTTCAGTTCTTAAAAACTGTCTTGGCATTTCTCAGTCCACGCGTATTTCACTGTCTTCCTTGTCAAGTTAGTCAACGGCGTAGCTATCTTCAAAAAATTCTGGATGAATCTCCGATAGTAACCCGCTAACCCTAGGAAACTCCGTCCCTCAGTTGGCATTTTTGGTTGTTCCCAATTCATCACGGCTTCCACCTTCGCTGGATCTACTAAAATCCCTTCATGGTCAATGACATGTCCTAAGAACTATACCCTCTCTAGCCAAAATTCACACTTAGTGAACTTCGCATATAACTTCTCCTTCCTTAGTGTCTTCAACACTAATCTTAGGTGTTCAGCGTGATCTTCTGGCATCTTAGAATAGACTAGAATATCATCGATAAACACCACGACGAACTTGTCTAAATATTGTTTGAACACTCTGTTCATCATATCCATAAATGCAGCTGGTGCATTAGTCAATCCAAATGACATCACCAGAAACTCGTAATGACCATAACAAATCCTGAATGTCATCTTTGGTACGTCCTCCTTCCTAACCTTCAACTAGTGATACCCCATCCGTAAATCTATTTTAGAAAAATACTTTGCCCCTTTGAACTGATCAAAAAGATCATCGATCCTGGGCAATGGGTATTTATTCTTTATTATTAACTTGTTCAACTCTCGGTAGTCGATATAAAGTCTTAACGATCCGTCCTTCTTCTTGACAAACAGTACCGGTGCTCCCCATGGCAAAACACTAGGTTGAATCTACTTCTTGTCCAATAGTTCTTGTAACTGTATCATTAACTCCTTCATCTCCACTGGCGCCATACGATACGGTACCCTAAAAATTGGTGCCGCTCCTGGCACAATATCTATTACAAACTCGGTCTCCCTATCCAGTGGAAGACCGGATAATTCTCTTGGAAATACATTCGCGAATTCACTCACTATAGGTATTTATTCCATGGTCACTTCCACTCTCTGGGTATCAACTACATGGCACAGATAACCTACACGCCCCTTCCTCAATAATTTCCTAGTCTGTATCATCGTAAGACAACACGAACGCCCCAGCGATTTATTACCATAAAATACTACCTGAGGTTGTCTCAACGTTCTAATATTCACACATTTCTTCTGACAATCTATAATTGCCCCATGGTTAACCAACCAATCCATTCTGAGAATTACATCGAATTCTCTTAACTTTATCGGTATCAGATCTACCGATAATTTACAACCCCGTATATCTACGCAACAACTCCTATGAATATCTTCAACAGGAAATATCTCTTCATTTGTTACCTTAATATTTAAAGGTATTGGTAAATTTTCAGGAAGTAATCCTAATCATCTAGCAAAATTACATGCTATAAACGAACAAGTAGCACCCGAATCAAACAAAACGTACGCATTTATGTCGTTGATCGGAATAATACATGCGACTACGTCCCCTGATGTAACTGCATCTTGGACTGTCATATTAAAGGTGCGGCCCATCGACCTACCCGGTTGCACTGGACCACCAATAGCTAACTTACCGCTATTAGCGCCCTTATTTCCGCCCGTCCCCTTCTTTGGGCAGTTCTTTGCCATGTGGTCAGTTGACCCACATACAAAGCATTCGTGGTTCTTCTTCGGACTTGGACAGTTAGGCGAAATGTACCCCTCCTATCCACAATTGTAGCATACGGTCTTCCCCTTGAGACAGACTCCTAAGTGAGTCTTCCCACAGGTCTTGCAAGCCTCCATCCTCCTTTTTGGTTCTCCTTGCTTCACTCTGGTATTCCTAGAGTTGAACACTTTCCGCTTCTGTCCCTCGCCACTCCCACTGGCTCCTTCAATCTTTACTACCCCATCAACCTTCCCCTTATTCTTCTTGTCATTGTGGTACTGGCCTAGAGCCTCGCTACCACCTTCGCCGATTATTGCCTTCTCTAAAATGGTCCCAAACGAAGTACTTTGGAACATAGATATGTGGTTATAGAGCCAGGGTTTCAAGCCCTGCTCGAACCGTCGCACCTTCCGAACCTCGGTGTCCACTTGGTGTGGAGCAAACCTCGCCAATTCATTAAACTTGGCAGCATATTGGGGAACCGTCATATCCCCTTATTTCAATTCAAGAAACCTCATCTCCATTCTCCCTTGCATACTTGTGGGAAAATAGTTCTCGAAGAATATCTCCTTGAACCTCACCTATGTTATATTCTCAACACCGGTCCTAGCCTGATTGGCCTTCCACCAAAAGTTGGCCTCTCCCTTCATCATGTAGGTTGCAAAGGCAACCTTCTGACCCTCATCGATATTTGCTATGACAAATGCCTTCTCGATTTCTTTTACCCACGTTTAGGCTGCGATAGGGTCCATAGTTCCTTTGAACTCCGACGGAACCACGCTCTTGAAATCCTTAAACGTAGTAGCTCGTACTACTCCAGGATTTACGAGGATGTTAGCCCCATTTCTATTAAATGCGACTGTTAAAAGATTAACAAACTCCTGCATTGGGTTAACCAGACCTCCCTCCGGTTGATTTACGTTAGTGGCTTGATTACGTGGTCCTCTTCTTGGCGGCATTTTGTTGTTACAATAAACAACACATTTTGTTATTATTTATTTCCCATAAGTTAGTCATTATTCAAGATTAAACAATAACTTCAACATCCATTACTCAATATGTTCCAAAAAAGGCTTATATTGATTCATTCATTGTAGTATAATACTACATTGTTTACATTACATAGCCCAAGCTGATTACAATACTATCCCACTATTGCTTTCCAAAATTTGGGATTTACAAAAGACTACCCTTTGATATACAAAAGAGGGTTTTACGTCACTACTAGATACACAATATTTACATATCTAACTACTCTAGCCACTACTAGGTTACATCTGCCTTAAGGTATTATCAAAATCTGCCTTGGCGAGACCGACGATAACATCACGGCTGATAGTATGCCGTGTCTGCCCTGCTTCTACGGGATAACCAGCTACCTGCTGCTGGAAGTCCGCATGAGAACTCCTATGAATATAGGACATTCTCCCTATCTTCTGCTTCTTGTCCTTTAGCTCCCCCCTGAGCTCAAAGACCTCCTGTTTCAGCTCATGGACCTTGTCCTTGGCTAAAACCCTCTCATCATGCTCCTGTTCCCACATTGACTCCACATCTGTCTTATCCTCCAAGACAGCCTAGAGCTCTGCTTTTAGCTCCTTCACCACCTGACAGTAATGGAGATTTCTATCCAATACTGTCATAAACAATGACATCATTGACTCCCCCGGAGCCATCTCTGCTGCTATTGCTACTGGGTTAAAGGACATTGCCTCCACCTCTTCTTCTAACATGTCGTCGAACACAGACATAAGGTCTAGGCTCTCTAAGTCTCCAGACTCAACAACTACAACTTCGGGCTCTGCTGCTACGGGGTTCGGTATAATCTCTATCTGACTAACCGATTCTTCACTGACTACCTGTACGTCTCTATACATTCCATTTTCTCCTGGCATCTACAACAACAAAAATAAGTTTGAATAGTACGTGTCAGTAGAATAATAAAAACACATAACATATATAATCCATTTTTATAGGCTTAATTTCCATCTCTTATTTCTCTGACTTTTCTTAAGGTTATGACTTAAGGTTCAAATCACCCGCTTAAGTTGTATAACCTACGGCTTTGTTACCAACCTGTGACGCCCCCAAATCCGGTTATCTTCCAACCCAACATATGGTACTACACGGTGCTACAGTTCACACAAACATTCAATTGAAATGTCTCAAAAGAACGAATATGTCTTATATATATTCTAAAAAAATATTACCATTTCCCAGGTTCTTTATAACCGTTACATTTGTTCTTGTCATATCAAATATTATCATTATAAACTTATACTATTACATAGGTAATCTATGGGTTCGCCTTAGCCTTCCCTTTATCCTTGTCGGATCCTTCGATCTGTTCGGTCTTAGCTGCATTCATATGGTTCAAGCAAGAGTGAGCCTAACTAGCTCAGAAAGTACAATAATTCTAATAAAAGTAACATGCTTGAAACATAGGAATAGTATATCTTCAATAACTGAACAATAGTTATGAAGAACTATTGATAATTCAAAATAGCACTTCTTTTCCATCAAAACGTTTTACAATGACAATATTTAGCAAAACATTAATTCCGGTCCAAGACCATGAGCATTTCATAAGTTTTTTGAAAAGAACATCCCGGCACTAAGTCCGTAAGTCTGACATAGTACTCTATGTTGATCAACACTACATTAATTAAACATATGTACGTTTAAGTTGTGGCAACCTCACGTGCTTGTCGTTTGACGATAAAATATTTTAGCATACTCAGTCTTCATTTGAAAATCACACCAACATAGTTTGGTAAAACATTGACAATACTTTGATAGATTATAAGAAATCTAACATATTGTAAGTCTAGTCGAAAGAATTGGCTTTGACTTCATCAGTCATTAGTTCATGCGTAAGAATACATGAATCACAAAGCTTGTCCAGATTGAACTGAAATAAGGGTTAGAACACTTGCCTTCAGCGTCTGCTACTGTTATTACACATGCACTTTAAGTCTTTAAGGTCTCTACAGTAGGTGATAATATCACATAACAAATTAGGTCATGAATAAACATACATAGTTCCTAACGAATCTTACCCTCCTTCTCAATTTAATTATGACTTAGATTTGTTATTATTGGTTCCGGTGTTTCGTTACGTCGTTCTTACGTTCACATGTAATTGACTTACTTCAACCTTTAGTTACCACATACTTAAGGTTTAACAATATCTTAACAATGTTACTTTATGTTTATTAAGTTTATACTACTTCATTATCTTCCTTTTTATCTTCATAATCATTCATCTCTATGTAAACCCTAAGGCTTGCGCTGTGGCGCCAGCTTTCCCTCTTGGACTCGCGGCGCGGGTTAGCAGTGCTCAAGTCCCAGCTTCGGCGCTACGGCGCCACTTGCCCTTCACTGTGACGCACTACAGCGGCCTCGCGTTATGGCGCGAGCCTTTGTTCTTGGAGTCGTGTTGCGGCACAGACTCTATGCCACAGAAAATTTTGACAGATTTTCTACTTAGTGAGATTCACGGGCTTGTAACTTCTTCGTTATAAGTCCGAATTGGCTTGTTCAAAAGTCATTAGTTCACAAATCACATACTCTACATGTTCATGCAAGAATTTTATATTTTTTACATTGTTAACTCAAAATACACCTATTGGTTCATTTTTAACAAAAACGATAAACGTTCGTGAACGTTCAACACTTGTTTCTTCGTTCTAAGTCAGAATCTGGTCATTTTTGAGTTCGTAACTCTATAATGTCAAATAAGACGTGTCTCCATCGAAAACTAACATTTTCGAGCTTAATAACAAAATTTGAATTCCATTCTGAGAATTTCACGAATTTGACGATTATCGTCCAATCGTGTGAATTCCAGCATAACCTCGTTTCTTATGATTTGTTCATTGTTTCAAATTGATTCAATTCATCATATAGACATCTCAACCTACACATTACAACAACTTATTTTCATGTTAAGTTATGGCTTATTCTTCATGAGTTTATAACTTGTCAAAGTATAAACTACTTATAGTTTCAATTCTCATGACTTATGATAGTTTAAGTCCTTTAGCCAACATTCTTACATCTTATTAACATACTAACTTCATTCATGTAAATAGGTTACAAGTTCATCATAAGTTCATAACTTATTTAGGTTTGAACTACTTACTCATGACTTATACGGCTTAAGTCCATTAATTATCCAATTCCTTTACTTCTTAACATACATGAACCATCATTCAACCCTTTTCTATCAAGCTACTATGGAAGAGTTGGAAGATTATGACATAGGAGGCTTACCCTTGATGATCTTTTGACTCTTTCTTGTTCTTACTTCTTGCTTCAAAGTCTAACTTTTGCTAACTTATTATCTCTAACCAATAAGCATTTAACTTGTTGGAAGTTGTTGGATGAAAAAGAACAAGCAAATAATGAAATCCAAAGCTTGGTATTTATAGGATTTCTTAAGTTAGGGCATTATGGACAAAAGCCAAATCCCACCTCCTTTGTAACCTCCTTACTATTCATTTCTTAGCACTTAAGTTAGCTTGCTAACCACAACTTTTACTTGGTCAATACACTTGTTTCTTGGCCACCACAACACTTATCTAATACTTGGGCACCAAGATCACCCATGGGTTACCCCATGGATCACCCTAGTCCAATGGATCATAGCTTGGGCTTAGGTTTAATTAGCTTAGCTTATTCATTTGGGCTTGCATTAAATTACTTAGGACTTTACCATAACAACCACTTGGGCCTTAATATTACATAATCTTGGGCTTGCACATTAACTTCTATTAGACTTTACAAATTGCTTTACAATCCTACACAATCCACAAGTTCATTTATAATTGGCATAAAGCCTTAAGACGTATTCTATACGTATAATTCTCGTATTCTTACTCGTATACTAATTCATAATATACGATATTCCATTATTCATACATACTCGTATAAAACTTCGTATCATACTCGTATTCATTTCCTCGTACAATACCTAAGTATCATACGATCATTACATTAACTTCTAACGCTTGATTTTTCCTAATGTTTCTCAAATTAAGTCCGCATGAGAAATATTACGTTTTTCATACTTGAATTATTATTACATAATCCATCTCACCTCGACAATTTATCGTTACGTATTTCTCGGAAGTTCAAAAATAATTCCCGAGCGAAAATCGATGAATAGTATTTTTCGGAAAATTTCTCGGAAAGCTTTTATTTTCGTTTTGAAAATTCAAACACTTTAATTCCTTCACGTAGTTAAAATACTACGACTTTTTGATGTATCTAGGTTATAGAATGACATTCATCTTACTAACACATAATAATAACAAATAATATAATTTTATTCATTATTAAATCAAATAAATTGTTTTACAAATTGTTCGATTTTCTGGGGCGTTACAGTTTCCACTTGGTTCACCTCTCCTATTATCTTGGTCATGATTACCACCGAAGTGGTTACCATTTCTGGCATGATAGTTTCCTCCACGTTGGTTATCACTGCTCCGATGACTGTTGCCACTGGTACAACGATTATCGTGTTGTCGATTATTGTCTTTTGGTTAAACTGAATCATTATCTCGGTCCAATAATTGAGCCATATTCACAACATCTGAATACAAACAAAGTTTATGAGAAATGAGGTATTGACGAATTTCAGGTTTCAAACCTCTCAAAAATATTTGTGTCATTCGCTCCTCATTATCCACCAAATGGGATGCAAACCTGGATAACTTCGCAAACTTAGTCTCGTATTGTGATACAGTCATATTGTTCTATTCCAGTTTGATGAATTCCACCTCCTGCATATGACGGATACTTTGACGCCCCCAAAATAGGACCACACGACCCATTCTGAGTCGCCAGATATCATACTATAAAAAAATCAAATACAAACTTCATTTATACAACTGTTGAACTGTCGTCCAGAATACGACCACAGTTAAACTGTGAGTTTTAATACAAATGTATGTAACTCTCATGGTGCCTCGACCACAACCTGACAATGGTACTTTACATAAAAGTACAGTCAAAAACTGTTTTAGAAATTAAAATCTTTGGAAAGTGCTCAAGGAAACCTTCGTACATGGGAGGCCATGCGTCTAGGTTATGATAGATATCATATGTCCTTAGAATTATCCTTGGTTGACCCAATAGACCCCAAAGAAAAATGAGAAGATTACTATCATCTTCTTTCCAATGGTGAGTCTTCTCTCGACATATAATTATCTCCGTTGTCTCTAAGTTAAAATTATATTTCAAATAAACTCTAAGATTATATAGGTAGTGCTCGTAGATATACTCAGCAAGTGGATGTGCACAACCCTGTCTTATGATAACACGAGGTAGTATGTCATTAGACATCTTGTATAATGGTGGCAAAACACCCTTCCAAAGTTGGGTTCACCTCACTCTATTCGATTCACCGAAATTAAATATCAAATGACGTATACATATGACACGCTTATCTAAAGTTCTCAATAAAATTATTTTCATACTATTTAGGGAGAATCTCAACAGCTATAGACCATCGTTCTAATCCTCTTAATACCCCGCTCGACCCAGCTACACTGTTATTACCTGAAAGGAATTGTTAAACAAAAGGGTGAGCACAACTAGCCCAGTAAAGAATATCATGACTAAAGATAATTAAATTATCAATAGCTTTCATCAATAATAAATCAGAGATTTAGAACATATGGTAGATGATAAAACTTTTCAACCATAGTTGCAGCGGAACGAGCAATCCATTAAAAGAGTCAAATAGACCATAAGGTCTATTATCTTCTCCATATTAAAAGTCCACCAATAATGTTTTATCCTTGTAACATCAATCAACAGTTCCTGTCCACAATCATATGAATAACTCATAATCATAATTGTGATTATAAATTCCTCTTCGCACCCAGGACGAAGATAATTTTCATCACCTATCTTCACCTGAAACATCAAAAAACATGGTTATACCAAATCACAATTTCTGCTCATAATCATACTAATAAATTCATCTTTGGACTACGACCAAGATATTCATTAACAATTCATCTTTGCACTACAGGCCAAAGACATACAACTGTATTTTAAAACAGTTAAGTAGAGCATGATATCTACTATCTTTTATGAATTAAAAGTGTATAATCAATATTTTATAGCTGAGACTCAGCTTAATAAATAATCCACATCATCGAATCATCCCTACATTACGGCCAAGGATATTCATGTAATCATTAATGGTCATGATTATACCGAATAATTCTTGGTTATAATCATACCAATAACTGTCCATCAATGCACTACGGGCTAATGAGGACTTTTACCACATCATCTATAATATTACAGGTCATGATTATACCGAATGATCCCTGGTCATAATCATACCAATAAACAATTCATCTATGAACATAAGCCAAAGATATTCATCAATCAATAGTTCATCTTTGCACGTAATCCAAAGATATACAACTGTAAAACCAATAATCAACAGTCCATCTTTGGACGTAAGCCAAAGATATACAACTGTAAAATCAATAATCAACAGTCCATCTTTGCACGTAAACTAAAGATATACAACTGTAAAACCAATAATCAACAGTCCATCTATGCATGTAAGCCAAAGATGACTTTCATTACAATATAAGCATACGGATGATGACAATGCTATAAGCATTAATCAAACGAAATCAAGGATAAATATTAAAGACTTTAAATTTATCCAAATATTATCAATCACTTAATAAATTAATAATCTAATATTATTAATATTATAATAATATTTTAATCACTTCTTAAACTTATAAACAATTTATTTTAATTGTTTACACTTTATCAAATAATGCATTTAATCATTCAAAATGCCATACTCATAAGATTTCATCACCAATGATCAAATCACTCTTCAAAAATCTGCATATACCTTATATAGGATTTCCAAGCCATAAACTCTTATTTACCAATTTTTCAACTTCACATAACATATTTAATTCATATGTTCGTAACTAAACCATTTTTATAAAAAATACCAAATCAGTCCCAAAAATTATTTATTTATGGAAATTAGCAGAATATAGTCCCATATTGAACATATATTTTTCTCAAAAATTTTAAAATTCATTTACTATTTTTCATATGGCCAAAACTGCCTAATATTTAGACATTTATCATAAATTATACTTTTGTCCAAAATTCTGAAATTTATAAGGTATACTCCTGTTATATATATGTACTCCCAATAAAAATTTTACAAATTTTAGAGTTAACCACAAGGAGTTATAAGGGTTTACTTTTAAAATAGTTTTTTCCTATAATATTCATAACTCTTTATCTATACATCCAAAAATCACCATTTTTGGACACAATCTAGAAAACTCATCAAATTATCATTTCAAAATTTTCCAGAATTTTGGAGGGTCAGAAAAATTACGAAACTGCAAATAGATTTTCACTCGCCATGCGGTAATCCACGTAGACATATCATTTCCACAATTTAATAAAGAATGAATACAAAGGATAATTCACCATGCATTTGGTAATCCACATAGACAGGTTATTCCAACAGAATAATAAAGAATGGAATAACAGAAGAATTCACCATGCATGCGATAGACCGCACAAACAGGTTATTCCAACAGAATAATAAATAATGGAACCAGGTCATGCGTCATCCGCACAGACAGGATATTCTAACAGAATAATAAAGAATGGAATAACAGAAGAATTCACCATGCATACGATAGACCGCACAGACAGGTTATTCCAACAGAATAATAAAGAATGGAACCAGGTCATGCGTAATCCGCACAGACAGGATATTCTAACAGAATAATAAAGAATGGAATAACAGAAGAATTCACCATGCATGCGATAGACCACACAAACAGGTTATTACAACATAATAATAAAGAATGGAACCAGGTCATGCGTAATCCGCACAGAGAGGATATTCTAACAAAATAATTAAGAATAGAATAACAGAAGAATTTTACCATGTATGCAGTACTTCGCATAGACAGGTTATTCCAACATAATAATAAAGAATGGAATAACAAAAAAATTTCACCATGTATGCGGTACTTCGCATATACAGGTTATTCCAACAGAATAATTAGGAATGGAATAACAATAGCTCTCTTCATGAATACGAAAGAAATAATATCCCTTACTATAATAATAATAATATCCCTTACCTTAGAAAGAAATTGGATACTGGAGTAGTGAAGTAGCAGAATACTTTTCTTCTTTCTCTCTATTGTTTATCTCTCTAGAGTTTCAGTGAATTCATAAGAAATAATAAAGGAATGAGCTTCTATTTATAGAAGAACTGAAAGTAGCTCTTGGTCTTAACGAAGGGTCAAAATGACTCTTGGTAATATTGAAGAGACAACTACTATTTATGAAGGGGCAATTAACTCTTGGAACACCGAAGAGACAAGTAACTCTTGAAAAACCGAAGAGACAAATAACTCTTGGAAAACCGAAAGGACAAGTAACTCTTGGAAAACCGAAGGAACAAATAACTCTTAGAAAATCGAAAGGACAAGTAACTCTTGGAAAACTAAAAAGACAAGTTACTATTAAAACTTTAAACCAACGATCCATATTGATTTACTATTATAATTTCAACCAACTATCTGAAAAATTATCACATCTTCTCATAGAATAATATTGTACTCAAAAATGATTTGGACTGAAAAGAAATATATTTTTCAGGTGAATAGTACCCCGTAAATAGTATTTTGGGAATAGTACCCCATGAATAGTATCCCGACACGAAAAGTATCCTAAATACCCGAGTGAACAATACTAGAGTGAATAGTAATCGGGTGAATAGTAACCCGTGAATAGTCCTCCGACGCGAAAAGTGCCCCGAATACCCGATTAGTCAATATAACCTCCAGACATCAATTATTATCGAAATAAATATCGATTTCTACTAACACTGATAATTCTCACACAATGGAACTATCAATTTCATTTTAATCAACACGAACTTATTCATCATTAATATTATAATTCACAATATTTAACAACCAGGTCGTTCCAAGGAAAGAGGGGGCTTTCCGATAAAGATTTCTCCTTATTGGCGCGCAATTAGGTGACCAAACCTCTCCTTGACAGAACTTCTAGACATTATTAATATTGCAAATAATAATATGAATAACTTTGCCGTCTCAATTATTGATTTAATAATATATCATATTATACAGATGATACTGTGACAATAATTGAATCAATAATATGAGAGATATGATGCAGCAATTACTGTAGAAATAATTGAGTATAACTGAGTGACTTCTCACGTAAACATCAATAATTAATACCGTGTGCTACTATGCAACCACGCGTATTACTGTACTTTTACTACCGGGTAGTTCAACAGTTTTAATGGTAACACTTCCGCCGTTATTTTTATAAAAAGATAATTCTGTCGTTTTCTAACTACGACAATACTTCCGTTGGGGGGTCCACCAATGATTATTTCGTCGTACGGATATTCTCCGACCAAAAAGAATAATATATATTAACTTGCTTACTTTGCACAATTTTCGCATATCACCATTAACTTTAATCCTTTTATCAATTTAACCATTTACTAAATAACATAATAATTATAAGAAAATTAAATACTTTCATTTCATAAAATTCGGGATCTCACAATTTCCCCTCCTTATAAAATTTTGCCCTCGAAATTTATGTACCTGATAGTTCGAAGAGATGAGAATACATTGCTTTCTTTTCGAATTGTACCTTCCCGGTTATATCCTCTGTATCATGATTTTTCCATTGCTCATCTCCTGTATTTCAGATATCATTCTAGAATATATCTTTAAAACAAAGGTCGATTGACATATCACAAATTGTCAAGTTATCAAGTAAAAATTTTGGCTTAGGTAAGTCACACACTAACGAAGTATATTACTCGTCTCTCCCCTCTTAGTTCTAGACTCATATCTCCGCCAGCGACCATATTTCTAAGCTCTGATACCATTTGTGACGCCCCCAAAATAGGTCCACACGACCCATTCTGAGTCGCCAGATATCATACTATAAAAAAATTAAATACAAACTTCATTTATACAACTGTTGAACTGTCGTGCAGAATACGACCACAGTTAAACTGTAAGTTTTAATACAAATGTATGTAACTCTCATCGTTCCTCGACCATAACCTTACAATGGTACTTTACATAAAAGTACAGTCAAAAACTGTTTTAGAAATTAAAATCTTTGGGAAGTGCTCAAGGAAACCTTCGTACATGGGAGGTCATGCGTCTAGGTTATGATAGATATCATATGCCCACAGAATTATTCTTGGTTGACCCAATAGACCCTAAAGAAAAATGAAAAGATTACTATCATCTTCTTTCCAATGGTGAGTCTTCTCTTGACATATAATTATTTCAAATAAACTCTATGATTATATAGGTAGTGCTCGTAGATATACTCAGCAAGTGGATGTACACAATCCTGTCTGATGATAACACGAGATTGTATGTCATTAGACATCTTGTATAATGGTGGCAAAACACCCTTCCAAAGTCGGGTTCACCTCACTCTATTCGATTCACCGAAATTAAATATCAAATGACGTATACATATTGTAAGACCCCAACTTATTAATGAATAAAATCAAATTTTCTCTAAATATTATTGTGAATAATAAGGGGTTAATTTGATATAATACTTTGGTTATGGGTGAAATGTGCAAATTTTGCAAAATAAGCAAGTGGTTATAAAATATTCATTTTGTCGGGGAATATTCGTTTGGTCGTGGAATATTCTTGCTGTCGGGGAATATTCGTACGACGGCACAGCCTTGTGTGGGCCCCATAACAGAAATCGATTGGATGAAGAAAACGACAAGTATAAGTTATTTATAAATAACGGCGTAGTTGTTACCGTTAATACTGTTGGAATACCCGGTGGTTAAAATACAGTAGCACACAGTATTGTACCAATTATTGATTCTTACGTAAGAAGGCACTACTCAATAATTGTTACAGTAGTTATTGTTCAATATTTTATGTTATTGATTCAATAATTGTTGCGTTGATATTTTATATTATTGTTGTTTCAATAATTGTTGCTGCGCAGTATTTTCTATTATCAGATCAATAATTCATATTATTTGAATAATATTATTAGATAACATTATTGGCAATGTCTAGAAAGTTCTGTCTAAAGAGAGGTTTGGTCATCTAATTGCGCGTCGGTAAGGAGAAATCCTTATTGGAAAGCCCCCTCTTTCCTGGGAACGGCCTGGTTGTCATAAATATGATTCTGTAATATTATTTGTGAATAATTAATTATTGATTCATATGATAAGGAAATATTTATTTTATGTGGATATAAATGAGGGATATATTTTTGTGGTTAAAAATGAAGGAGTTAATGTTGAGGTTTTTATCAGTATTTTTGTCGGAATGGAGGTATTAAAAATCAGGGTTTTGAGATATTTTGCGGGGGTTATAATTTTTAATCCGACCGTTGGATCGTGGTAATTTTTGGATATGTTATACATATATAAGTTGAGTATATGTCCACAAATTTTGAACCGTTAAAAATGAACGTATGATTTATTATGAATTTTACGAGATGACTGGTTCAGAAATTGTTGAATTTTCGGAGTTTATCATTTTGATGGAAAATTCTAGAATTGGTGGGCCCCACTCTTGGTTGGTGAAGAAATGTGCTGAGATTTTTATTCAAATGTGGTGGGTGGAAATAGTAGCAGGTAAAGCCATCAGGTTGCAGGTTAAGTCTGCTTCGGCGTGCTAACATTTTCCTATAAATAGAGGGCTAAGTTAGAATTGAAAATCACACCAGAAACAAGTTTTCTCTCTTTCTCTCTTTCTCTCTCTAGATTATTGAGTGTATTTTGTGAGTATTTAGATACTTTAAGAGTTTCTATTCATCAGAGCAAGTTTCTTTCAACCTTATACCGGTATTCCGACCAGAAGTACTGATATTTTGAGGTAAGGGATATTATTTTCTTCTTAATGATATTATTTTCTTCAATATCATTATGCTGAAATATTGATATGAACTTTTTATCAAATTTAGAACTTTTTGTGTTGGGGTTATTATTCACGTATACGTTACTATTCACGTATACGGCACTATTCACGAATACGGCACTATTCACCGAAAAATAAAATTTTCCCTTTTTGTCCAAGATGTCTATTATGGTTACTATCTTTGATTGTATCCATGTTTTGATCTTTATTTTTGAATTCTGCTTCACAATTGATTATTATGAAGTATTATTGATCTTGGATAAACTGTTATACGAATCCCTACTATTTGTCCTTCTGTCTCACTGGATTCGTTCTCTTTAAGATATTTGTCATCATCCTCAGTCCTAAATGATGATATTACTGAATATCTTTGGCCTGTAGTGCAAAGATGTATGATTACTTGATGAATATCTTTGGCCTGTAGTGCAAAAATGAACAGGTGTTGAGATGAACATGACTGACAGGTGATACAAATGAATATCTTTGGCCTGTAGTGCAAAGATGAATATTTGGATAAAGATGATTATTAATTGATGTTACAGGGATAAAATATTGATGATGGACTTTTAAATCTTAGAAGATAGTAGAATTCATTCTCTACTTGACTCTTCTAATGGTTTGTTGTTTCCGCTGCAGTTGTTGATCTAAAACTTGTTGTCGATTATATTCTATCAGATTTTTTCCTGTTGAATACTAATGATAATTTTTTGTATATTATCTTAGTCATAATATTCTTTACTGGGCTAGTTGAGCTCACCCTTTTCCTTTTTGTTCCATTTTTCTTCTCAGGAGGTGAGAACATAGCAGGATCTAGTCGGGGTATGGAGTGATGGTTCTAGAAAGATGTTTTAGCAGTCCTCACTATTTCTGTAAAATAGTGTTTGAATAATTATATTGAGGACTTATTTGAGTGTGGATATTGTCTAGAAGACAATATTTGTATTTAAACTCACAGTATGTGTTGTCGTATTTTGCACGACAATTGTATTATTGAAGTTGTAGTTTACTTTCTGTACCATGTATTTGGCGACTCAAAATGAGTGTTGTATACCTATTTTGGGGGCGTCACAGTTGGTATCAGAGCTTAGGGATATGATCCCTGGCTGAGATGTGAGACAAGAACTAGGAGGGGAGAGACGGGGAATTCCTTCGCTAGTATGACCTGACTTAAGTTTATTTGGTGTTTATTTGGTCGGTCAGAGTATAGGGATAATATATGACATGACTATTAACCCTTGTTTTATGGCAGTATTTAAGAATGGCAGCTGAGAACGTTAATAATGGAGTAAATCAGACCGTGGAGACACCTTTGATCACCACCCAGGGAAACGTGCAATAGGAAGGCAATATTCCTCCTGTAAACAACGTTACCGAGCAAACGATGAATGTTGGAATGTTTAGGAGCTTTTTGCAGTTCATGCAAAATCAGACGAGGGAGACTCGTGTGCAGAATACAGGTAGAAATGATAACAACGCGCAGTTTGTCACAGCCAAGCAGTTCAAAGAATTGGGACCACCAGAATTTAAGGAAAAGCCGGATCCGATCATAGCGGAAATGTGGGTCAAGCAAATTACCAAGATATTCGATATCTTGGGATGCACGGAGGAACAGAAGGTTCCATTCGCCACCTTTATGTTCCGCGGTGAGGCAGACTACTGGTGGGAGTCTGTGAAGCGTACCCAGCCTGACGCACTCAACATGTCCTGGGAAACATTTCAAAAACTGTTCAATGACAAGTACTTTCCTGAAAGTATTCGTCATATGAAGGAGGTGGAGTTTATCAGATTGGAACAAAACAACATGACGGTGTCCCAATACGAGGCGAAGTTTGCAGAGTTATCCAAGTTTGCACCTCATTTGGTCGAAAATGAGGAACGAATGACAAGGATGTTTCTGAGAGGTCTAAAACCCGAGATTCGGCAATATCTTATCTCTCATAAATATTTTTTATATTCAGATGTTGTAAATAAGGCTCAATTATTAGAGCGAGATAATGAGTATGTGCAACCGAGGGACCACAACCAGGGTCATACCGGTGGCGGCAGTCATCGAAGCAATGAAAACCAGCAGGGAGGAAAACATTCGGACAAAAGCGGTGACCACTCTGGTGGTAATCGTGGTCGTGATAATAGAAGGAGCGAGTCGGGAGGAGATTTCAAGAAGAGAAGGTATAACAATGATAACGTGAAGACGTCAGCACAAACATCAACTATTTCTAGGGGAGGAGAATGACCACCGGTCGTATGTTACAAATGTGGGAAAGAGGGACATATCAGCCCAAACTGCCCACAACAATCCAAGGTATATTATAACTGTGGAAAGGAGGGTCATATAGCTCGAGAGTGTTCTGTAGTAAAACCAAGTTCAGCGGGGATGGTGACTCCAAAAGTTGTCCCAGATAAGTCGAAATCAGCGGTTCCTAGAAGGGCGTTTGTCGTGACTGGCCAAAATGCGAGAAACCCGAACGAGGTGATCACGGGTAAGCTAATCTTGAATTCTTGCGAAGTTTATACTTTACTAGATACCGGTTCTACCCATTCTTTTATCTCTCCTGTTTGTGCTCAACGTTTAAACTTGACTCCGGAGAAATTGGACTTTAACTTATCTGTTGAAACTCCGTTGGGTGAAACCTTCGTTACATCTACAGTTTATAAATCTTGCATGATCCAAGTTGGCACTATCACATTACCTGTTGATCTTATCTCTTTAAAGATACTTGCTTTTGATGTGATTTTAGGAATTGATTGGTTAACCACTCATCATGCTAAAATTGATTGTTTTCGTAAGGTTGTTAGTTTTCATATTCCAAACCAACCTGTCATACGAATTCAAACTACTAAACTACTAAAATCAGTCACTGTCATATCAAGCCACAAAGCAATTCGTTTATTAAAAAACGAATGTCAAGCTTTCTTAGCCCATATTATGGATTTGAACAAAAACAAGTCAGATTTGAATAATATTTCTATTGTTAGATAATTTCCCGATGTATTTCCTAAAGAACTTCCTGGTCTACCCCCAGAACGTGAAGTTGAATTCTTTATTGACCTTGAACCCGGTACAAAGTCCATTTCTAAAACCCCATATCGAATGGCTCCTATTGAACTTCAGGAGTTAAAAGTCCAACTACAGGAGTTGTTGGACATCGGTTTTATTCGTCCTAGTACGTCTCCTTAGGGTGCTCCTGTTTTATTCGTAAAGAAAAAAGACGGGAGTATGCGACTTTGTATTGACTATCAAGAATTGAACCATGTCACCATCAAGAATAGGTATCCGCTACCTCGCATTGATGACCTGTTCGACCAGTTACAAGAAACACAATTTTTTTCAAAGATCGACCTTCGTTCTGGATATCATCAGCTGAAGATTAAAACTGAGGATATTCCAAAGACTGCCTTCAGAACTCGGTACGGGCATTATGAATTCTTAGTCATGTCTTTTGGATTGACTAATGCTCCTGCTGCCTTCATGGATATGATGAAACGTGTATTTAAAGAATATTTAGATCAGTTCGTTGTTGTCTTTATTGATGACATCCTCATCTATTCCAAAAGCCGTGAAGATCATGAGCGCCATTTGAAGCTGGTACTGCAAAGGCTTCGTGAAAACAAGATTTATGCCGAACTGAAGAAATGCGAGTTCTAGCTTGAGGAAGTAGCATTCCTTGGGCACGTGGTGTCAAAATATGGAGTATCTGTCGACCCGGCGAAGATTGAAGCCATACAAAGTTGGGAGCAACCGAAGTCGGTAACCGAAGTACGTAGCTTTCTGGGCTTAGCTGGTTATTATCGAAGATTTGTGGAAGGATTTTCTCGAATCGCTACTCCGTTAACTCAGCTGACTCAAAAGGATACAAAATTCGTATGGAGTGAGAAATACGAGAAGAGTTTCTAAGAACTCAAGAGGAGACTCATTTCGGCACCTGTTCTGACAATACCATCTGGTTCGGATGGATTTGTTATCTACAGCGATGCTTCAGGCAAAGGGTTAGGATGTGTTCTCATGCAACATGGGAAAGTTATAGCCTATGCCTCACGACAACTCAAAGAATATGAGAGGAATTATCCTACTCATGATTTGGAGTTGGCAGCAGTCGTTTTTTCGTTGAAGATCTGGAGACACTACCTGTATGGGGAGAAAGTGGAGATCTATACAGATCATAAAAGCCTCAAATATTTCTTCACCCAAAAGGAACTCAACATGCGGCAGCGACGTTGGCTCGAGCTGTTGAAAGATTACGATCATACCATCCAATATCATCCTGGAAAAGCAAACGTAGTAGCCGACGCATTGAGTAGAAGATCATATGCGGGTACGAGTGCAATGTTGTTAACACAAAGGCCCATTTTATATGACTTGCAAAGGATGGAGATAGAGATGAAGGCTCCAAGTACCCACATGATGATATCAAATATACGAGTAGAACCGACTTTAATCGATAAGGTTAAAGCTGCTCAAGCTACGGACATGGAGCTAATGCGTATGAAGAAGAAAGTGCAAGAAGGTGCTATTCCAGAAGCAAGAATCGATGAAGAAGGAATACTTCGAGTCAACTCCAGACTTTGTGTTCCTAACGATTTTGACTTGAAGCATAGAATAATGATGGAGGCACACAACACACCGTTTGCAATCCATCCTGGGAGTACCAAAATGTATCATGATCTTCGACATACATTTTGGTGGAGCAATATGAAAAGAGAGATCGCGGAGTTTATCTCGAGATGTTTAACTTGTCAACGTGTAAAAGCGGAGCATCAAGTACCAAAGGGTCCATTGCAACCACTTGAGATTCTGAAATGGAAGTGGAAACACATTACTATGGATTTTGTTACGGGTCTTCCCAAGGTTTCTCAAGGCATAGATGCGATTTGGGTTATTGTTGATAGATTAACCAAGTCCGCTCATTTCTTGCCGATACGTGAGACTTATTCCCTTGAACGTCTTGCTAGTATGTACGTGAATGAGATTGTGAGATTGCATGGCATGCCAGTATCCATAGTTTCGAATCATGACCCAAGATTCACTTCACGATTTTGGGTTAGCTTGCAGAAAGCTATGGGCACGGATTTACGATTCAGTTCGACATACCATCCTCAAACGGACAGACAATCAGAGAGGACTATTCAAACTCTTGAAGATCTATTAAGACTTTGTGTCCTAGATCTCAAAGGGAGTTGGAATAAGTACCTACCATTGGTGGAATTCTCCTACAACAACAGTTATCAAGCGAGCATAGGTGTGGCTCCATTCGAGGCGTTGTATGGAAGAAAATGCCGTTCTCCAGTATGCTGGGACGAGGTGGGTGAAGCAACATTGTTGGGACCATAGTTGGTACGCATTACTACAGAGAAGATCCAAACGATTTGACAACGTATACAAACGGCACAGGATCGACAAAAGAGTTATGCGGATCTTCATCGGAAGGACGTGGAATTTAATATTGGGGATCATATATTATTACGTGTTGCACCATGGAAGGGAGTTACAAGATTTGAGAAGAGAGGAAAGCTCAATCCAAGATTTGTTGGTCCATTTGAGATTCTTGAGCGAATAGGAAATGTGGCATATAGACTCGCATTACCTCCAAGCATGTCTCGTGTTCATAATGTTTTTCACATATCTATGTTTCGTAAATATGTTAAAGACCCGAACCACATTATTGAGTTAGAACCAGACGAGATAGCTGAAGATTTAACGTACGAGGAGGTACCTGTTAAGATCTTGGATAGGAAAGAGCATGTCCTACGCACGAAGGTTATACCACAAGTTAAGGTTTTGTGGAGAAACCATGCTATTGAAGAAATGACCTGGGAGTTGGAATAAGAAATGAAAGCGAGGTATCCTCACCTTTTTGAAACATCAAGTACGTACGTCAATTTCGAGGACGAAATTTTATAAGGAGGGGAGGTTCTAAGACCCCAACTTATTAATGAATAAAATCAAATTTTTTCTAAATATTATTGTGAATAATAAGGGGTTAATTTGATATAATACTTTGGTTATGGGTGAAATGTGCAAATTTTATAAAATAAGCAAGTGGTTATAAAATATTCATTTTGTCGGGGAATATTCGTTTGGTCGTGGAATATTCTTGCTGTCGGGGAATATTCGTACGACGGCGCAGCCTTGTGTGGGCCCCATAACAAAAAGCGATTGGATGAAGAAAACGACAAGTATAAGTTATTTATAAATAACGGCGTAGTTGTTACCATTAATACTGTTGGAATACCCAGTGGTTAAAATACAGTAGCACACGGTATTGCACCAATTATTGATTCTTACGTAAGAAGGCACTACTCAATAATTGTTACAGTAGTTATTGTTCAATATTTTATTTTATTGATTCAATAATTGTTACGTTGATATTTTATATTATTATTATTTCAATAATTGTTGCTGCACAGTATTTTCCATTATCAGATCAATAATTCATATTATTTGAATAATATTATTAGATAACATTATTAGCAATGTCTAGAAAGTTCTGTCTAAGGAGAGGTTTGGTCATCTAATTGCGCGCTAGTAAGGAGAAATCCTTATTGGAAAGCCCCCTCTTTCCTGGGAACGGCCTGGTTGTCATAAATATGATTCTGTAATATTATTTGTGAATAATTAATTATTGATTCATATGATAAGGAAATATTTATTTTATGTGGATATAAATGAGGGATATATTTTTGTGGTTAAAAATGAAGGAGTTAATGTTGAGGTTTTTATCAGTATTTTTGTCGGAATGGAGGTATTAAAAATCAGGGTTTTTGAGATATTTTGCGGGGGTTATAATTTTTAATCCGACCGTTGGATCGTGGTAATTTTTGGATATGTTATACATATATAAGTTGAGTATATGTCCACAAATTTTGAACCGTTAAAAATGAACGTATGATTTATTATGAATTTTACGAGATGACTGGTTTAGAAATTGTTGAATTTTCGGAGTTTATCATTTTGATAGAAAATTCTAGAATTGTTGGGCCCCACTCTTGGCTGGTGAAGAAATGTGCTGAGATTTTTATTCAAATGTGGTGGATGGAAATAGTAGCAGGTAAAGCCATCAGGTTGCAGGTTAAGTCTGCTTCGGCGTGTTAACATTTTTCTATAAATAGAGGGCTAAGTTAGAATTGAAAATCACACCAGAAATAAGTTTTCTCTCTTTCTCTCTCTAGATTATTGAGTGTATTTTGTGAGTATTTAGATACTTTGAGAGTTTTTATTCATTAGAGCAAGTTTCTTTCAGCCTTATACCGGTATTCCGACCAGAAGTACTGATATTTTGAGGTACGGGATATTATTTTTTTCTTAATGATATTATTTTCTTCAATATCATTATGCTAAAATATTGATATAAACTTTTTATTAAATTTAGAACTTTTTGTGTTGGGGTTATTATTCACGTATACGTTACTATTTACGTATACGGCACTATTCACGAATACGGCACTATTCACCGAAAAATAAAATTTTCTCTTTTTGTCCAAGATGTCTATTATGGTTACTATCTTTGATTGTATCCATGTTTTGATCTTTATTTTTGAATTCTGCTTCACAATTAATTATTATGAAGTACTATTGATCTTGGATAAACTGTTATACGAATCCCTACTATTTGTCCTTCTGTCTCACTGGATTCGTTCTCTTTAAGATATTTTTCATCATCCTTAGTCCTAAATGATGATATTACTGAATATCTTTGGCCTGTAGTGCAAAGATGTATGATTACTTGATGAATATCTTTGGCCTGTAGTGCAAAGATGAACAGGTGTTGAGATGAACATGACTGACAGGTGATACAAATGAATATCTTTGGCCTGTAGTGCAAAGATGAATATTTGGATAAAGATGATTATTAATTGATGTTACAAGGATAAAATATTGATGATGGACTTTTAAATCTTAGAAGATAGTAGAATTCAATGTTGTCATCTCCTCTAGATTATACTCTGGGTAATTTCTCCCAAACCCAATTTCTACTTTTACGTATTTAAGTTTTTATACAAATGGTTTTCAAGTACTGTAAAGTTTTATGATGGGAATTTGTAAGGCTTATGTGATTATATGGGTTAAGATGTTATCAAATCATATTTAATTATATACATTATGTAAACCATATCATCAGCATCATAAAACATGTCGTTATACGATGACTTATTATTTCAAAATATACAGAGTTTGGGTTTTGGCCATATGGCCTTATACGTGATTTTAGTATGTTAAACATAAAGGTTTTCGTAAAATTTACACCCTTATAGTATTATGCATGTCGATATGAAGAGACCAAAGTTTAAATAAACGAATTCGGTGTTATAACGAATCCGTAGTGACAATTTTCATGTTTTATTTTCAAAACCTCCAAGAACATCAAAGTCAGTGAAATTCACATGCTTTAAATCCGTTATTAAGTGTTTAATTTGGTTAAAATTACTTTATAAATGTTGGATATTGTTTATGCATAAATTATAGCATGTGGGTATGTGCAAATTGGTGAAATTAGTGTTTAAAAAGTGTTGATTTCGCTGAATTCTGTGTTCGTCGCGAACTGGAAATTCAGAGTCTGGGGTTTCGCGCCGCGGCGCCAACTCCCAGTTCATTTCTCGCACCGCAGTGCCAAGTACCAGGCCGCAGCGCCACTTAGCAGAATGTCCAGAAAATATTTTTTTTAGCATTCAAGTATGGAAAGGTGTTAGCAACTTAGTCTAATGATTATAAAAATTTGTTAGGCATATTATGATATGTTAAATTAAATTCTTAGCACATCCATAACATAATTGCTTGTGGATCGAATTAATGAATGCATAATTAGCTTGTTATTCATGAGGTATAAATTATGTGACAAAGGGGTAAATTAACCAAGTATAGTCAATAATCAAAGTAGACAAAGAGAATGAGTTTATGATGATTAGTTAAGTTATAATTAACTACTATTGTAGATGTGAATGGTATGTAGGATTAAATTCAAAGAACGTGCTTAGTTAAAGTGTAATCTACGCACGAGGCAAGTTTTCTAACCCTACTTGTCATTATTGTTCAAGTTTATTATTTACCACGAGTAAATTATCATTACTATTATTCAAGTTCAAATGTTATATTAAAGATTGATTATCTTTTCAAAGCATGATTCAGTTATACAATAATTGTCATATTGTATATTTTTTTTGAGATTATTATTCAAATTGAATATCATTATTGTTGAACCTTATTAGACTAGTGAACCCTTAATGATTCAACTAGTCCATAGTTGATGAGCGTTCTAAATTTCAGAACCCTTGATGAATTATCCAAACCAAACTTCCTTTGGTGCGGACTCGAATGTTAAACTGAGATGAACAACCCGGTATAGGGGATTATTTACACTTTAGCGTTGAGATATTGTGCACAGTATGGTACTAAGGGCTGATCTCCCTAAGTACGAGAAGAAGGTTCATAGTCTTATGACTGTTAAAGGTTTCAAGTATAACTCTTGATAACCTAGGACATAGTTCAAGGTCTTATGACTCTCAGAAATCTTTTGATTCTTGTTATTCATTCTTGATTCAAAAGTTGAGCTTTATTTCAGATGTCTTTGATTCATTCGCATGTTATTATACTGTTATTTCATTATTATACTTGTGGGCAATTGTGCTCACTCTTTCTTCATAATAACATTGCAGTTAAGAACGAAAGAACTGATGAACCTTCCATTAGTAAAGGCAAGGGCAAAGTTGGCAAGTGATGAAGACTTGTTGTTTATATATTGATGTATTTGTTTAAGACTTAAGTTAAAAATGTTATTTAAGACTTATTTGTTTATGATTCCGCACAGTTGTTTAAGGTTAGTTTAACCTGGAATTGTATTATTATTCAGATGTTGTAACCCTTTAAAGGGAGGATTTTATTTCTATTTATTGCATGGTTTGCATTTATTATGGGTAGATAGAAAGATGAAATTTGTACAGTGAACACCAAATCCCGTGGAATCGAAGTACCCGGATTTGGGGGTGTCACAATCGAATCATCCCTGCACTACGGCCAAGGATATTCATGTAATCATCAATGGTCATGATTATACCGAATAATCCCTGGTTATAATCATACCAATAACTATCCATCAATGCACTACGGGCCAATGAGGACTATTACCACATCATCTATAACATTACGGGTCATGATTATACTGAATGATCCCTGGTCATAATCATACCAATAAACAGTTCATCTATGCACATAAGCTAAAGATATTCATTAATCAATAGTTCATCTTTGCACGTAAGCCAAAGATATACAATTGTAAAAACCAATAATCAGCAGTCCATCTTTACACGTAAGCCAAAGATATACAACTGTAAAATCAATAATCAACAGTCCATCTTTGCACGTAAACCAAAGATATACAACTTTAAAACCAATAATCAACTGTCCATCTATACACGTAAGCCAAAGATGACTTTCATCACAATATAAGCATGAGGATGATGACAATGATATAAGCATTAATCAAACGAAATCAAGGATAAATATTAAAGACTTTAAATTTATCCAAATATTATCAATCACTTAATAAATTAATAATCTAATATTATAATAATATTTTAATCACTTCTTAAACTTATAAATAATTTATTTTAATTGTTTACACTTTACCAAACAATGCATTTAATCATTCAAAATGCCATACTCTCAAGATTTCATCACCAATGATCAAATCACTCATCAAAAATCTGCATATACCTTATATAGAATTTCCAAGCCATAAACTCTTATTTACCAATTTTTCAACTTCACATCCATATTTAATTCATATGTTCGTAACTAAATAATTTTTATGAAAAATACCAAATCAGTCCCAAAAATTATTCATTTTTGGAATTTAGCAGAATATAGTCCCATATTAAACATATATTTTTCTTGAAATTTTTAAAATTCATTTACTATTTTTCATATGGCCAAAACTGCCGAATATTTAGACATTTATCATAAATTGTACTTTTATCCAAAATTATGAAATTTACAAGGTATACTCCTGTTATATATATGTACTCCCAATAAAAATTTTACCAATTTTGGAGTTAACCACAAGAAGTTATAAGGGCTTACTTTTAAAATAGTTTTTTCCTATAAAATTCATAACTCCTAATCTATACATCCAAAAATTGCCATTTTTGGACACAATCTAGAAAACTCATCAAATTATCATTTTAAATTTTTCCAGAATTTTTTAGGGTCAGAAAAATTACGAAACTGCAAATGAATTTTTACTCGCCATGCGGTAATCCACGTAGACAGATCATTTCTACAATTTAATAAAGAATAAATACAAAGGATCATTCACCATGCATTTGATAATCCACATAGACAGGTTATTCTAACAGAATAATAAAGAATACAATAATAGAAGAATTCACCATACATGCGATAGACCGCACAAACAGGTTATTCCAACAGAATAATAAATAATGGAACCAGGTCATGCGTCATCCGCACAGACAGGATATTCCAACAGAAAAATAAAGAATGGAATAACATAAAAATTCACCATGCATGCAATAGACCGCACAGACAGGTTATTCCAACAGAATAATAAAGAATGTAACCAGGTCATGCGTAATCCGCACAGACAGGATATTCCAACAGAATAATAAAGAATGGAATAATAGAATAATTCACCATGCATGCGATAGACCGCACAGACAGGTTATTCCAACAAAATAATAAAGAATGGAACCAGGTCATGTGACAACTCGGAGAATCCGAATTGTCCAAAAATTAAGTTTAAAGAATTAGTTATTAATAAAATAAATTTTTATTAATAATATCGTACGATTGATATACGAAGAGAATACGAGAATACGAGAATGGAATGCGTAAAATACGATTAGTCTTAATGGACTTTGAATTCATGGACTTTGTATAATCCAATTGGACTTGGATTATGTCAAGCTCAATGATTTGTGAAATCAAGCCCAAGATAGGCCCAATAAGAATTAGGGTTAAGGCCCAAACCAAGAAAAGAAACCGCGGATCGAACCGATGGGTAAAAGGATGGGTAATAACCATGGGGCAACCCATGAATGACCCAAAGTGGTGGCCAAGTAAAGTACTTGGTGGCTAAGTTAATGTGGTGGCCAAATTAACTTAGGACTTAAGCCATGAATAGTAAGGAGGTTAAGGGGGGCGAAATGACTAAAATACCCCTAGCCTTGGAATTCTATAAATAGAAAGCTTATGTTCATTATTGTGGGATTTTGAAAATCTTATAACTTGAGAGAGAGAGAGAGAGAGAGCTCGGATCAAGAGGGAGAAGGAAGAGTTTAAGCATGAAGGCTCGGATCAAAAGTGATCGTGAAATAGAAAAGCTTGCAAATCGCCGGCTTTGTCTAGCGGAACAAAAATAAAGAAGAACGGTAATCCGACCCCTAGTTTCTTCTAATATATTTTTTTTAAGTTTCTATGTTCAAAAACATAACTTAATGAGAATAAGGAGTAAAAGAAGTTAGAAATGATTTTACATGGTTGAAATCATGAGAAAATGAAGAAATAAGAATTTGAAATTTAGTTTATAAATTTCTTAAGGAAGTATAAGATTCGTGAGGATTTTGAGCGATCCGAACGAATATTATGAACGAGTAGATGAAATAAGTAAGGAATGATATTTTATAACATCAAATTCTAAGAAAAACTAGAATCGTAATTCAAAATATCGATTAAAACGAAGAACGAACGAAGAACACGAAGAACGTTGTTGATGGACAAATTTAAAACCATCGTAGGATAATTGTTGTTGATGGAAAAGCTTAAAATCATCACGTATAAGTTAGTTGCATATTGCTTGGTTAGGAACGGTAGAAACGTTCATGAAGAACGGATTAAAACGTAGCTATAACGAAGTTATTACAAAATTTTCGTAAAAGATGAACGAGAATTAGGAAGTTAGTAAATGAACCCAAATGTGTAGGGTTTTATAAGAAAGTAAGAGAATATAGAGAATGTGATTCGTGGACTCAAGAACGATCGAGTTCCGAGTTCGGATGATCGACTTACGGACGAATGAGCAAAGAACGTTAAAAGCGTAAAAATGATCGAATGGTGTAGATTAAGAAAAATTGAATGGCAAGTTAACAGATTCAGAATGAAGTTCTGTTTAAGGGGTATTGAAGTACATAAGATAAGGAAGAGAATGGCTTTGGAACGATCTCGTTCTGAGTTATAACGAAGAAGTTATGAGATCGGGAAATAAGAGTCTCGAATCGGATTTAACACTTAGAATAATTTCTAGGGTTTAGAATTGGCGCCGCAGCGCCGGCTGAGCTTTAAGAAGTGGCACCGTAGCACGAGCTCAGAGCCTCAGGTACTGTTAGTTGGTGCCGCAGCGCGAGTGATAGCAAAGGGTTCGGCACCGCAGTGCCAGACCAAGGGAAGAGAGAGACGTAGGTCGTGCCGCAATGTGAGAGAAAGGAAAGGGCACGGCGCCACAGTGCCGGTGCAGGGCAAGGCCCAGAAATGAGACTTTATATGCTCAATTACTGGGGGATGTGCAAGAAAGAAATATGAACATATAGTTCACGTAACGTAACACTTAGGCATGTGAGTTAAACCTTTATTAAAGGTTGAACGAAAGGATTAAACGAGATTAAAAGATAGAGAATGTAAGCGCTAGATTATATAACCAATATCCGGGGACCGTAGTCGTGATGACCGAACGTGAAGGATTGCTATGATTGTGATTCCTTAGACATTGAGTGATGAAGGTAATGAATAACATTTCGATGTTATGTCATGGTGATGAGAGATAAGTGTAAAGCGTATAGACGCTGTGAACGCAGCGTTGTTGCGATGAACGATCGGTCTTAGTATACAAAGAACGGTATGGCTTCGACATTAAGAAAGAAGAATGAACATGGGGTTCATGGGCTGGATAACGAATGAAAGCGATTAAAACCTTGAGCAAAGGTTGAATGACAGATTAAGAGGCGAGCAACGTAAACATCGAATATGTAAATGATCCTCGTGAATCGTATTCGTGTCAGACGAACGTTCTAAGTATACAATGGTTGTATGACTTAGACGTTGATGAAGGTAGTAAGGAAGATATGATTTATCAAGGAAAGCCATAATGAATGGTAATGAGATTAATGGAAGTCTGAGGGTGAGTCAGATAGAGAATGTTAGAATGAAAGGTAAGCGTTAAACACTTTAACCAACGTAAGGGTTGAGTGTACGTGAATATTAAACGAGCAGAACCTACACTCCGTGTATGGTTTGACCGTAAGGTAATGAAGAAGTTGTTTAACCGTGAACGGTGAAGAAACTAAGTTGAAGACAATAACATATAACGTTAAGAAGCCGAGTTAGTAGTTTTAACTTGGATAACGTTCCGAGTCGAATGAACCAGATGTGGTAAGATATGAATAAGTTAATATGAAATGTTTAACGCTATGACCTCATAGTATTGACATGGAATGATCGTTCTGAGTATACACAAGACTGTATGACTTGGACGATAAAGAATGAATCCTGAGGTATGGCATTTAGTTGCCAGAAAGCCATAAGGAATAAGAAGTTGACTTAACGAACATTATAGTTTAATGGTTCGGATAAGTTAAGAGAAATTAGTTTGTGGTACAATCGTATCTTTGATGGTTGACATATGGGAGCTGGGCTAAACAATTCCTTCAGAGAGCGAAGGTATATACGAAACTAGCAACAAATCTAACTCACTATTATAGGCAGTGTAGATGAGACGGGAACTTGTTTGTTGGTTATTTGTGGGAAACCACTCAGAGTACCATATGGACTACTAGCAGAGAAGCGATGTATGCTGAGTCCTATAGAAGTTATAAGAGGAAGATAAGAATGTAAATCATCAAAAATGATGAACGTTATAAGTAACACATCTCCGTATGTCATGAAGTCGTAAGTCGGTAAAGAAAGTTAGTCGCGTAAGCTTAAATTATAAGAACGCGAACCTTAAGAAGTAAAGTTAAGTAAACCAATGCGTAAGTTAAGTATATGACTAATTGGTGTACGTGTTATTTTCTTATGTGCTACATAGGAATGGGAATGAGCAGTTCAGCGTAAGCTGTAGATGTACGTAAGGCAAGTTTCCTAACTTCATTCATACTCTAAATGAATACTAGTTTCTTAAACTTCTCAGATGTTAAACTTGAGATGTTCTGTCTATGTGCGAATGTGCGATATTTGTACAAGGTGGTAGAATGTATGAGGCCTTGTGCCACATTGTGAACACTTCGGTGTTTCTTTGAGATGAACTGTTCTGTGATTGAACTGTTCAATACAAGTATGTTCTGTTTATACATGAACCGTTGTTGTTAAGTCTGTGCTAATGATTCTAGCCAGACAGGATGTGTATGAAAAAGGTAGAGAAATAAAAGTATTTAAAAATGAAAGTGACTGATGTTTTAAGATGATAGGAATCGAGACTATTCCTATTATTCAAGCTGCTTCATAACCTTTGTTCGGTTATCAAAGTTCTAAAGAATGTTTAAACTTTTGAAGTTGTTTGTTCAACTGCTATGACTTGTTAGGCAATTGAATGCTTACACTTACTTTAAATGAAAAATATTTTCAGCGAACGACTTTAGAAAGAACTTAAGGATTCTGTAAAGATCAAGCTGATCGGTATCCATACAAAGTACCATTCAGTATGTGAATGTGCGTGAAGATCAAGTGAAGACTTGTAATATAGAATGCTAGAATTAAGCTATAGACTAGTTTAATAAACAGTTATGTATCCTTGGTGGCGGATGAAAGTCACTTGTGCAAGATGTAAAGAATAATGTAATTACCATTATTTGTAATGAAAGAGATTATAAGGTTTCGAGAACCTGGATTTTGAGAATGTATGTTATTATATTTAACTATATAATGAGGTATGTTTGGTAAGAAGTGGGATCGTGTCGCACGGAGTCCGGGTCTGAAAGTAGACCAGATTTTGAGGCGTTACAGAGTGGTATCAGAGCTATAGGTTATAACTCTTAGGTAAGAGTACCTAAGACTATAATCGTAGAGAGAATGATAAGAAAATCGTTGAGTTAAACGATTAAGGAAGAAGATCACCACGTGATCATAATAAATCGTAGTAACAGATGAGCTGTTAAACGATGGATGATTTATAGCAAATGATATGAATGAATGGTACTACGAAGTGGTACGGGAAGAAGAACTCCGATTGAGTTGAGAAGGATAGCATACGAATTAAAGAAAATTCGTATTAAGTAAAGAAAAATTTAGAAGTTGTAAGATTTCAATTGAGGACTCATGTGATGGCTGAGTTGTATGAACCTTTGTATGGGCAGAGGTTTGTGCTTGGTGTAACAACTACTCAGTGTATTACAGTGATAATCATTGGAATTGGTTGTGCTATTAAGATGTATATTGTAACACCCCCAAAACAGGTCCAATCCAACCAACCTATTTTGAGTCGCCAAATACATGGTACAGAAAATAACTACAACTTTATTACAACAATTGTCGTGCAAAATATAACAACACATATACTGTAAGTTTGGATACAAATATATACCAAATCACAGTTCCTGTTCATAATCATACTAATAAATTCATCTTTGCACTACGGGCCAAAGATATTCATCAACAGTTCATCTTTGCACTACAGGCCAAAGATATTCAACAACAGGTCATCTTTGCACTACATGCCAAATATATTCATATCTCAAAGAAATACATAATCATTTCAGAATTTATATAAACCATAATTATAACCATGTTGATCAATTCACCTTGCACTTAAGCTAAAAATATTCCATTGTAAATTCAATGGTCATGATCATGCTAGTCAATAATTCAACTTTGCACTACTGGTCAAAGAGAACCCATAGTCACGATCATACCAATAATCTATCCATCTTTATACTCAAGTCAAAGAGAAATTTCATCACCAGGATTATAAAAATGTTACATATGATAATAAAAACAATATGATCAACAACTGCATTTAATTTCAAGAATAAGATTCATAAATCAATAATTTCATAACACCTTAATCCAAATGTTATAAATCACTTAATAATCTCATAATCTAATATTATTAATATTACAATAATATCTTAATCATTTCTTAAACTTATAAACAATTTAATTTAATTGTTTATACTTTACTAATTAATGCATTTAATCATTCTAAAATACCAAACTCATAAGATTTTATCACCAATAACCAAAATTCTCATAAAAAAAATTTGCATATACCTTATATAGGATTCTTAAGCCATAAAATCCTATTTTTCAAATTTCTTACTTCACATAACAAATTTAATTCATTTACTCATAACTAGACCATTTCCATGAAAAATACCAAATCAGTTCTAAAAATATTTTTTTCCTGGGATTTAGCATAATATAGTCCCATATTGAACATATATTTTTCTCAGAATTTTTAAAATTTATTTACTATTTTTCATATGGCAAAAAGTGCCGAATATTTAGACATTTATCATAAATTGTACTTTTGTCAAAAAATTCTGAAATTTACACGGTATACTTCTGTTATATACATGTACTCCCAATAAAAATTTTATCAATTTGGGAGTTAACCACAAGGAGTTATAAGCGTTTACTTTTAAAATAGTATTTTCTCATAAAATCCATAACTCTTAATCTATATATCCAAAAATTGCTATTTTTGGACACAATCAACAAAACTCATCAAATTATCATTTCAAATTTTTCCAGAATTTTTGAAGGTTCGCAAAAATTTTGAAACTGAAAAACATAATAACCCTTAAAATCCATTATTATCCCTTACCTCAAAAGAGCAGTACTGGAATGTCGGATATAACGCTGAATGAACTTGCACCGTATATCAATACTCAAGATATCTAAATACTCACAAGAATACACTCGATAATATAGAGAGAGAAATAGAGAGAAAACTTTAGTTTCTGGTGTGATTTTCAATTCTAACCTAAGCACCCTATTTATAGGAAAATGCTTAGAACACCAAAGCAAAAAATTTAATAAAATATTAATATATATTATTAAGTTTCCTACGCCAACCTTTGTAGATCTGAATTCAGCCATTAATGTCACATGCTAGACCCACTTAACTCACCAAAAACGTTTTCTTTGAAAAAAAAATTAAAACTTCAAAAAATCAATTATTTCGAAATTTTAGAACTTCAATAATTCATAATAAATAGCCCTTTTATCAGAAAATTCGAATCTCACGAGTTTTTATAGGAAATTCAATTCTCTACAACTTTGCAAAAGAAAGTTTTTCCAAATTCTAAACATAAATTGACCGAAATCCACATACGGACGATTTTACAGGCTATAATCAAATTTCAGTCAAGAAATGGGGTCCACCGACACACAAAACATGTGTTAATCATTTAATGTAACAAAAATATTCTTCCTCCTCATATACTCATATATCCCACATTCATTGTAAAAATATCATCATTATTATATAATATAATAAAATATTATTTTATCAGAAAAGATAAAATATAAAAAAAAATTTAATAATTGTCACTTTAAAAATTTCTCCATCTATGTCCACATAAAATTAATATTTTCCTCATCATATAAATTAATAATTAATTATTCACAAATAATATTACAGAATCACAATACTGACAACCAGACAGTTCCCAAGAAAGAAGGGGCTTTCCAATAAGAATTTCTCCTTACTGGCGCGCAATTAGATGATCAAACCTCTCCTTAGACAGAACTTTCTAGACATTGCCAATAACGCTATCTAATAATATTATTCAAATAATATGAATTATTAATCTGATAATGGAAAATATTGTGTAGTGACAGTTATTGAAATAACAGAAATATAAAATATCAACGCAACAATTATTGAATCAATAAAATAAAATACTGAACAGTAATTACTGTAACAATTATTGAGTAGTGCCTTCTTACGTAAGAATCAATGATTGGTGCAATACCGTGTGCTACTGTGCAACAACGCATATTACTGTATTTTAACCACCGGGTATTCCAACATTATTAATGCTAACAACTACGCTGTTATTTATAAACAAATTATACTTGTCGTTTTCGTCATCCAATCGCTTTTCGTTATGGGGCCCACACAAGGTTGCGCCGTCGTACGAATATTCCTCGACAGCAAGAATATTCCACGACCAAACGAATATTCCTCGACAACAATGAATATTTTATAACCACTTCCTTATTTAAAATATTTGCGCATTTTACCCATAACTTATCACATTAATCAAATCAACCCTTACTATTTTAAAATAATAAATAGAGAAAATTTGATTTTATTTATAAAAAGTTGGGGTCTTACAACCTCCCCTCTTTATGAAATTTCGTCCTCAAAATTGACGTACGTACCTGGTATTTCGAAAAGATGAGGATACCTCGCTTTCATTTCCGTTTCCAACTCCCAAGTCATTTCTTTAATAGCATGGTTCCTCCACAAAACTTTGACTTGGGGTATGACCTTTGTGCGTAGGACATGCTCCTTCCTATCCAAAATCTTGACAGGTATCTCTTCGTACGTTAAATCTTCGGCTATCTCATCTGGTTCTAACTCAATAATGTGTTTTGAGTCGTCCACATAATTTCGTAACTTCGATACGTGAAAAACGTTATGAACACGCGTCATACTTGGTGGTAAAATGAGTTTATAGGCCACAGTTCCTACTCGATCGAGGATTTCAAATGGACCAATAAATCGAAGGTTTGAGCTTTCCTCACATCGCCAATTCTCGCTTTTGGAATAACAACTTCTTGCACCTCCTTCTTCATATTCATCAGCTCCTGTGTGTAGCTTGAGCGATTTTAACTTTATCGATTAAAGTCGATTTTACTCGTATATCATCACGTGATCCATAGAGTCTTTAACTCTATCTCTATCAATTGTAAGTCATACGAAATGGGTCTTTTTGTTAAAAATATCGCACTCGTAACAACATACGATTTTCTACTCAACACGTCAGCTACCACGTTCGTTTTTTTTTTCAGGATGGTATGGTCAGAACAGGTGCCAAAATGAGTCTCCTCTTGAGCTCTTCAAAGCTCTTCCCACATTCCTTGCTCCATTCGAATTTTGTATTTCTACGAGTCAGCTGAGTTAATGGAGTAGCGATTCGAGAAAATCTTTCCACGAATCTCCGATAATAACCAACTAAGCCTAGAAAGCTACGTATTTCGATTACTGACTTAGGTTGCTCTCAACTATGACTCATATCCCAATCTTGGATAGCACGTCATAATGGTACCTATCACACAAATATGGCGTCCCCTATGGAGAGTCTGGCTTCGGTGCATTCCACAAAGGAAGTCACCAGATAGAGGCTCGGGTACCAAATTCTATAGTTAAATTTTTAACTCCTGAAGTTCAATAGGAGCCATTCGATATGAGATTTTAGAAATGGGTTTTGTACCGGGTTCAAAGTCGATACAAAATTCAATATCACACTTTGGGAGTAAGCCAAGAAATTCTTCAGGAAATACATCAGGAAATTTACTAACAATAGGAATATCATTCAAATCTGACGTATTTTTGTTCAAGTACATAACATGGCTAAGAAAGCTTGACATCCATTTTTCAATAAATGAATGACTTTATGGCTTGATATGAAAGAGTTTGACTTCAATGGTTTGGTTGCTTGAATTCGAATAACAGGTTGCTTAGGAATATGAAAACTAACAACCTTACAAAAGCAATCAATTTGGCATGATGAGTAGTTAACCAATAAATTCCTAAAATCACATCAAAAGTAAGTATCTTTAAAGAGATAAGGTCAACAAGTAATGTGATGGTGCCAACTTGGATCAAACAAGATTTATAAACAGTGGATGTGATGAAAGTTTCTCCTAACGGAGTTTCAACAGATAAGTCAAAGTCTAACTTCTCCGGAGTCAAGTTTAAACGTTGAGCACAAGCAGGAGAAATAAAAGAATGGGTAGAATCGGTATCTAATAAGGTATAGACTTCGCAAAATTTTATAATTAACTAACCCGTGCTAACTTCGTTCGGGTTCTTCGCATTCTGACCAGTCACGAAAAACGCTCTTCCAGGAACGGTTGACTTTGACTTTTCTGGGGCAGCCTTTTGAGTCACCACCCCCGCTGGACTTGGTTTCACTACAGTGCAATCTCGAGCGATATGTCCTTCCTTTCCACAATTATAGCATACCTTGAACTGTTATGCACAGTTTGGGCTGATGTGTCCCTCTTTTCTACATTTATAGCATACGACCGGTGGTCGTTCTCCTCCCTTAAAACCAGTTGTTGTTGGTGTTGACATCCTCACAGTGTCATTGTTGAATCTCCTCTTTTTAAAATCCCCCCCCAACTCGCTTCTTCTATTCTCATGGCCACTATTACCACCAGAGTGGTTGCCGCTCTTGTCCGTATTTTTCTTTCTCCGCTGGTTATCGTTGTTCTGATGATTGCTGTCACCGGTATGATCCTGATTGCGGTCTCTTGATTGAACGTACTCGCTATCTCGCTCTAATAATTGAGCCATGTTGACAACATCTGAATATAGAGAAAATTTATGAGAAATGAGATATTGACGTATGTCGGGTTTCAAACCTCGCAGAAACATTCGCGTCATTCTCTCCTCATTATCAACCAAATGTGATGCAAATCGAGACAACTCGGCAAACTTAGCTTTGTACTGCGACACGTTCATATTGTTTTGCTCCAGCTTGATGAACTCTACCTCCTTCATGTGACGAATACTTTCAGGAAAGTATTTTTCGTTGAAAAGTTTCTGAAATGTTTTCCAAGACATACTGAGTACGGCAAGCTGGGTCCGTTTCACAGACTCCCACCAATAGTCTGCCTCGCCACGGAACATAAAGGTGAAAAATGGAACCTTCTGTTCCTACGTGTATCCCAAGACATCGAATATCTTGCTAATTTGCTTGACCCACGTTTTCGCCATGATCGGATCCGGCTTTCCCTTAAATTCTGGTGGTCCCAATTCTTTGAACTGCTTAGCCGTGACAAACCGTGAATTGCTATCATTTCCTACTATATTTTGAACACGAGTCTCCCTCGTCTGGTTTTCCATTAATTACAAAAAGCTTCTAAACATCTCATCGTTCATCATCTGCTCATTGGTGTTGTTCACAGGAGGAACATTCCCAGCATGTTGCACGTTCTCCTCGTTGGTGAGCACAGGTGTCTCCACGGTCTCATTTACTCCACTGTTAACATTCTCAGTCGACATTCTCAAATACTGCCATAAAATAAGGGTTAATTTAAGCAATTAACATACCACATAATATCCCTATATTATGACTGACCAACAAATAGGCTTAGGTAGGACACACTAGCAAAGGATTTTACTCGTCTCTCACCTCCTAGTTCTATTCTCCGATCTCCGCCAAAGATCATATCCCTAAGCTCTGATACCAAATGTAACGCCCCCAAAACAGGTCCAATCCAACCAACCTATTTTGAGTCACCAAATACATGGTACAAAAAAAAACTACAACTTTATTACAATAATTGTCGTGCAAAATATAACAACACATATACTGTAAGTTTGGATACAAATATATACCAAATCACAGTTCATGTTCATAATCATGCTAATAAATTTATCTTTGCACTACGGGCCAAAGATATTCATCAACAGTTCATCTTTGTACTACAGGCCAAAGATATTCAACAACAGGTCATCTTTGCACTACATGCCAAATATATTCATATCTCAAAGAAATACATAATCATTTCAGAATTTATATAAACCATAATTATAACCATGTTGATCAATTCACCTTGCACTTAAGCTAAAAATATTCCATTATAAATTCAATGGTCATGATCATACTAGTCAACAATTCAACTTTGCACTACTGGCCAAAGAGAACCCATAGTCACGATCATACCAATAATCTACCCATCTTTACACTCAAGTCAAAGAGAAATTTCATCACCAGGATTATAAAATTGTTACATATGATAATAAAAATAATATGATCAACAACTGCATTTAATTTTAAGAATAAGATTCATAAATCAATAATTTCATAACACCTTAATCCAAATGTTATAAATCACTTAATAATCTCATAATCTAATATTATTAATATTACCATAATATCTTAATCATTTCTTAAACTTATAAACAATTTATTTTAATTGTTTATACTTTACTAATTAATGCATTTAATCATTCTAAAATGTCAAACTCATAAGATTTCATCACCAATAACCAAAATTCTCATAAAAAAATCTACATATACCTTATATAGGATTCTTAAGCCATAAAATCCTATTTTCTAAATTTCTTACTTCACATAACATATTTAATTCATTTACTCATAACTAAACCATTTCCATGAAAAATACCAAATCAGTTTCAAAAATATTTTTTTCTGAGATTTAGCATAATATAGTCCCATATTGAACATATATTTTTCTCAGAATTTTTAAAATTCATTTACTATTTTTCATATGGCAAAAAGTACCGAATATTTAGACATTTATCATAAATTGTACTTTTGTCCAAAAAAATTTAAAATTTACACGGTATACTTCTGTTATATACATGTACACCCAATAAAAATTTCATCAATTTGGGAGTTAACCACAAGGAGTTATAAGCGTTTACTTTTAAAATAGTCTTTTCTCATAAAAATCCATAACTCTTAATCTATATATCTAAAAATCGCTATTTTTGGACACAATCAACAAAACTCATCAAATTATCATTTTAAATTTTCCCAGAATTTTTGAAGGTTCGCAAAAATTTCAAAACTGAAAAACATAATAACCCTTAAAATCTCTTACTATCCCTTACCTCAAAAGAGCAGTACTGAAATGTCGGATATAACGCTGAACGAACTTGCACCGTATAGCAATACTCAAGATATCTAAATACTCACAAGAATACACTCGATAATATAGAGAGAGAAATAGAGAGAAAACTTCAGTTTCTGGTATGATTTTCAATTCTAACCTAAGCACTCTATTTATAGGAAAATGCTTAGAACACCGAAGCAGAAAATTTAATAAAATATTAATATATATTATTAAGTTTCCTACGCCAACCTTTGTAGATCTAAATTCAGCCATTAATGTCACATGCTAGACCCACTTAACTCACCAAAAACGTTTTCTTTGAAAAAAAAAATTTAAAACTTCCAAAAATAAATTATTTCGAAATTTCAGAACTTTAGTAATTCATAATAAATAGCCCTTTTATCAGAAAATTCGAATCTTATTTTTTTTATAGGAAATTCAATTCTCGACAACTTTGCAGAAGAAAGTTTTTCTAAATTTCAAACATAAATTGACCGAAATCCACATACGGACGATTTTACAGGCTATAATCAAATTTCAGTCAAGAAATGGGGTCCACCGACACACAAAACATGCGTTAATCATTTAATGCGACAAAAATACTCTTCCTCCTCATATACTCATATATCCTACATTCATTATAAAAATATCATCATTATTATATAATATAATAAAATATTATTTTATCAGAAAAGATAAAATATCAAAAAAAAAATAACAATTGTCACTTTAAAATTTTTTCCATCTATATCCACATAAAATCAATAATTTTCTCATCATATAAATCAATAATTAATTATTCATAAATAATATTATAGAATCACAATACTGACAACCAGGCAGTTCCCAGGAAAGAGGGGGCTTTCCAATAAGGATTTCTCCTTACTGGTGCGCAATTAGATGACCAAACCTCTCCTTAGACAGAACTTTCTAGACATTGTCAATAATGTTATCTAATAATATTATTCAAATAATATGAATTATTAATCTGATAATGGAAAATACTGTGTAGTGACAGTTATTGAAACAACAGTAATATAAAATATCAACGCAACAATTATTGAATCAATAAAATAAAATACTGAACAGTAATTACTGTAACAATTATTGAGTAGTGCCTTCTTACGTAAGAATCAATAATTGGTGCAATACCGTGTGCTACTGTGCAACAACACGTATTACTGTGTTTTAACCACCGGGTATTCCAACAGTATTAATACTAACAACTACGCCGTTATTTATAAACAACTTGTACTTGTCGTTTTCGTCATCCAATCGCTTTTCGTTATGGGGCCCACACAAGGCTGCGTCGTTGTACAAATATTCCCCGACAGCAAGAATATTTCACGACCAAACGAATATTCCCCGACAACAATGAATATTTTATAACCACTTGTTTATTTAAAATATTTGCGCATTTTACTCATAACTTACCACATTAATCAAATCAACCCTTACTATTTTAAAATAATAAATAGAGAAAATTTGATTTTATTTATAAAAAGTTGGGGTCTTACATATATGACGAAAAGGTGAATCTTTTCTCATGTATATACTTGATAGGTAGATAACGATAAGGTAGGTGCGAGTTCTTGAAACTCATACTTATGGTAAGTTCGTGACTCATAATAATATGGTATGTTTTCGAACGTCTCAGCGAATGGACGCCTAAGGTCTGTCTGGATGTTCTTAAACTCATACTATTGTGGAAAATTCCTGAACTTATAATGTGTGGTAAGTTGATGGACTGTACTAAAGTATAGAGATGTTTAGACTGAAAATGAAGTATTTTCAGTAGACTTGGCATTGAAGGTGCTAGAGAAGTTAAGTATTATCGCAGTAAGACAATGAAGGAAGATGGAGAATTGGATATTCCAAATCCTCTAGCTATGCTAGATTTCGAAGTTTATTGAAATCGTGCTGATATGTACATTTTGAAAAAGGAAAGAACTGGTTCAACTTTTTGGAACCAATAGATTTTAAAAGAGCTATTCTTTATATGTCTATGCTAATCATTTCGGCTAGACAGAAATTGATTTGAAATATCAAAATAAATTTTATATCATCCGTGCATTTGATGCAAGGGTGGTGAAAAGATGGAGTTGTTAATGCAATTGAACATGGTGGGATGTGATCTTAGGATCAACAAACCACTATGGTAAGATGTATAATGATGAAGTCATAAACTGACGAAGTCCTCAACATACTGTGAAGAGTACGGTATCATAACGTCATAAAACGTTTTGATGTATTGCGAAAAGAATTTAAAGAAGTAGTCGATGTCAATTGAGTTGACTAGACGAATGTTTCAAGTTGATGTCCAATTTATTGGTATGGTCTAAGCTAATTGATTTGGCTAAGACAAATGGTATGTCATGTTATAAGAAAATCGAGCTTTCTTTGAAAAAGTTATGCCACGCCAAATTGTTTTGGTGCGGAATCCAATGATTAAGTCTGAGGTGAACATACCCCGAAATGGGGATATACGATAGGATGATCACCTACGTATGGAAAGAGGTAGTTTACCTTCTTTGTGATTGTAAACTTACCGTGGAAAGAAAGGTTTACGGCGAAAGGATGTTTAACCTAGTAAGAGTTCTTGGTCAATTTGACCTCTCAGCAAAAGTATGAAATGTTTTAAAGGATATTTTATATTCCTCGTTATTCCTTCCACTTCATGATTCTTGATAGGTTATGGAGGTTAGAAATGATGGAAAGATAAGAACTTCTTTGAAGAGAAGTTGAGAAGAAGTGTAAGCTAAAATTTCGAGGACGAAATTCTGTGAAGAAGGGGAGAATGTGAGAACCCGGGTAAGGGTGTGATTTTAAGAAATTATGAGGACGAAATTTTTTTAAGGCGGGAAGTGTGACAACCCGGAGAATCCGGATTGTCCAGAAATTAAGTTTAAAGAATTAGTTATTAATAAAATGAATATTTATTAATACTATCATGTGCTATGTGTTTATTAATCGTTCTATAACCTAGGATGATTATAAGTCGGGAGTATTCTGGCTACGAGCTAGATTGAACGAGTAAGAATTTTCAAGACGAAAATAAAAAAATTTCGGGAACAAAAATATTTCTGAGAAAAAAGACGAAATAGGCATTATTCATCAGTTTCTGCTCGAAGTTTTATTTTGAAATTTCGAGAAGTTAACGATTACGTAAAATGTTGAGACGTGATGGAATATTCAATAATATTTTAGTTATGGCAAAAACGAAGTTTTCGCCTGCGGACGTAAAACCTAAGGGTTAGGAAAAGTAATTTTTGAGAATTTTAATGAGTACGTATAATAACTAGGGTTATTATGCGTGAGAGATACGAGTATAATACTAGTTATTATACAGGTATAGTAAGAAGATTAGTACGACGTATAATACGAATATCATACGAATGATATACGAAGAGAATACGAGAATACGAGAATGGAATGCGTACAATACGATTAGTCTTAATGGACTTTGAGTTCATGGACTTTGTAGAATCCAATTGGACTTGGATTATGTCAAGCTCAATGATTTGTGAAATCAAGTCCAAGATAGGCCCAATAAGAATTAGGGTTAAGGCCCAAACCAAGAAAAAAAACCGCGGATCGAATCGATGGGTAAAATGATGGGCAATAACTATGGGGCAACCCATGAATGACCCAAAGTGGTGGCCAAGTAAAGTACTTGGTGGCTAAGTTAATGTGGTGGCCAAGTTAACTTAGGACTTAAGCCATGAATAGTAAGGAGGTTAAGGGGGACGAAATGACTAAAATACCCCTAGCCTTGGAATTCTATAAATAGAAAGCTTATGTTCATTATTGTGGGATTTTGAAAATCCTATAACTTGAGAGAGAGAGAGAGCTCGGATCAAGAGGGAGAAGGAAGAGTTTAAGCATGAAGGCTCGGATCAAAAGTGATCGTGAAATAGAAAAGCTTGCAAATCGCCGGCTTTGTCTAGCGGAACAAAAATAAAGAAGAACGGTAATCCGACCCCTTGTTTCTTCTAATATATTTTTTTTAAGTTTCTATGTTCAAAAACATAACTTAATGAGAATAAGGAGTTAAAGAAGTTAGAAATGATTTCATATGGTTGAAATCATGAGAAAATGAAGAAATAAGAATTAGAAATTTAGTTTATAAATTTCTTAAGGAAGTATAAGATTCGTGAGGATTTTGAGCGATCCGAACGAATATTATGAACGAGTAGATGAAATAAGTAAGGAATGGTATTTTATAACATCAAATTCCAAGAAAAACTAGAATCGTAATTCAAAATATCGATTAAAACGAAGAACACGAAGAACGTTGTTGATGGACAAATTTAAAACCATCGTAGGATAATTGTTGTTGATGGACAAGCTTAAAACCATCACGTATAAGTTAGTTGCATATTGCTTGGTTAGGAACGGTAGAAACGTTCATGAAGAACGGATTAAAACGTAGCTGTAACAAAGTTATGGCGAAATTTTCGTAAAAGATGAACGAGAATTAGGAAGTTAGTAAATGAACCCGAACGTGTAGGGTTTCATAAGAAAGTAAGAATATAGAGAACGTGAGTTGTGGACTCAAGAACGATCGAGCAAAGGTGTCTCCACGGTCTCATTTACTCCACTATTAACATTCTCAGTCGACATTCTCAAATACTGCCATAAAACAAGGGTTAATTTAATAAATTAACATATCACATAATATCCCTATATTATAACCGACCAACAAATAAGTTTAGGTAGGACACACTAGCGAAAGATTTACTCGTCTCTCCCCTCCTAGTTCTATTCCCCTATCTCCGCCAGAGATCATATCCCTAAGCTCTGATACCAACTGTGACATCCCCAAAATAGGTATACAACACCAATTCTGAGTCGTCAAAATACATGGTACAGAAACAACTACAACTTTATTAATACAATATAAAAACTGTGAGTTTAAATACAAATATTATCATCTAGACAATATTCACAATCAAATAAGTCATCATTACAATTATTAATACACTATTTCACAAAATAGTGAGGACTACTAGAACAACTTCTAGAATCATCATTCCACACCCCGACTAGTACTCGCTACATTCTAGCCTCCTGAGAAGAAAAATGGAACAAAAAGGAAAAGGGTGAGCTCAACTAGCCCAGTAAAGAACATTATGACTAAGATAATATAGAACAAATTATCGTTAGTCCTCAACAGGAAAAAATTTAATAGAATACAACAAACAACAAATTTTAAATTAATATTCGCAGTAGAAATAATAATTCACTAGAAAAGTTAAGTAGAGTATGAAATCTACTATCATCTATGAATTTAAAAGTCTATCATCAATATTTTATCCCTGTAACATCAATCAATAAATATCTTGAATCAAATATTCATCTTTGCATTACAGGCCAAAGATATTCATCAGTTGGTCATGTTCATCTCAACACATGTTCATCTTTGCACTACGGCCAAAGATATTCATCATAAAATCATTAATCTTTGCACTACAGACCAAAGATATTCAGTTATATCATCATTTAGGACTGAGAATGATGAAAAATATTTTAAAGAAAATGAATCCAGTGAAACAAAAGAATAAATATTAAGGATTCGTATTTCAGCTATTCCATGTCCAAAAATACCTCATAAATAATCATAGTGGAGTAAAATTTAAGAATGATCAAAACATGGATACAATCAAAGCTAGTATCCATAATAGATATTTTGGACAAAAAGAAGAAAATTTCATTTTTCGGTGAATAGTGTCGTATTCGTGAATAGTTCCGTATACGTGAATAGTAACCCCAACACAAAAAGTTTCAAATTTGATAAAAAGTTCAAACCAGTATTTCGGCATAATGATATTGAAGAAAATAATATCATTTAAGAAGAAAATAACATCACTTACCTTGTAAAGACAGTACTTCTAGTTAAAACACCGGATATAGGCTATGACTTGAACTTGCACCGTATAACAACACTCAAAGTATTAAAATACTCACAAGAATACGCTCAATATATCGAGAGAGAAAGAGAGAGAAAACTTCAGTATCTGGTGTGATTTTCAATTCTAACCTAAGCACCCTATTTATAGGAAATTGCTTAGAACACCAAAGCAAAAAATTTAATAAAAATATATATATATATATATATATTAATTTCCTACGCCCACTTTTTTAGTCAAAGATCAGCCATTCAAGTAGCTTACCTCACAAAAAACGTTTTTGTGAATTAAAATATTTTAAACTTAAAAAAATTAAATATTCCAGAACTTCGGAACTTCAATAATTCATAATAAATAGCCCTTTTATCAGAAAAATTCAAACCACATGTCTTTTTCATTGGAAATTCCATTATCTACAATTTTGCAGAAGAAAGTTTTTCTAAATTCCAAACATAAATTGACCGAAATCCACAAACGGACGATTATACAGGCTATAATCAAATTTCAGTTAAGAAATGGGCCAACAGACATGTTTAACATGTTTTAAACAACTTTTACAACAAAAATACTCTTTCTCCTCATATACTCATATATCCCACATTCATTATAAAAATATCATCATTATTATATTATAATAATATAATAAAATATTATTTTATCAGAAAAGATAAAATATCAATTTTCAACAATGGTTACTTTAAAATTTTTCTCCATCTATATCCACATAAAATGAATATTTTCCTCATCATATAAATTAATAATTGATTATTCACAAATAATATTACAGAATCACAATACTAACAACCAGGCAGTTCCCAGGAAAGAGGGGGCTTTCCAATAAGGATTTCTCCTTACTAGCGCGCAATTAGGTGACCAAACCTCTCCTTAGACAGAACTTTCCAAACCTCTCCTTAGACAGAACTTTCTAGACATTGCCAATAATGTTATCTAATAATATTATTCAGATAATATGAATTATTGCTCCGATAATGGAAAATACTATGTAGTGACAATTATTGAAACAACAATAATATAAAACATCAACGTAGCAATTATTGAATCAATAAAATAAAATACTGAACAATTATTGAGTAATGCCTTCTTACATAAGAATCAATAATTGGTGCAATACCGTGTGCTACTGTACAACAACGCGTATTACTGTGTTTTAACCACCGGGTATTCCAACAGTATTAACGGTAACAACTACGCCGTTATTTATAAACAACTTATACTTGTCGTTTTCTTCATCCAATCGCTTTCCGTTATGGGGCCCACAAAAGACTGCACCGTCGTACGAATATTCCCCGACAGCAAGAATATTCCACGACTAAACGAATATTCTCCGATAAAAATGAATATTTTATAACCACTTGCTTATTTAAAATATTTGCGCATTTTACCCATAACTAACCACATTAATCAAATTAACCCCTACTATTTCAAAATAATAAATAGAGGAAATTAAATTTCATTTATTAATAATTTGGAGTCTTACAACCTCCCCTCCTTATAAAATTTTGTCCTCGAAATTGACGTACGTACCTAGTATTTCGAAAAGATGAAGATACCTCGCTTTCATTTCCGTTTCCAACTCCCAGGTCATTTCCTCAATAGCATGGTTTCTCCACAAAATTTTAACTTGTGGTATGACCTTCGTGCGTAGGACATGCTCCTTCCTATCCAAGATCTTGACAGGTATCTCTTCGTACGTTAAGTCTTCGGCTATTTCATCCAGTTCTAACTCAATAACGTGGTTTGGGTCTTTCACATATTTACGTAGCACAGATATATGAAAAATATTATGAACACGAGACATACTTGGAGGTAACGCGAGTCTATAGGCCACATTTTCTACTCGGTCAAGAATCTGAAATGGACCAATAAATCGTGAATTGAGCTTTTCTCTCTTCCCAAATTTTGTAACTCCTTTCCATGGAACCACACGCAACAATACATGATCCCCAATGTCAAATTCTACGTCCTTTCGATGAAGATCTGCATAACTCTTTTGTCGATCCTGTGTCGTTTGTATACGTTGTCGAATCGTTTGGATCTTCTCTGTAGTCATTCGTACCAACTCTGGTCCCAACAACTTTGCTTCTCCCACCTCATCCCAACATACTGGAGAGCGACACTTTCGTCCATACAATGCTTTAAATGGAGCCACACCTATACTTGCCTGATAACAGTTGTTTTAGGAGAATTCCACCAATGGTAGGTACTTATCCCAACTTCCTTTGAAATCTAGGACACAAAGTCTTAATAGATCTTCAAGAGTTTGAATAGTCCTCTCTGATTGTCCGTCCGTTTGAGGATGGTATGCCGAACTAAATCGTAAATCCGTTCCCATAGCTTTTTGCAAGCTAACCCAAAATCTTGAAGTGAATCTTGGGTCACGATCCGAAACTATGGATACTGGCATGCCATGCAATCTCATAATCTCATTTACATACATATGAGCAAGACGTTCAAGGGAATAAGTCTCCCGTATCTGTAAGAAATGAGCAGACTTGGTTAATCTATCAACAATAACCCAATTAGCATTTATGCCTTGAGAAACCGTGGGAAGACCCGTAACGAAATCCATGGTAATGTGTTCCCACTTCCATTTCGGAATCTCAAGTGGTTGCAATGGACCCTTTGGCACTTGATGCTCCGCCTTCACACGTTGACAAGTTAAACACCTCTAAATAAACTTTGCAATCTCTCTTCATATTGTTCCACCAAAATGTATGTCGAAGATCACGATACATTTTGGTACTTCCAGGATGGATTGCAAATGGTGTATTGTGTGCCTCCATCATGATCTTGTACTTCAAATCAGAATTATTAGGAACACAAAGTCTGGAGTGGACTCGAAGTATTCCTTCTTCATCGATTCTTGCTTTTGGAATAGCACCTTCTTGCACTTTCTTCTTCATACGCATCAGCTCTGGGTCTGTGGCTTGAGCAACTTTAACTTTATCGATTAAAGTTGGTTCTATGCGCTCGTTCCTTCATATGATCTTCTACTCAACGCGTCAGCTACCACGTTTGCTTTTCTAGGATGGTATTGAATAGTGTGGTCGTAATCTTTCAACAGCTCGAGTCAACGTCGTTGCCGCATGTTGAGTTCTTTTTGAGTGAAGAAATATTTGAGGCTTTTATGGTCTGAATATATCTCCACTTTCTCCCCATATAGATAGTGCCTCCAGATCTTTAGTGTTGGGTTTCGGCACAGAAACGCACAGCGGAAATTAAAATTTTAAAGCAATTTCTGAAACCCTAAAACAGGATCCATGCGAAAAATCAATTAATTAAGAGGTTTAGAGATTATACCGAATATGAAAACGAGAATCTGAAATCGACTGCGCCTCGAATCTCCAATGCAATACAAACCGACTACGTCTCTACGGTATCCACATGAACGCTCCGCGAATCGTCCTACGATCTGCAGAAGAAGGAATCGTGGTACTAGCCACCAAGGATGAGGATTTTCGGAACTGTTTTCTCTAGTCTCTCTCTAAGAGCGGCTAGGGTTTTTTTTTGACGTAAAATCTAAAGTCTGATATACATCATATATATAGCAGTCAGGAGGAATTAATCAAAACCTAATATTATTAAAATCCGAATTTATATATATATCTTAATTAAGTCTTACTTAATTAATATACCTATATATAAATTATCCTATTAATTTAAATTCGTAATTTAAAATTCTATCAATCACATTGACATCTTTAAATATTTACAATTTAAATTAATTTCCTTTTAATTACGTTCTTTGTGTGTGACCCTATAGGTTATTATTACGTTGGCAATAATTTTAAAATCATATTATAAAATTATAAACAGTGAGCGGCATCTAGTAATACATCACTGCTACCCAAGTAATAATAAGATCGATGATTCGATGCAACCTTTTCGTGACCAATGTTTCAATATAATTTAATCCTTTTAACCTTAATATCCTAGATTAAACTCGAGTCATGGAATGTGTCATACTCTTCATAATTTAATCTGAGTTTTCTTGATCAATGAGTAGACTATATGAAACAAATCACTATTTGAGCATGGCCATGCATTTCATAGCCCTACTCAATCAAGAGGCCTATGGATATCACCTATAAAATATAGGATGGTTAAATTCCATCTAGATCACTCATATTACTCACACGATTCATAATGAACCCAATAATCACCTTTATAGTCCACCCTATTAAAGGTGACATTTGATGATATCAAAGTACATAAATTCTCGTGTAGTAATATAGCGGTTTCAGGTCGGAGGACCATTACATCATTGTCACTATAAGAATTGCTAATGACACTTCGCATAATGCTCCATATAGAATTCTCATGGTGGGTCTGTCCAGTACATTGTTCTCTAACATGTACCTATGCATTGACTTAATATCTCATATATTTATGACCAATGAGATTTGGTCATCAGTCAATCCACATACTAGTCTCAATGCATCATTGTTGTCCCATCAACAATGATACTTGACTAGGGACATTTAAGAACAATGATACTAATTGTAATTATATAATCTCATGTTCAAGTCACATACTTGAAACTATATAATTTGTATCACTATTCTAAGGAATTTTATTATGTTAACAATTATATTACGCAGTAATTAAAACCATAATAAAATCATTTATTTATTCAATCAACAATAATATCAAATGTTAAGCAATTACATCAAATAATTGGCCTCTAGGGCATAAACTCTAACATTTAGCGCAAAAACGACTGCTGCCAACTCTAGATCATGAGTAGGATAATTCTTCTCATATTCTTTAAGTTGTCGTGAGGCATAGGCTATAACTTTCTCATGTTGCATGAGAACACATCCTAGCTCTTTGCCTGAAGCATGGCTGTAGATAACAAATCCATCCAAACCAGATGGTATTGTCAGAACAAGTGCCGTAATGAGTCTCCTCTTGAGCTCTTGGAAACTCTTCTCGCATTCCTCGCTCCATACGAATTTGATATCCTTCCGAGTCAGCTGAGTTAACGGGGTAGCGATTTGAAAAAACCCTTCCACGAATCTCTGATAATAACCAGCTAAGCCCAGAAAGCTACGTACTTCGGTCACCGTCTTTGGTTGCTCCCAACTTTGTATTGCTTCAATCTTCGTCGGGTCAACAGATACTCCATGTTTTGACACCACGTGCCCTAGGAATGCTACTTCCTCAAGTCAGAACTCGCATTTCTTCAACTTAGCATATAGCTTGTTTCAACGCAGCCTTTGGAGTACCAGCTTCAAATGGTGCTCATGATCTTCACGACTTTTAAAATATATGAGGATGTCATCAATGAAGACAACAACGAACTGATCCAAATAATCCTTGAATACTCGGTTCATCATATCCATGAAAGCCGCAGGAGCATTAGTCAATCCAAAAGACATGACTAGGAATTCATAATGCCTGCAGTCTTCGGAATATCCTCAGTTTTAACCTTCAGCTGATGATACCCAGAACGAAGATCGATCTTTAAAAAGAATTGTACTCCTTGTAACTGGTCAAACAAGTCATCAATACGAGGTAGCGGATACCTATTCTTGATAGTGACATGGTTTAATTCCCGGTAATCGATACAAAGTCGCATACTCCCGTCTTTCTTTTTTACAAATAAAACAGGAGCACCCCAAGGAGATGTACTAGGACGAATGAAACTGATGTCCAACAACTCTTGTAGTTGGACCTTTAACTCTGAAGTTCAATAGGAGCCATTCGATATGGGATTTTAGAAATGAGCTTTGTACCAGGTTCAAGATCAATAAAGAATTCAACTTCACATTCCGGGGGTAGACCGGGAAGTTCTTCAGGAATTACGTCAGGAAAGTCAATAACAACAGGAATATTATTCAAATATGACGTGTCTTTATTCAAATCCATAACATGGGCTAAGAAAGCTTGACATCCATTTTTTAATAAACGAATGGCTTTATGGCTTGATATAACTATGATTGATTTTAATGGCTTAGTTGCTTGAATTTGCAGAACAGGTTGGTTAGGAATATGAAAACTAACAACCTTACGAAAATAATCAATTTTGGCATGATGAGTAGTTAACCAATCAATCCCTAAAATCACATCAAAAGCAAGTATCTTTAAAGAGATAAGGTCAACAGGTAATGTGATGGTGCCAACTTGGATCAAACAAGATTTATAAACAGTAGATGTGATGAAAGTTTCTCCTAACGGAGTCTCCACAGATAAATCAAAGTCTAATTTCTCCAGAGTCAAATTTAAACGTTGAGCACAAGCAGGAGAAATAAATGAATGGGTAGCACCGGTATCTAGTAAGGTATAAACTTCGCATGAATTTATGATTAACTTACCCGTGATCACCTCGTTTGGGTTCCTCGCAAGTTGACCAGTCACGACAAACGCTCTTCCAGGAACCGTTGACTTTGACTTTTCTGGGACAGCTTTTTGAGTCACCATTCTCACTGGACTTGGTTTCGCTACAGTACAATCTCGAGCGATATGTCCTTCCTTTCCACAATTACAGCATACTTTGAACTGTTATGGACAATTTAGGCTGATATGTCCCTCTTTTCCACATTTATAGCATACGACCGGTGGTCGTTCTCCTCCCTTAAAACCAGTTACTGCTGGTGCTGACGTCTTCACAGTGTCATTGTTGAATCTCCTCTTTTTAAAATCTCCCCCCAACTCGCTTCTTCTATTTTCATGGCCACGATTACCACCAGAGTGGTTGCCGCTCTTGTCCGTACTTTTCTTTCTCCGCTGGTTATCATTGTTCTGATGACTGCTGTCACCGGTATGATCCTGGTTGTGGTCCCTCGGTTGACCGTACTCATTATCTCGCTCTAATAATTGAGTCCTGTTGACAACATCTGAATAGAGAGAAAATTTATGAGAAATGAGATATTGACGTATGCAGGGTTTCAAACCTCTCAGAAACATCCACATCATACGTTCCTCATTTTCCACCAAATGAGGTGCAAACCTGGACAACTCTACAAACTTCACCTCGTACTGGGACACCGTCATGTTGTTTTGCTCCAGTCTAATAAACTCCACTTCCTTCATATGACGAATGCTTTCAGGAAAGTACTTGTCATTAAATAATTTCTAAAACGTCTCCCAAGACATGCTGAGTGCGACTAGATGGGTACGCTTCACAGATTTCCACCAGTAATCTGCCTCATTACGGAACATAAAGGTGGCGAATGGAACCTTCTGTTCCTCCGTGCATCCCAAGACATTGAATATTTTGGTAATTTGTTTGACCCACGTCTCCGCCTTAATTGGATCCGGCTTTCTCCAGAATTCTGGTGGTCCCAACTCTTTGAACTGCTTGGTTGTGACCAGCTGTGAGTTGCCATTGTTCCTACCTGTATTTTGAATAGGAGTCTCCCTCGTTTGGTTTTGCATGAATCGCAAAAAGCTTCTAAACATCTCATCGTTTATCGTCTGCTCAGTGTTGTTTACAGGAGGAACATTGCCAGCCTGTTGCATGTTCTCCTCGTTGGTGAGCAAAGGTGTCTCCACGGTCTAATTTACTCCACTGTTAACATTCTCAGTCGACATTCTCAAATACTACCATAAAACAAAGGTTAATTTAACAAATTAACATATCACATAATATTCCTATATTATGACCGACCAACAAATAAGCTTAGGTAGGACACACTAGCGAAGGATTTACTCGTCTCTCCCCTCCTTGTTCTATTCCCCGATCTCCGCCAGAGATCATATCCCTAAGCTCTGATACCAACATTGACACCCCCAAAATAGGTATACAACACCCATTCTGAATTATCAAAAACAACTATAACTTTATTAATACAACATAAAAACTGTGAGTTTAAATACAAATATTGTCATCTAGACAATATTCACACTCAAATAAGTCCTCATTACAATTATTAATACACTATTTCACAAAATAGTGAGGACTACTAGAACAACTTCTAGAACCATCATTCCACACCCCGACTAGTACTCGCTACTCCTGAGAAGAAAAATGGAACAAAAAGGAAAAGGGTGAGCTCAACTAGCCCAGTAAAGAACATTATGACTAAGATAATATAGAACAAATTATCGTTAGCCCTCAACAGGAAAAAATTTAATAGAATACAATAGACAACAAATTTTAAATCAATATTCGCAGCGAAAATAATAATTCACTAGAAGAGTTAAGTAGAGTATGAAATCTACTATCATCTATGAATTTAAAAGTCCACCATCAATATTTTATCCCTGTAACATCAATCAATAAACATCTTGAATCAAATATTCATCTTTGCACTACAGGTCAAAGATATTCATCAGTTAGTCATGTTCATCTCAACACCTGTTCATCTTTGCACTACGGCCAAAGATATTCATCATAAAATCATTAATCTTTGCACTACAGGCCAAAGATATTCAGTTATATCATCATTTAGGACTGAGAATGATGAAAAATATTTTAAAGAAAACGAATCCAGTGAAATAAAAGAATAAATATTAAGGATTCGTATTTCAGCTATTCCATGTCCAAACATACCTCATAAATAATCATAGTGGAGTAAAATTCAAGAATGATCAAAACATGGATACAATCAAAGCTACTATCCATAATAGATATTTTGGACAAAAAGAAGAAAATTTCATTTTTTGGTGAATAGTGTTGTATTCGTGAATAGTGTCATATACGTGAATAGTGTCGTATACATGAATAGTAACCCCAACACAAAAAGTTCTAAATTTGATAAAAAGTTCAAACCAGTATTTCGGCATAATGATATTGAAGAAAATAATATCATTTAAGAAGAAAATAACATTCCTTACCTTGTAAAGACAGTACTTCTAGTTGAAACACCGGATATAGGCTATGATTTGAACTTGCACCGTATAGCAACACTCAAAGTATTAAAATACTCACAAGAATACGCTCAATATATCGAGAGAGAAAGAGAGAGAAAACTTCAGTTTCTGGTGTGATTTGCAATTCTAACCTAAGCACCCTATTTATAGGAAATTGCTTAGAACACCAATGCAAAAAATTTAATAATATATATATATTAATTTCCTACGCCCACTTTTTTAGTCAAAGATCAGCCATTCAAGTAGCTTACATCACAAAAAACGTTTTTGTGAATTAAAATATTTTAAACTTAAAAAAATTAATTATTCCTGAACTTCGGAACTTCAATAATTCATAATAAATAGCATTTTTATCAGAAAAATTCAAACCACATGTTTATTTTATAGGAAATTCCATTATCTACAACTTTGCTGAAGAAAATTTTTCTACATTCCAAACAGAAATTGATCGAAATCCACAAACGGGCGATTCTACAGGCTATAATCAAATTTCAGCCAATAAATGGGCTTACAGACATGTTTAACATGTTTTAAACAACTTTTACAATAAAAATATTCTTCCTCCTCATATACTCATATATCCCACATTCATTATAAAAATATCATCATTATTATATTATAATAATATAATAAAATATTATTTTATCAGAAAAGATAAAATATCGATTTTCAACAATGATTACTTTAAAAATTTTCTCCATCTATATCCACATAAAATGAATATTTTTCTCATCATATAAATCAATAATTAATTATTCATAAATAATATTACAGAATCACAATACTGACAACCAGGCAGTTCCTAGGGAAAGAGGGGGCTTTCCAATAAGGATTTCTCCTTACTGGCGTGCAATTAGGTGACCAAACCTCTCCTTAGACAGAATTTTCTAGACATTAACAATAATGTTATCTAATAATATTATTCAGATAATATGAATTATTGCTCCGATAATAGAAAATATTGTGTAGTGACAATTATTGAAACAACGGTAATATAAAATATCAACGTAGCAATTATTGAATCAATAAAATAAAATATTGAACAATTATTTAGTAGTGCCTTCTTACATAAGAATCAATAATTGGTGCAATACCGTGTGCTACTGTGCAACAACACGTATTACTGTGTTTTAATTACCGGGTATTCTAACAGTATTAACGGTAACAACTACGCCGTTATTTATAAATAACTTATACTTGTCGCTTTCTTCATCCAATCGCTTTCCGTTATGGGGCCCACAAAAGACTGCGCCGTCGTACGAATATTCCCCGACAGCAAGAATATTCCACGACCAAACGAATATTCTCCGATAAAAATGAATATTTTATAACCACTTGCTTATTTAAAATATTTCCGCATTTTACCCATAACTAACCACATTAATCAAATTAACCCTTACTATTTCAAAATATTAAATAGAGGAAATTAAATTTTATTTATTAATAATTTGGGGTCTTATAAATAACTCTTGAAAAATCGAAAGGACAAGTAACTCTTGGAAAACCGAAGGGACAAATAACTCTTAGAAAATCGTAAGGACAAGTAACTCTTGAAAAATCGAAGGGACAACTTACTATTAAAACTTTAAACCAACGATCCATATTGATTTACTATTATAATTTCAACCAATTGTCTGAAAAATTATCACATCTTCTCATAGAATAATATTGTACTCAAAAATGATTTGGACCGAAAAGAAATATATTTTTCGGGTGAATAGTACCCCGTGAATAGTACTTTGGGAATAGTACCCTGTGAATAGTACTCCGACACAAAAAGTGTCCCAAATACTAGAGTGAACAATACTAGAGTGAATAGTAACCGGGTGAATAGTAACCCGTGAATAGTCCTCCGACACGAAAAGGGCCCCGAATACCCGATTGGTCAATATAACCTCTAGACATCAATTATTATCGAAATAAATATCGATTTCTATTAACACTGATAATTCTCACACAATGGACCTATCAATTTCATCTTTAATCAACACGAACTTATTCATCATTAATATTATAATTCACAATATTTAACAACCAGGTCGTTCCTAGGAAAGAGGGGGCTTTCCGATAAAGATTTCTTCTTATTGGCGTGCAATTAGGTGACCAAACCTCTCCTTGACAGAACTTCTAGACATTGTCAATATTGCAAATAATAATATGAATAATTTTGTCGTCTCAATTATTAATTTAATAATATATCATATTATGTAGATGTTACTGTGACAATAATTGAATCAATAATATGAGAGATATGATGCGGCAATTACTGTAGCAATAATTAAGTATACCTGAGTAACTTCTCACGTAAGCATCAATAATCAATACCGTGTACTACTATGCAACCACGCGTATTATTGTACTTTTACTACCGGGTAGTTCAACAGTTTTAACGGTAACACCTCCACCGTTATTTTTATAAAAAGATAGTTCTGTCGTTTTCTAACTACGACAATACTTCCGTTGGGGGGTCCACCAATGATTATGCCGTCGTAGGGATATTCCCCGACCAAAAAGAATATTATATATCAACTTACTTACTTTGCACAATTTTCACATATCACCCTTAACTTTAATCCTTTTATCAATTTAACCATTTACTAAATAATATAATAATTATTAGAAAATTAAATACTTTCATTTCATAATATTCGGGGTCTCACAGATACTTTCTGGAAAATACTTGTCATTGAAAAATTCCTGAAACTTCTCCCAAGACATCCTAAGTGCGAAAAGATGAGTACGTTTTACAGATTCCCACTAGTAATCTGTCTTTCCACGCAATATAAAGGTGGCAAAGGAAACCTTTTGCTCCTCTGTGCATCCCAAGACATCAAATATCTTGGTGATTTGCTTAATCTAAGTTTCTACCCTGAGTGGCTCTGGCTTTCCCAAAAACTCTGGCGATCCCAACTTCTTGAATTGCTTAGTAGTGACTAGCCGTGAGTTACCATTGTTTCCACCTCCATTTTGAATAGGAGTCTCTCTCGTTTGGTGTTGCATGAATTGTAGAAAGCTCCTAAACATCCCATCTTTCATCATTTGGTCGGTGTTGTTTACAGGAGGATAAATGCCTTCCTGATGCACATTATTCTGGTTATTGATTGGCGGTGTCTCAACGGTCTCATGTGCTCCATTGCTTATCTCAAAATTTTCAGATGTCATTCTCAAATAATACCACAAAATAAGGGTTAATAATAGAAATTGACATTCCACATACTATCCCTATATTCTGACCGACCAATTAAATAACAGATAAGCTTAGGTAGGACACACTAGTGAAAGATTTACTCGTCTCTTCCCTCTCAGTTCTAATCCCAGATCTCCACTAGAGATCATATCTCTAAGCTCTGATACCAACTGTGACGCCACCAAAATAGGTCCACACAACCCATTCTGAGTCTCCAAATATATGGTAAAAAATTCAAATACAAACTCTATTTATACAACTATTAACTGTCGTTTAAAATACAACAAAATATAAGCTGTGAGTTTCAATACAAATATTATCTCGTAGACAATATCCAAACTCAAATAAAGTCCTCATTACAATTATTGTCATATTATTTTACAAAATAGTGAGGACTACTATAATAACCATCTTGGACCATTACTCCACTCCCCGACTAGTCCCAGCTACATTCTCGCCTCCTGAGAAGAACAATGGAACCAAAAAGAAAAGGGTGAGCTCAACTAGCCCAGTAAAAAATATTATGACTAAGATAATGTAGAACAAATTATCCTTAGTCCTCAACAGGGAAAAATCTGATAGAATACAATAATAGACAACAAGTTTTAGATCAACAACTGCATCAAAATAACAATTCATTAGAAAAGTCAAGTAGAGCATGATGTCTATTATCTTCTATGATTTAAAATTTCATCATTAATATTTTATCCCTGTAACACAAATCAATAATTATTTTTAATTAACGAATTATCTATGCACTACGGGCCAAAGATAATCGTTTGCATCACCAGTGGTCATGATCATGTCATACACCTGTCCATCTATGCACTACAGGCCAAAGAGAACTTTCATCACAAACCTTTATCTATAACATTAAAAGTTATGATTATACAAATACACACTTCCTGGTCATAATCATATCAATCAGCAGTCCATCTTTGCACTACGTGCCAAAGATGACTTTCACCACAATATAAGCATGAGGATGATGATAATGATATAAAGAATCAATCAAGTAAGATCAAGGATAAATATTAGAGATTTATAATTCAATTTATCCTGAGTTCCAAAATGTCCAAATTGTCAACATGATAACTAATTGTGGAGTAAAATTTAAAAATAATATTCATGTATTAAAAATAATTTAGACAGAAAAGAAAATTAAATTATGTTCTGAATAGTACCGTATGAATAGTACCCATGAATAGTACCCCAACATGAAAAGATTAAAATTTAATAAGAAAGTTCATACCAATATTCCAGTGAAATTATATCAGATGAAGCGCAAACCTTAAGGAATTTATAATCATTTAAGGAATTATAGAATCAATACTTACCATAGTAAGTTGAAATTTAGGAATATGAAATGAAATAATATCACTTACATAATATGGAGTATGAAAAAAAATGATATTTCTTACGAGTATTGAAATAAAATAATATCCTTTATCGTAGTAGAACACTTGATTTAACTGGTATAACGGATATTATCCTGAGAAAATCTTGCACTAAAAGCTACACTCAAAGTATTCTTATACTTAAAAAAAATACTCACAATATTGCAGTAGGAACGCTTGAAATTTTTGGTGTGTTTAGGATAGAGGGTTACCTCCCCTTTTATAGTGCAGTACGGAGGAAAATTTAAACAATCCTGCCTAATTTCTTCTGCCTACTTTCATGCCTAACTCACATTTTATTGGTTGAGGGCCCACTAATTTGGAAAGCATCACTTTGCATGAGAAGGTTTCAAGCCTCCACTTTGGAAAAAATTGTGCAGGAGAGAAAGACTTCAAAATGTGCATGGAAAGGTTTTGAAAAGAAAGAATTCAAAATCAAAATAATAATATTCACTCCATTTTTATTCACATGCTGAAAATTATATATTATTATAATAATATTACCATTTAAATTATAAAAATTATACTATTATATTATCACATTATACTATTATAATGTAATATTATAATAATATATTTGAATGAATATTTTATCGGAGAAGATAATTGTGATTCCATAGAAAAATATGTCAAACTTTCAACAAATGTTTCATGTTAAATTCCTTCATTTATATCAAAATTGAAACAATATCAACGACATAATAATTATTCACAATTAATATTATAAGATCACAATATTGACAACCAGATTATTCCCAAGAAAGAGGGAGCTTTCCGATAAAGATTTATCCTTATTGGCGCACAATTATATAACCTAACCCCCTTTACTCGACAGAACTTTCTAAACATTGTCAATAATGCTAACTAATATTATTATTCAAATAATATAAAATATTATGCAGATGTTACTGTAACAATTATTAAATCAATGATATGAGATACTATGCAGCAACTACTATGATAATTTTTGAATACTGAGTGACTTCTTATGTAAGAATCAATAATCAGAGATACTGTGCAATACCGTGTGCTACTGTTCAACCATGCGTGACTTTTATCACCGGGTATTTCAACAGTTAACGATAAAAGTTTTTCTGTTATTTTTTATAAAAAGGTTATTTCTGTCGCTTTCTATATTTGACAATTATTCCGTTATGTGGTCCACCAATGATTGCGTCGGCGTATGAATATTCCCTTATAAAAAAAATATTTTCCGATAAAATAAATATTTTATGACAACTTGCTTACTTTGCAAAATTTGCACATATCACCATAACTATAGCATTATATCAAATCAAAACCTTATTATTCAAAATAATATTTAGAGAAAAATTAAATCTTTATTCATAAAAAGTTGGGCTCTTACAGTACATTTCAATTGCATTAATCATTTAAGATTATGTTTTCTAGCCTTATCAATATCCAGAATATTACAACAACAAATTGCAAAATATAGCCACCAATGCACCATGAGAGAACCAAATCACAAAGAGGAACACAATGCATTATTGCATAATCAAAAAACCCATCTTACATATAATCCAACCCTAGACAATTCTAAATATAGCACTACACTCATAAAAAATTACTCACACTTTCAACTAATCAAACACTAAATTGTACATTATTACATACCCGATTAAAGTAGCCCTTATGTTGTTCAAGAAATTAGGTCTACTTTACAAGAACTCTTTTGTATTTGTAGTCGCGTCTAAGGCAGATGAATAACGTAAAAATCAAATCTTTTATGGGGTGAACTTAGAGAAGAAGAAGATGAAGGAGAAGTTGAGTATAAAATCAATCAGAGGTTGGGATGAAGGTGGGACAAAGTATTGGGAGCTTTGTTGCTGATTGTTGGTGTGCAAGTGTTCATTAGAAGAGAATACCCAAGTCTTTATGCTAAAAATTGATGCGTACCCGCGCAACATATTACAAAGTTCAAAATTGAATTTAAGTTAAATCACTTTATAGAAATGGTGATATTGAGTTGAATTAATTAACTGATTAAGTAGGATAATTAAGTAAATATTGTTACTATGAAAAGCGGAATAAGGGGAGAATTAACAAGTTTAATATCATTGTTTCTAATCTATTAATTATACTAAAACGCAGTACTTAATGCCATAGCTTGACATATGTCATTCTCACAATTCAACACATGTTGTAAGACCCCGAATTTTATGAAATAAAAGTATTCAATTTTTCTTATAATTACTATTCAGTAAATGGTTAAATTAATAAAAGTTAAAGTTAAGGGTGATATATGAATATTTTTCAAAATAAGCAAGTGGTTATAAAATATTCATTTTGTCGGAGAATATTCGTTTGGTCGTGGAATATTCTTTCTGTCGGGGAATATTCGTACGACGGCGCAACTATTTGTGGGCCCCATAATGGAAATCGATTGGATGAAGAAAACGACAAAATTGAGTTTTTATAAATAACGGCGTAGTTGTTACCGTTAATAATGTTGGAATACCTGGTGGTTAAAATACAGTAATACACGTAATTGCACAGTAGCACACGGTATTGCACAGTATTTTTTTCAATTATTGATTCTTACGTGAGAAGGTACTACTCAATAATTGTTACAGTAGTTACTGTTTAATATTTTATTTTATTGATTCAATAATTGCTGCGTTGATATTTTATATTATTATTGTTTCAATAATTATTGTTGCACAGTATTTCCCATTATCAGATCAATAATTCATATTATTTGAATAATATTATTAGATAACATTATTGGCAATGTCTAGAAAGTTCTGTCTAATGAGAGATTTGGTCACCTAATTGCGCACCAGTAAGGAGAAATTCTTATTGGAAAGCCCCCTCTTTCCTGGGAACGGCCTGGTTGTCATAAATGTGATTCTATAATATTATTTGTGAATAATTAAACATTGAATCATATGATAAGAAAATATTTATTTTATGTGGATATAAATGAGGGATATATTTTTGTGGTTAAAAATGCAGGAGTTAATGTTGAGGTGTTTTATCTGTATTTTTGTCAGAACGGAGGTATTGAAAATCAAATTAGGGTTTTTGAGATATTTTGCGAGGGTTATAATTTTTAATCCGACCGTTGGATCGTGGTAATATTTGGATATGTTATACATATATAAGTTGAGTATATGTCCACAAATTTTGAACCGTTAAAAATGAACGTATGATTTGTTATGAATTTTACGAGATGACTGGTTCAGAAATTGTTGAATTTTCGGAGTTAATCATTTTGGTGGAAAATTCTAGAATTGGTGGGCCCCACTCTTGGTTGGTGAGAAATGTACTGAAATTTTTATTCAAATGTGGTGGGTGGGAATAGTAGCAGGTAAAGCCATCAGGTTGCAGGTTAAGTCTGTTTCGGCGTGCTAACATTTTCCTATAAATAGAGGGCTAAGTTAGAATTGAAAATCACACCAGAAACATAAGCTTTCCCTCTTTCTCTCTCTATATTATGAAGCATATTTTATGAGTATTTAGATACTTTGAGAGTTGCTATTCAATGCAAGTTTCCTTCGGCTTTGCATTCCAGTCAGAAATACTACACTTTTGAGGTAAGGGATAGTAAGGGATAGCAAGGGATATTAAGGGATGTTATATTCTTCATAATGATGTTATTCTTTCAATATCATTATACTGAAATATTGGTATGGATTTTATTGTATAATTTTTACCTCTTTGAGTCGGGATTACTATTTACGTATACGGCACTATTCACGTATACGGCACTATTCATGCATATGACACTATTCACGTATATGGCATTATTTACGTATACGGTACCATGTACGAATACGGAGTACTATTCACGAGTTACTATTCATGAGTTACTATTCACGAGTTACTATTCACGAGTTACTATTTATTACAAAAATTGGTTTCTTTTTCTGACCAAATTATCGTTGATTTATGATTGTTGCTTTTGAAAATAAATGCAGTTGTTGATCATATTGTTTTTATTATCATATATAACATTTTTATAACCCTGATGTTGAATTTCTCTTTCACTTGAGTGTAAAGATGGGTAGATTATTGGTATGATCATGACTAGGGTTCTCTTTGGTCAGTAGTGAAAAAGTTGAATTGTGACTGGTATGATCATGACCATTGAATTTATAATTGAATATCTTTAACTTAAGTGCAAAGGTGAATTTATCAACATGGTTATAATTATTGTTTATATAAGTTCTGAAATGATTATATATTTCTTTGAGATATGAATATATTTGGCCTGTAGTGCAAATATGAACTGTTGAGGAATATTTTTGGCCTGTAGTGCAAAGATGAATTATTGACGAATATCTTTGGCTCGTAATGCAAAGATGACTTGTTGTTGAATATCTTTGGCCTGTAGTGCAAAGATGTGTTGTTGATGAATATCTTTGGCTCGTAATGCAAAGATGACCTGTTGTTGAATATCTTTGGCTTGCAGTGCAAAGATAACTTATTGATGAATATCTTTGGGCCATAGTGCAAAGATGAAGTTATTAGTATGATTATGAACATGAACTGTGATTTGGTATAACCATGATATTTGATGTTTCAGGTGATGAAAATATTCTTCGTCCTGGGTGCGAAGAAAAATTTAGAATCACAATTATGATTATGAGTTATTCATATGATTGTGGAAATGAACTGTTGAGTGATGTTACAGGGATAAAACATTGTTGGTGGATTTTTAACATGGAGAAGATAATAGACTTTATAGTCTATTTGACTCTTCTAATGGATTGCTCGTTCCGCTGCAACTTTGGTTGAAATTTTTATTATCTACCATATGTTCTAAATCTCTGATTTATTACTGATGAATACTATTGATAATTTATTTATCTTTAGTCATTATATTCTTTACTGGGCTAGTTGTGCTCATCCTTCTGTTTCACAATTCGTTTCAGGTAATAAGAGTGTAACTGGGTCGAGCGGGGGTAACAGGGGAATAGAACGGTGGTCATCATTTAATAGTTATATTTAGTGAATCATCTAGGGTGAAGCGAACCCAACGTTGGAAGGGTGTTTTGCCACTGTCATACAAGATGTCTAATGACATACAACCTCGTGTCATCATAAGACAGGGTTGTGCACATCCACTTGTTGAGTATATCTACGAGCACTACCTATATAATCTTGGTGTTTGTTTGAAGTATAATTCTCAATTAGAGACAGTGGAGATAATAATAAGTCAAGAGAAGACTCACCATTGGGAAGAATATGATAGTAATCTTCTTGTTTTTCTTTGGGGTCTATTGGGTCAACCAAGGATAATTCTGTGGCCATATGATATCTATCATAACCTAGATGCATGGCCTCCCATGTACGAAGGTTTCCTTTAGCACTTCCCAAATATTCTAGTTTCTAAAACAGTTTTTGATTGTACCTTTATGTAAGGTACCTTTGTGAGGTGCTGATACATGATGGTGTCCAATGTCACATTTGGTATATATTTGTATCCAAACTCACAGCATATGTGTTGTTGTATTTTGCACGACAATTGTTGTAATAAAGTTGTAGTTATTTTCTGTACCATGTATTTGACGACTTAGAATGGGTTGGGTGGAATGGACCTGTTTTGGGGGTTGTCACACATGTCCTGCCTAATTTATGTTTTCTAAGACCCTTAACAAAACTGCCCAGCTAACATAACAAATGAGCTTGAAAACAAACCCTAATTCATTCCCCTAAATCTGGAATCACCCATTCAAATATGGCATCGCATCCGACACTCCCGTCCCTACCCTTTCTCGGCACATCGCTCTCTGTGGCAAATTCCCTAAAGATGGCGAATAAGAATCAGACCCAAATGAAGACCCTGATTCGTTCAATTCAGAGGAAATTGACTGGATTTTCTAACAATGACCCAATAGAGGAAATTGATTCAATGGTTGCTCCTGGGGGCTCAGTCTCAAGATATCCCAACTCTTTTTTTGGGCTTTAATGGTGCTTTCTCTCTCTACTCACATTCTCACTCTCTCTCCGTCCCCATAGCTCTATTGGCTTTAATACACAGATTATGGTTTTACTATTTTATTTGTTTTACAAAAGATATAATGCTACCTCATGGCTTCGTCCTAATGAATATCACATTTTAATGTTATTTTATGTATAGGAGGATGGCAAATGTATTGTTTTACCAAATTGAATGTATCTTGTTCGTGTGTAGTGTAGTGTTATTTGTAAAATTGTTTGGATAAATTGATGCATTATTGGTGAATTGATGCATCTCCCAAAATTTTAATAATGTTTTGCAGGAAACTGTTGAACTGTCCGCTCAATAATCTGAATCAAACAGATGGCATAGTACACCAAAGCAAAAAGTTCATTTGGGTGAGATGCTGAGCCATCTCTGTTACCTACTCCTTTCCTTGGAACAAAGTAGCAACTCTCTGCAGATCTTCACAATATATTTTCGAGTTCAAGTATGTATCTCGATTTTTATAGTAATGTTGCTTAATTATTATTTTCTAAAATCACTACTTTATAATCCCACATAAATATTTTACGTTTATAATCCCCTAAATCACTACAAATCATAACAGTTTTGGTTATGTCAAATGTTATGATATTATAACAGTTTTAATTGTTATCTCTTAATTAGTTGAATTTATAATCTAAACTATTTTGAATATGTCAACTGTTTTGATATTATCCTACAAATCTCAACTGTTTTGATAATGTCAACTGTTTTGATATTATCATTTGTAATTTAATTATTATCTACTAAAATCACTAATTTATGCTATTAATTAAATTTTTTGATTTATAATCCCCTAAATCACTACAAATTTAAATTATTTTGATAATGTCAACTGTTTTGATATTATCCTTTGTAATTTAGTTATCATCTACTAAAATCACTACTTTATGCTATTAATTAATTTTTTGATTTATAATCCCCTAAATCACTACAAATCTAAACGGTTTTGGTAATGTAAACTGTTTTGATATTATCCTTTGTAATTTAATTATTATTATCTACTAAAATCACTACTTTATGCTATTAATTAATTTTTTTGATTTATAATCCCCTAAATCACTACAAATCTAAACTATTTTGATAATGTTAACTTTTCTGATATTATCTTTTATAATTTAATTATTATCTCCTCGAATCACTACTTTATGATATTATCTTTTCCTCCCTATAAATACCAACTCGATACACAACAACTCATGCTACAAACAATCAACTCCTCCTTATTATTTACTGTCTTCTTTGTCAGCTATAAAGAGATTTAAAAGGTTACAATTAATTTTATAGTTGTAGCTTGTAAGTTGGTTAATATGCTTAGCTTCTTTAAGAAGCTTGTTTGAAAAAGATATTTTTAAAGTTCTAGCTTGTAAGTTGGTTAATATGCTTAGCTTCTTTAAGGAGTTTCAATATTTAGGCCCTCATATATGACAACATATATCCACACTGGCCATTCTTGACTACTAATATAGTTTATGTATTTGCTTTAGTTTACAAGAACACTACATAATACATGTTTAGACATCCAGCTTTTTAAATCATTGAGTAATTACTATTGCAGCATCTCTATTCAAGCAAGTAACCAAGTGCAATTAAGTTCTCACTGTACCAAAACTTTGACCCAGCGTTGGTTTGTAATCAAAAACACCCAGCCCCAAAACAAAAAAGAACAGAAAACACAAACACAAGCATTTGTTCTTCCTTTGCATACTGTAGTTGTGGTGGTCATGGGCCTCCTTATAGCAGACATGGTTCGGGATGTAAAATTTCTAAAGCCGAAAGAGATGTTATATATTAATTGTTGACAATACTGGTGATGAATATTTACAGGAAAGGTGTAGAGATGATATCATTTCTGACGATTACAGTTTCAAGCTAAGAAACACAAAAATTCTCTACAAGCACCACACACTTTAAGGCACATTTCAGAGTCGGAAATGTCCCCTAAACGTGACTTTGAGTTTCCCTATTTTTTGATTTTTTATTTTCTGGAGATGGATACTTAAAGGACATATTTTGGGTATACCAAGGTTATGATGGGGGACCTAATTTTAATTATTGAAAGAAGAAACAGGGATCAACCTGAAAATGTAATCAAGTAAAGGCAAAAATTCTTGAAACCAAATGCACAACTACTGTGAATTACAGGTAACAAACAGAGAGAGAGGGAGAGAGCACAAGACATAGATGACGCCATAAGAAGAAGAATAATAAAATGAAAACAAGATATTACTCTGGAAAATGCCATATCTTTCTACGGAAAGATTCTGCTGCTAAAAGTTCATGAATACATTAGTGCAAGTTACATTGCTACTCAGTAATGCAAACAGCCATAGATAAATAAGAAGATTGTGAAGACTAGAATCAAACGTAACAACAAAGTTAGCTTGAGTTAATGCGGCCAACCCAAGAAGGAAGGAGCAGGTTTATCCCTTTATAGGCGTATGGACATGTTCATTACTTCTACGTAAAACAAATGATAAAAAATGGATGGAGAATCAACTCAATGATACATAAACAAGGTGATAGCAAGCTTACCAAACGTTGTCAGGATCATCATTAGGTTCACACAATGGTGGTCGAGTCCCTGGCTCACGACTTAAATAACAACTGTTGTTCACAGGCTTATGCCATATTGCAATATATCCCTCTTTCTTCACAATATTCCAGCAAAGGCGAGTGGTAAGGTTAACCATTTCTGAGAACAACAAAAGACAAATGAAGATTATGTAAATAAAATTGTCATTATTTTGTGGATGACACCTTTGCAAAGTTATTGAACCAGTTTAGATTGACCAGACAAGTCTGAACCAGTTCAAACTAATCATGGATGTAGATATAAAATCAGCTTTAAGTATCCTTCCCTAATTTTTAAGAAAATTGTATGAACATTATATATACCCTAAGATGGACAAGATAACAGATTAGAGGTTGTGGATTCCTCCACATCACCATTGGATAGCTCATATTAACTGTGATAACCCGAATTTTCAGAAATTATTAAAATAAGAATTTAGTAAATAGAATTCTTATTATAAAATATGTCGGGTTCAAATATGAATGTATATATGTGCTATATGTTGGATTATGTGGGAAGAAATTATATATGAGATTTTATAGTTAATTAAACTATTAAAGAAAGAAGAGTTTGAACTTGAAGTTTAATTTCTAAGTTATTGAAGAATGTAGAAATTGATATTGTAAAGTCAAAAAGGAAATCGATTTTGGTTAGTGTAATAAGATAGAATGTAGGGAGCATGTTAAAGGATTTACGAGTTAAGTTCTGTTTCTGTTGAAGTATAACATGTCTGTGTCCTAACTTAAGGTGGCGCGACCGCGCCACTCTCAAGCCTAAGACCAGCACGGCCGCACCGGTCTGTAGACAGTTCAAGATGAGTTTGTGTAATCTGATGAGTTGTGTAATATGAACTATAGGAATTGTATATTAGTGGATAATATGTTATCATATGGGTCATATTTAATATTTATAGTGTCCATGAATGAATTAAGATAGCAAAGCATGAATTGAATGAGAGTTAGTTATGGAAATTAACTAAACAAGAATAAATATTAGTTAACTTAAATTAAGTTACAAATTATATTATGGAATAATATAATTGAAGTATTAAAGCCTTGTGAGGCAGTGGCGTGATAGTAAATTGAATGAATGGAGTAATTCACTTAAGTAAAATGGTGAATTAATATATGTGCTTTACATGAAGAAAATGAAATGATTATGTTAATTAATTTTAATATTTTTATATATTACATAATATAGTAATATGTGAAAGGGTTTAATATTTGAAAGATGTTAATGTAAAGATTGAGGAAGTTGTCTTGGGACAATCGAATAATTATACGTATAGTGTATAATTTAAATAATTAATAGAGTAGATATTAATTATTTTAAGTGTAAAGGTTATACATATTACAAGTGTAAGGTAAGCTAAATAATTTAGCATTGAGGTGAAGTGTGTCACACAAACTTTATATTAAATAATGTGTAAAATGAAAAAAATGTGAGTAGTAGTATCATATAATTACCTACTACTTAAGATTAAATGAGGTGTGATAGTTAATTGTGGTCAATGATATACAAAAATATAGAGTAAAAGTAATTAAATCATAAAGTTGATTTAAATAAGTTTGTTCATCTCATCCTATGTGATGAGACAATTATATGTGTACTCTAAAAGATGAAAGTAAATAAATATGTGTTATTAAAATATTTATTTCAATACCGATGTGTAAGTAAATAGTAAAAGAAGATATTAAGTTATTAGTGAGAAATTAAATTAAGTCCACACATGTTATAAATATTAAATTATGTGAACTAATGTACATGAATTATATAATGTGAGTACATTAATAATCCCTAATTTTTCTAATATAGTAACTATTGTACATTAAGATTACATTTTGAGAAATTAAAGTAACTAAACTAAGCTAGTTGTTGAGATATATGCTTGTCCCATTTTGTGAGTCTTATCTCATTCATCACGTGAATAGGTCATTGGCCTAGCCTAGTGTTGCTGCTGAAAATAAGAAGGCTGATGATGAGAGTTAGTATTACTTTCCACCAACTCTCTCTTAACTGATGGCTTCCCCTTCTTCCCGTTGATTTAATTTCTTGGGCAAAACTCCCAATTGGACAATAGTTTGGCTATATAAGGAAGCCTTCCCCTTCATTCTTATTGCTGATAAATTGTAGAGATTGTTGTTATTGCATAGAGAGAGTGAGGTTGCTGAATTTGAGCTATAATCAGAAGTCTAAGGGACAATGTTTAGTCATTTAAGCTTCACAAAGGTATAATTCTTAAATAATGTTCTAAAGTTTGAGTTTGAAGAATTCCTGAGAAATAGAATAGATTTCTTGATAATTAGTGTTAAATTGAATGTCATGGTATTATCAGAATTTTATGTTCGATATGATATTAATGTATTGTTATGAGAATGCTAAATGAAAGTGTATTGGTTGTTTGTGCTAGAATCTGCAGAACCATAGGCCAAGTCTGGGTTGGTGCCGAAGTGGCACGGCCGCGCCACTTCCCAGTACAATCCCAGCGCGGCCGCGCCATAGACCAGTCTTGAATTCCAGTTTTGTTGCTTTCTGGTATTCCAAGCATGTTAGTAAGACTTAACTAAGTATGTAAAGGGACCTAGCATGTAATTTAAAGTTGCTTTGCAATAATTAGTTGTATTAGTTGGATTATAATGATTTTAAAATAGAAAACTTGAAGTTTTGTAAAGCAAAACATGATGGACTTTATATCGTTTAAGTTCTAACCTTTCAAGCATGTATGCTAGGGTATCTTATGCTTCTAGACATGATAGATATGATCACCATCTAGCTAAGCATGATTTAAACTTTTCAAGCATGGTTTATGATGAGATTTCAAGTGTTAAACTATTCAACCTTGGTGTAAATGACTAGTATACATATGAGCATGCATATATGGCTTAGTTAAATGTACAAATGAGTATAAGTTATGATTCAAAGTTACTTTGTATACTAATTGGGTTTAGCATGAGTTTTTAAAAGAAAACTTAAAGTTTTGAAAATGAAACTTAACGAACCTTATGTCTTTTAAGTTCCGACGTTGGGAACATGTGAATGTGACCTAGTTATGTGCGTGGATGAGTAAGGAATGTAATTTCAAGATACATTGCACATAAAAGGTTGTCAAGCTCGATTTAGTATGTGTTTTAAAGAGAAATTTAAAAGTTTTAGAAACTAATATTGATGAGCATTGTATTATTTTCATTATGACCTTATAAGCAAGCATGATAGGGTTGTTTATACCTTTAAGCATGAATGATAAGTGCACTCAATTAGTTAAGCATGACATAAGTTAATTAAGCATGTTTTAAAAGTAAGAACTATACTAATTGTGTGTAAGTGAGTTTGATACACAAAAGCATGCATATTAAGGATTGTTTAGTATCGTTATGTGAATTAACATAGCGAGTTCCTTGTTGGAATAACCTATTTAGCCTCGATAAAAGAGTTTTGAAAGAGGAAGTTGTATGCTTGATTCAAGTTTTATCTCAAAGTTGTTTTAGATATCTGAGAAAGTGTTCGATTGGGTCGATATACTATTGGATATGTTAATCCTAGTTGAGCAAATGAGTTCAAAGAACCTAAAAGTTTTAGAAGTTAACATCAACGTTAACAAGTGTGGGAAACCAAATTTGTTTTAAACCATATCTTTATGTGTTGGTACTGTGTTCAAAAATATTAAAGTGCTAGCAAGAGAACTAGATTTTTGAAAATGTCAGTTCTGATTTTGGCAGGGAGTAGCGCGGCCGTGCCACTCGCAAGCTTATACTCAGCGCGGCCGCGCCGTGCTGCAAAGTGGTCAAGAGTAGTTTGTTAACTGTCTCGAATTTAGAACATGTCTATATATATACTTTAAAGACTATACAAGATGAAGTAAGATTGTTTCGAAAGAATAAGCATTAGAGTATAATAAGTTAACAACATAGCTATCTTAAGCGTATATTGGAGAAGTGAAATGAAACAATGTAAATTTTTATTAAATTAAGAATATATGAAATGTATGACTGATGGGTATGAATACATGATTATATAACTATGTAGGAACACACCCAGTGCAGATAAGCTTTAAGCAGTTAAGTCGTAGTTGATAAACTATGAATCAGGCAAGTCTTTCAGTTCCTATTTGATATATGAATTTAATAACTGTTAGTTGAGCTATATTATGCTATGCAAATGTTGATGTATATATATGAAATGCATATGATGTAACGCTCCCAAATTTAGGTACTTGAAATCCGAACTCGGTGCTTTACGATACTATTTCTATGAGCGGAATAATACTAATAATAATAACAATAATATGAATATCAAACTTAATTTATATTTATCAGAGTCTAATCCCAAGTACGCAACCTTTACTATAATTCTTTACATGATAGATAATACATATCATTGTCTTAATACAGTTTAACTATTACAATACCATTAAACATATTCTATTTGCTTTCCTTTTCACTTGATCTTGTCTGAACCTTCAGGTTGATCATGCCTAGGTGAAAATATTTAATTAAGCAAGAATGAGCATTTGGGTGCCCAGCAAGTAATAACAATTATAAATATAATTAGCTGAAAGAATTAAATATTTTCTTTATACATCACTTCTACAACAAATCTATAGTTGTGAAGTAAACTGAACCGATAATACTAACATAACAATTCTATCTCAAATTTTTGAAACTACGTAATGACTATATATGGGGTTTAGTTGACATACTACAAACATTGTTTTCAATTTTCGAATAGGTTTAGCAGAACTTCATCCGCAAACCGTCATAACTTACGGGCGCGAGGGTGTACATCCCATGGGCCCTGTATTAATCAGTACTACATTGCAAGAATGATGTGATCGTTCACTCTGTCCGCCTTGGGCGCATAAAAGTTTTCCCTTGATCAGGATGTTCATACTAGTCTGGAATTCGAACCAAAATAATTTGATTGGATGCAAAGAAGTTTTTAACTTATTCAACGATATTTCTGAATTTGTGTTTAGCTAGGTCAAATAGCTTAGACGGCTTTATATATATATATATATATATATATATATATATATATATATATATATATATATATCAACATGTGATTAAATACAATGATTATCTAAGTGAGGACACTTGTGTAACCATATTTAGAAATTAACGAACAGAATATATAGCCGAATTACCATATACTAACATGTTGATAAACAATGATCGGATATAGAATATATCACAATAGGGTTAATAATATAGCATAATAATAATATAATTCTAAAACTTCTTACTCATGTCCATTGCATAAAGGAAATGCAAAGGTAAGATACTTGCCTGGTCTGCTGCTTACAATACGCAACTTAGTTTTATCTTTATATAGCACCTATCATTAATAAGATCATTTGATCGATTAGAATAACATACTATAACACATAGCACTGCTTATTGCAGTCATCACATAACCTAATCACATTGTCACATATGTTTAACAACCATTGAATCACAAACAAACACATATACAGACAACTTATAATAGTCCAGATCAATTTCTGAAACATGTCGGTGTACCAACGGCTTTATCGAGTAATTATCGAGTCTAAGACTCTATCTTGTAACTTAGTATCAGTCATATTATTTTTAAATGACTTAATAATAATTTTTAAACATTTATTATAATAAATCATGAATTTTCAAACAACGGAATCATAATTAAATGATTTAAATATTAAACAATTCTATTATCATTAATATTTAATTATTAATGAAACCATTGCCAAAATATTAAACTTATTTATAATAACTCAAAATATTTTTAAAGTACTAATATTACCCTTAAATGATTTTTAAAACATTTAAAATTATTTTTAAATAATTACCATTAATATTAAAATATTAATGAACTATTTATCCAAATATTAAAAGTCATTAAATATAACTTAAAATATTTTTAATTCATTTATATCCTTTTTAAATGATTTTTAAATATATAAAACCATTTTTAAACTATTTATTTAATATAATTATTAAATAAACTTAATATCATTAATATTAAATTAATATCATTAATATTAAATTATTAATGAAATTATCCTTTAAATATTAAAAGTTATATTTTATAACTTAAAATATTTTTAAACACTTTATTTTCATTTAAAATAATTTTCCTAATATTAAAAATATTTTTAAACTAATGTATTTAATATAATTATTAAATAACTTTAATATCATTAATAATAATTAATTAATGAAATTTACCTTTAAATATTAAAAGTTATATTTTATAACTTAAAATATTTTTAAACTATTTATTTTTATTTAAAATGATTTTTCTAATATTAAAATTATTTTTAAACTAATTTATTTAATATAATTATAAAATAAATATAATATCAATAATATTAAATATTAATATTTTTCATGACAAAATATCAAAAGTTATATTTATAACTTAAAATACTTTTATAACCTTTAAATCATTTTTCTATAATTTTTAAATCATTAATTCTATTTTTCATCATTTATTTAATATATTCAATAAATAACTTAATTATCATTAATATTAATTAATTAATGAAATTCATCATAAAATATTGAAAGTCATAAAAAATAACTTAAAATATTTTCTTTTAACATAATATAATTTTAAATGATTTTTTAAGTATTAAAATCATTTTTAAATAATTTATTTAATATTATAATTAAATAAATTAAATACTTTTAATATTCTAAAAATATGAAATATTTATGAAATATATTCAAAATAATTAAAAATTAATTTTCAGACTTAAAAATAATTTTTAAGAATTTATTTTGTATTTTTCATAATTAAAAACTATTTTTTTCTATTTTTAATCAATTTTCAAAAATTAATTAATTAAAAATAACTAAGTCTGTCGCTAAAGCCTTTGGCGACAGACAAGCGTCGCCTTAGGTGTTCTTGAGCCCAAGAACACTGACAGGTCAGTGCTCAAGGGGTCAACTTTGACCATTTGTAATTTTTTGTTCATGCTTATTCTGGGAAATCTAAGACTTCGATCGTGTAGTAAACATGTAGTACTAAAATTATCAAGTTCCACTTTGGTCACACAACAAGTTAACAGCAAGATCTAGGCCTTTAAAATCATTGTCAGAATTGTTCTGGGTTTTCTGGGTAACCCAGAAACCCAGACAGTTCCGAGTAAGCACTATGTGACTTAAATTTATACGGGTTCAAGTTGATGTTTTGGTGATCTATTAGTTTACAGTTGTAGTCTACATAACCGAGTAAAACTATGCATCATCAGATCGGGCAAACAACATCAGAATCACATGATAGAGCCCGGTCAACCCATGTCAGAAATGGTGTTCATCCCATTTCTGGAAATTCCAGAAACTTCAAATCTGATCGAGAAGGCTACTTTGACCATAGATTAATGTTAGTATGTTGATTATCAAAGTGATCTAGGAACATGAAACTGAAGAACACATGACAGACTATAAGCCGGTTGAAATAACAACATCAAAACACATAACCAACTGACAGATCAAAGCTTTCAAATATATTGTCAGATGTTGAAAAACGATTTCTGGGTTGCCCAGAAATCACCCAGTCATGCCCTGTCAACGGACTTTGACCGATCATAACTTCAAATATACAACAGATCGAACTTTGATTCTTGTACCAGATGAAAGATCTCATACTAGACTACAAAATCAAGCACTTAAACAACAAAAATACATAACATACAAAAATCTATAATGACTGACATTTGACTGTCAGACTCAAAATTAAAATTTTCCATATTCTTAAAATCTTCAAATTCGAGCCTCTAGATGTTATGGATCTAACATCTAGCAACCCAGATCATCATTATACACTAGATCTAACATGCTTAACACAAAAAAAATAACATTTAACAACAGATCAATGGACAGATCGTGAATAGGGTTTTATACCGTTACATGAGCAAATCTTGATTCTATGTTTCTGATTTGTTATTGGTGATCGTGGGGCTATATTAAGGGACTGATATACTAGTATTTTTCGTGGGTTTGGAGAGAGAGAGGTCTTGGATGTGTATTGTGAATAAATGAGGCAAAAATAATGCACTTTCTCTCTCCAACCTATATATATAATGTGAATACAATGCATGAATCTGAGGTTGCTGTCAATAATTGGCTGAGGTGTTGATCAATAAGTCACATTGTCAACTAAGTTGGTCATCAACTCCTAATTTGGTAGGATTTACAAGCAAGCTTAATAAAAAATGTGACAAAAGGTATACTAGTCATTTGATTTTTTAATTTAATGGCATTATGGTAATCATGGCAAACCCTTAGGGTTTAGGGTTTGGGTTAGGGTTTAGGGTTTGAACCATTTTAGGTTTTAAAAGCAAAATTTTAGGATTTCCAATTTAAACAAAAATGAAATTCTTATTTTCAAAAAAATAAAATAAATACTAATTATAGTTTCTTAATTAATTTAATTTTTGAATTACTTAGTACCCTACTAATTAGGTTTAAGATACAATAATTAGCATTAAACTTCTAATTTTAGCAATTAGGGTTTGTAATACAAATATTAGGATTTTCTAGAAATTGAATATTTCTAAATATTAATTAGGGTTTTGAATAATTAAGATTCTCCCTAATTAGCATTAAGTTTTACTAAATAGTATTTATCTTTCCAATTTAGCAATTAGGATTACCCAATTAGCAATTAGGGTTATAATTAGGAAATTAGAGTTTTAAATTTTTAGCATTTAATATTCCTAATTTATACAATTAGGGTCCTTTATTTGCAATTAGGGTTTCCTAATTAACCTTAAATTATGCCATACACAACATAATTCAACTGACACCATTACCACACAGTCTTAAATTTCCCAATTGAATTAAAAATAGGGTTAAACAAATTAATGATTGGGTTTGGTCATAAGATACCATAATTTACCAACATTATTAGTCAACACATATACAGTACATATTTATAGTACTGAAAAATAAAATAATATTATAATAAATATCATTAAATCACATAACATATTTATTAGACAGATTTTTAAAATTTCGCATGACTTCAAAACTAGGGTTTATCTGTAACATTAAAATTGTTCCATCAAAACTTATCCTCACATTAACCTTACACACATAGCATACCTAATTATAACACTGACAAATAATAATATAATATTATTATTTTCATTCCTTGATCAAAATCCAAAATTAGGGTTTTGAATTCCATATCTGATTTTAACTGTCATATATAACTTTAATAATTAAGTTAAAAATAAATAACTTAATTAATCTAAAATAAGTTCATATAATAAAATAAAATAATTATTATAATAATTCTATAATCATTTCATATATTATTTAAATAATATATAATTATATTTTCATGGAAAATATTTAATAAAAATATTTCTATTATAAAATTAATTATTATAAGAATATAATTTATAATAATCAATAATTCTAAAATAAAATAATTTGTAAACATTCATGTAATAAATATATTTTTATTTATTATAGAACTATATACACACATTATCTTGTACAAATCCTCATCCTTAAAAAAAATTATACGCAAAATTTCTGATTTATTTATATAAAAAATATCGGTTTATTACATTCACCCTCCCTTATAAAGATTTCTTCCCCGGAATCACCGTTTTAAAACCTATACATGTCAGGGTACATAGCATACATAATCATTGCAAGTAGATCTCGATCATAATCTGATCGAACTGATCTTTAACTATTCACATAAAACTTGTCTTTCTGATTAAACGGAAATTTGATTCCTAAAAGAACTCAAATTCTTCCTTCAAAATAACTTATAAAATAATTTTACTATATATAAGAACTAATATATGAGAAAATAAAAATTGGTTTGAGTAATACCTGGAGTTGCATCCCCGGCTGCTATAGTTTCTTGAACGGTCATGTTGAGGACGCTTGCGGTCGATTTCGTTGGTTTGTTTATTGATGTTGGTCCCGTTGTCGCCAATGTCCTGCTGCCTTTTTCCTGTATTCACATTCCTTGCCTCCATTCTCCTTCTTGGACAGTCTTCCACCTTATACTCCATTGATTCACACTTAAAACACACAGACTTTCCCTTTATCTCCTTTCCTTTTATCGTATAGGTGACAAAACTATCTTTTGCCCCTTCGTTATCCTAGCTATCATAAACATTGCTATAGGGTCAATTGATCCTCTAATTCTTGGCAGTATGTACGCCTTGAAGTCTTTAATGTTCGTCTATCGATTATCTGAATGATCTTCCCGCGACTGGTATTCCGTTTTGCATAGCTTGATCGTCCATATTCGCAAAATTCTATATCGGTTCTGGTTGTCTTCCAGCTTTGTTGACAGGTTCTTCTGTCCGTGTATTTCGTTTCCGTCTCCTTGGCGGCATTATCATAAATTATTCTTATTAACTTACATTTTAAACCTTATCGTATACGCTTAACATATAACACAAAAGTTTCTATTCGAATAATCATGTATTCAAAATATTAGGTTTTGAAAACTCGGTTTACTATATTAACCAGTGTTCAGATAAATATCTACTATCTTTATACCAACTTATTTCACTAATCCCACATAGACTCATATGCATAACACTTGACATACCTTAGCACATATTGCTTTAAACATTCGTTATCCCTTTGTGACTCAAAAGTCGGGAATCGCTGCCACAACTTATACAAAATTTGAAAAATATTACCTTATACAAACATACCTATCATATACATAACTTAGAATCATACATATTCAAGTAATAGTAGTACTACTTATTTCTTACGCCTCCACTAAGGATCAATTTCTTAGTAATCTGTCTATTCCCATTAACCTCAATAATCCGTTCACACCTAACTACACCTAGTTCATCCAACTTACCATACATTATGAGTTTAAGAACTCACCAAAAACATATGAGTTTAAGAACTCGACATTGACCACATATTCTTTAACTATACTTTACCTATCAGTCATACTATCGTTTCAGGGTCCGGTACTATACTTTTCAAAATAACCACCTCATTGAGGTGGCTTTCATTGTGAGCCTCTATTTCAGCTATTGGCTTCGATATTGGCTCGGTTATGGAGGTTGACTTCTTCTTTACGATCTGAGGGTATTCTAATTCTTTTCTATCTGACATCTACACAACTAAGTTATCCTGATTATCAACTAATATATACATACAACAAATAATAGTTTTATACAGGTTATCTTTTATTTTGTTTAGTGATGAACTATTTCAATTCATCTCCTTATAAACTCTATATGAGTTATTTGTATTTTCAACGTTTCCCTCTATTTTAAGGTTATAGCCTAAGGTCTAACCCACCTAAGGTTTTAAACCCTAAAGCGCTGATACCATGATGTGACTTTCATGGTGCTTCCAACCATAGCACCTCACAGTGGTACCTATCAGCTTGCCACCGACTGGCTCGGCATCCCCTACGGAGAGTCTAGCTTCGGTGCATTCCACACACGGAAGTCACCAGCGAGAGGCTTGGGGCTCTTCGCAAATTCATGCTTATAGCTCTGATACCAAGATGTAACGCCCCCAAATTCAGGTACTTGAAACCCGAACTCGGTGCTTTACGATACCATTTCTATGAGCTGAATAATACTAATAATAATAACAATAATATGAATATCAAACTTAATTTACATTTATCAGAGTCTAATCCCAAGTACGCAACCTTTACTATAATTCTTTACATGATAGATAATACATATCATTGTCTTAATACAGTTTAACTATTACAATACCATTAAACATATTCTGTTTGCTTTCCTTTTTACTTGATCTTGTCTGAACCTTCAGGTTGATCATGCCTAGCTAAAAACATTTAATTAAGCAAGAATGAGCATTTGGTTGCCCAGCAAGTAATAACAATTATAAATATAAATAGCTGAAAGAATTAAATATTTTCTTTATACATCACTTCTACAACAAATCTATAGTTGTGAAGTAAACTGAACCGATAATACTAACATAACAATTCTATCTCAAATTTTTGAAATTACGTAATGACTATATATGGGGTTTAGTTGACATACTATGAACATTGTTTTCAATTTTCGAATAGGTTTAGCAGAACTTCATTCGCAAATCGTCATAACTTACGGGCGCGAAGGTGTACATCCCATGGGCCCTTTATTGATCAATACTACATTGCAAAAATGATGTGATCGTTCACTCTGTCCGCCTTGGGCGCATAAAAGTTTTCCCTTGATCGGGATGTTCATACTAGTCTGGAATCCGAACCAAAACAATTTGATTGGATACAAAGAAGTTTTTAACTTATTCAACGATATTTCTGAATTTGTGTCTAGCTGGGTCAAATAGCTTAGACAGCTTTATATATATATATATATATATATATATATATATATATATATATATATATATATATATATATATATATATCAACATGTGATTAAATACAATGATTATCCAAGTGGGGACACTTGTGTAACCATGTTTAGAAATTAACGAACAGAATATATATCTGAATTATCATATACTAACATGTTGATAAACAATGATCGGATATAGAATATATCACAATAGGGTTAATAATATAGCATAATAATAATATAATTCTAAAACTTCTTACTCATGTCCATTGCATAAAGAAAATGTAAAGGTAAGATACTTGCTTAGTCTGTTGCTTACAATACGCAACTTAGTTTTATCTTTATATAGCACCTATCATTAATAAGATCATTTGATCGATTAGAATAACATACTATAACACATAACACTGCTTATTGCAGTCAGCACATAACCTAATCACATTGTCACATATGTTTAACAACCATTGAATAACAAACAAACACATATACAGACAACTTATAATAGTCCAGATCAATTTCTAAAATATGTCGGTGTACCAACGGCTTTATCGAGTAATTATCGAGTCTAAGACTCTATCTTGTAACTTAGTATCAGTCATATTATTTTTAAATAACTTAATAATAATTTTTAAACATTTATTATAATAAATCATGAATTTTCAAACACCGGAATCATAATTAAATGATTTAAATATTAAACAATTCTATTATCATTAATATTTAATTATTAATGAAACCATTGCCAAAATATTAATGTTAGTTATAATAACTCAAAATATTTTTAAAATACTAATATTACCCTTAAATGATTTTTAAAACATTTAAAATTATTTTTAAATAATTACCATTAATATTAAAATATTAATGAACTATTTATCCAAATATTAAAAGTCATTAATTATAACTTAAAATATTTTTAATTCATTTATATCCTTTTTAAATGATTTTTAAATATATAAAACTATTTTTAAACTATTTATTTAATATAATTATTAAATAAACTTAATATCATTAATATTAAATTAATATCATTAATATTAAATTATTAATAAAATTATCCTTTAAATATTAAAAGTTATATTTTATAACTTAAAATATCTTTAAACACTTTATTTTCATTTAAAATATTTTTCTAATATTAAAATCATTTTTAAACTAATGTATTTAATATAATTATTAAATAACTTTAATATTATTAATAATAATTAATTAATAAAATTTACCTTTAAATATTAAAAGTTATACTCCCTCCGTCCCAAATTAATTGCTCTGTTTTGACTTTTTTAAGTCAAATTGACTATTTTTAGAATTAATAATTAAGCATATATAAATATATTTCTAAAATTATAAAAATTGGGATTAGTAATAAATTGTATATACTTTCTTTTGGTTATAATCACTTCACCTATATTTTAGCAAAAATAGTAAAAATATTAGTTTTAAAAATGATCAATTTGACTTTAAAAATTCAAAACTGAGCACTTAATTTGGGACGGAGGAATATTTTATAACTTAAAATATTTTTAAACTATTTATTTTCATTTAAAATGACTTTTCTAATATTAAAATCATTTTTAAACTAATTTATTTAATATAATTATTAAATAAATCTAATATAAATAATATTATATATTAAAATTTTTCATGACAAAATATCAAAAGTTATATTTATAACTTAAAATACTTTTATAACCTTTAAATCATTTTTTTATAATTTTTAAATCATTAATTCTATTTTTCATCATTTATTTAATATATTCAATAAATAACTTAATTATCATTAATATTAATTAATTAATTAAATTCATCATAAAATATTAAAAGTCATAGAAAATAACTTAAAATATTTTCTTTTAACATAATATAATTTTAAATGATTTTTCAAGTATTAAAATTATTTTTAAATAATTTATTTAATATTATAATTAAATAAATTAAATACTTTTAATATTCCAAAAATATGAAATATTTATGAAATATATTCAAAATAATTAAAAACTAGTTTTCAGACTTAAAAATAATTTTTAGGAATTTATTTTGTATTTTTCATAATTAAAAACTATTCTTTTTCTATTTTTAATCAATTTTCAAAAATTAATTAATTAAAAATAACTAAGTCTGTCGCTAAAGCCTTTGGCGACAGACAAGCGTCGCCTTAGGTGTTCTTGAGCCCAAGAACACTGACAGGTCAGTGCTCAAGGGGTCAACTTTGACCATTTGTAATTTTCTGTTCATGCTTATTCTGGGAAATCTAAGACTTCAATCGTGTAGTAAACATGTAGTACTACAATTATCAACTTCCACTTTGGTCGCACAACAAGTTAACAGCAAGATCTAGGCCTTTAAAATCATTGTCAGAACTGTTCTGGGTTTTCTGGGTAACCCAGAAACCTAGACAATTCCGAGTAGGCACTATGTGACTTAAATTTATACGGGTTCTAGTTGATGTTATGGTGATCTATTAGTTTACAGTTGTAGTCTACATAACCGAGTAAAACTATGCATCATCAGATCGGGCAAACAACATCAGAATCACATGATAGAGCCCGATCAACCCATGTTAGAAATGGTGTTCATCCCATTTCTGGAAATTCCAGAAACTTCAAATCTGATCGAGAAGGCTACTTTGACCATAGATTAATGTTAGTATGTTGATTATCAAAGTGATCTAGGAACATGAAACTGAAGAACACATGACAGACTATAAGTCAGTTGAAATAACAACATCAAAACACATAACCAATTGACAGATCAAAGCTTTCAAATATATTGTCAGATGTTGAAAAACGATTTATGGGTTGCCCAGAAATCACCCAGTCATGCCCGGTCAACGGACTTTGACCGATCATAACTTCAAATATGCAACAGATCGGACTTTGATTCTTGTACCAGATGAAAGATCTCATACTAGACTACAAAATCAAACACTTAAACAACAAAAACACATAACATACAAAGATCTATGATGACTGACATTTGGCTGTCAGACTCAAAATTAAAAATTTCCATATTCTTAAAATCTTCAAATCCGAGCCTCTAGATGTTATGGATCTAACATCTAGCAACTCAGATCATCATTATACACTAGATCTAACATGCTTAACACAAAAAAAATAACATCTAACTACAGATCAATGGACAGATTCTTGAATAGGGTTTTATACCTTTATATGAGCAAATCTTGATTCTATGTTTCTGATTTGTTATTGGTGATCGTGGGGCTGTATTAAGGGACTGATATACTAGTATTTTTCGTGGGTTTGGAGAGAGAGAGGTCTTGGATGTGTATTGTGAATAAATGAGGCAAAAATAATGCACTTTCTCTCTCCAACCTATATATATATATATATATATATATAATGTGAATACAATGCATGAATCTGAGGTTGCTGTCAATAATTGGCTTAGGTCTTGATCAATAAGTCACATTGTCAACTAAGTTGGTCACCAACTGCTAATTTGGTAGGATTTGCAAGCAAGCTTAATAAAAAATGTGACAAAGGGTCTACTAGTCATTTGATTTTTCAATTTAATGGAATTATGGTAATCATGGGAAACTCTTAGGGTTTAGGGTTTGGGTTAGGGTTTAGGGTTTGAACCATTTTAGGTTTTAAAAGCAAAATTCTAGGATTTCCAATTTAAACAAAAATGAAATTCTTATTTTCAAAAATATAAAATAAATACTAATTATAGTTTCTTAATTAATTTATGTTTTGAATTACTTAATACCCTACTAATTAGGTTTAAGATACACTAATTAGCATTAAACTTCCAATTTTAGCAATTAGGGTTTATAATACAAATATTAGGATTTTCTAGAAATTTAATATTTTTAAATATTAATTAGGGTTTTGAATAATTAAGATTCTCCCTAATTAGCGTTAAGTTTTACTAAATAGTATTTATCTTTCCAATTTAGCAATTAGGATTACCCAATTAGCAATTAGGGCTACAATTAGGAAATTAGGGTTTTAAATTTTTAGCATTTAATATTCCTAATTTAGACAATTAGGGTCCTTAATTTGCAATTAGGGTTTCTTAATTAACCTTAAATTATGTCATACACAACATAATTCAATTGACACCATTACCATACAGTCTTAAATTTCCCGATTGAATTAAAAATATGGTTAAACAAATTAATGCTTGGGTTTGGTCATAAGATACCATAGTTTACCAACATTATCAGTCCACACATATACAGTACATATTTATAGTACTGAAAAATAAAATAATATTATAATAAATATCATGAAATCACATAACATATTTACTAGACAGATTTTTAAAATCTCGTTTGACTTCAAAACTAGGGTTTATCTGTAACATTAAAATTGTTCCATCAAAACTGATCCTCACATTAACCTTACACACATAGCATACCTAATTATAACACTGACAAATAATAATATAATATTATTATTCTCATTCCTTGATCAAAATCCAAAATTAGGGTTTTGGATTCCATATCTGATTTTAACTGTCATATATAACATTAATAATTAAGTTAAAAATAAATAACTTAATTAATCTAAAATAAGTTCATATAATAAAATAAAATAATTATTATAATAATTCTATAATCATTTCATATATTATTTAAATAATATATAATTATATTTTCATGGAAAATATTTAATAAAAATATTTCTATTATAAAATTAATTATTATAAGAATATAATTTATAATAATCAATATTTCTAAAATAAAATAATTTGTAAACATTCATGTAATAAATATATTTTTATTTATTACATAACTACATACACACATTATCTTGTACAAATCCTCATCCTTAAAAAAAATTATAAGCAAAATTTCTGATTTATTTATATAAAAAATATCGTGTTATTACATATGAGATATGTATGAAATTTGAAAGTTGATATTTAATGATATGCTTGTGAAGTAAATCTCTATGCCTGTTATGTGAGGAATAACATACATAGTAAATATTAATTGATTATGAATGCATGAACTGAATATGCTATTATATGCTATGTGCTGCATGAAAATTGTTAGAATTGTTGGGTTGTCGAGCTCACCCTTGCAAATAACCACTTTTGCGAGTTAAGGACTCAAGGTAAAAATTACGTGCTACTTGATTGATAAAGATCAATAATATCAAAGGGGATTGATTCATTTGTTTAAATATATACTCTTGAACCATGTTTAGGTTCTAAAAAATGTACGTGATAGTAGTTTACAATGTGTAATACATGTTAAGTTATAAAGTTGTACTATGTGATACATAGAGAAATTCGAATCGAGATGTAAAAATTTATATTTAAATTTGGATAGAATGAATCATAACATAATTTGATTTAAGGATATGTAATTGATTCAAGTTAAGATATCAATAAAAGATTTATTTTTAAAGGAGATTGAAAAAGTTTAAATTATTCTGCATATTTTTATAACATCAAATATGATGTAACACGGGAATTGTAAATTACCAAGATTTGAAACTTATAAAAGCATAGATCCTAAAAATGGAAAGAATTTATATTCTAAATTGTAATAAGCTAAGTTATATTCATTAAGTTATGAATAAAAGATATAAATAGTTTGACGATAGTAGTATCGTGGCGGACTGGATCCGAGGTTTGAAGGAATACAGATTTGGGGGCGTCACAGGTTGGTATCAAAGCTGTAGGTTATAAACTTTAGGTAAGTGTACCTTAGGCTATAACCTGAGAGAGAGAGAAAGATAAATATTAAAATATATATAAGCGAGGATTCAAAGAAGAATCTTGAAGTATCTAGAGAATGAGAATTCAGGAGTTTCCTGACACCGGTAATAAAAATGTTAAGATGATGTCTATAAGATGAAGATGACAAATATAAAAAGAATGAACTCGGATGGAGTTTTGTTGATAATAGGGAAAGAACCCTAAGGTAAATTGATGATCACGACGTGATCGGATTGAGCTATGAAGTGATAAATAGTCTGTAATGACTAAGTGTGTATAGCTTGATGCTATAAGAGAATGTACTATGAAATGGTACGATATGAACTCATGAGGAGTTGTATATGATGAGATATGAAGAATTCGTATCGAGCAAAGAGAAAGTTAAGAATGAGATAAAGTTAGGTGAAATTTCAATTGAGGACCCATGTCAGCAGCTGAGTTGTATGATTCCTTGTTATGGGCGGGGAATTGTACTTGGTTTAAAAACCACTTAGTTTCTGGCACTGATAATCATTGAAATGTCTGTGTCACACTATTTGCTATATACCTGTTGAAAAGGTGATTCTTTTCTCATGTGTATAACAGATAGGTAAAGTATAGGTAGAGAATATAAGGTTAGGTGCGAGTTCTTAAAACTCATACTTATGGTAAGTTCGTAACTCATGATCATATGGTATGTTTTTGAACCCCTCAGCGAATGGACGCTTATGATCTGACTAGGGTAAGTTCTTAAACTCATATGATTATGGCAAGTTTCTGAATTTCTAAAGTGTGGTAAGTTTGATGAACTATATCGGGTATATGTATGTTATGAAGTTAGAAATTTTGGTATAGTGAGCATTGATGGTGTTGAAGATTGGTAGAATGAAGCAATGTAGTAAAGATTGAAGTTGATGGAGAAACATGGATTTTCTAAATCTTCTAACTCTGCTAGATTTTCAAAATTTATTGACTTCGTGCTGATGTTTGCACTTCTATTTTCTTGAAAAACATTGGGTCATGTGATTGAACCAATGATGTTTAAAGAAAACAATACCGTTATCCATATGTCTATGCTAATTATTTCGGCTAAGACAAAAATGATTTGAAAATTTTTAAAATGTATTTCTAACCATGTGCACCATTTGATATGGTGTAAAAATGGTAAACGATGGAGTCATCAATGCAGCCGAACCTAGTGTTGGTTGTGATCAAAAGATCGTCAGTGTGACGCCCCCAAAATAGGTATACAACACCCATTCTGAGTCGCCAAATACATGGTACAGAAAGTAAACTACAACTTCAATAATACAATTGTCGTGCAAAATACGACAACACATACTGTGAGTTTAAATACAAATATTGTCTTCTAGACAATATCCACACTCAAATAAGTCCTCAATATAATTATTCAAACACTATTTTACAAAAATAGTGAGGACTGCTAAAACATCTTTCTAGAACCATCACTCCATACCCCGACTAGATCTTGCTATGTACTCACCTCCTGAGAAGAAAAATGGAACAAAAAGGAAAAGGGTAAGCTCAACTAGCCCAGTAAAGAATATTATGACTAAGATAATATACAACAAATTTTCATTAGTATTCAACAGGGAAAAATCTGATAGAATATAATCGACAACAAGTTTTAGATCAACAACTGCAGCGGAAACAACAAACCATTAGAAGAGTCAAGTAGAGAAAGAATTCTACTATCTTCCAAGATTTAAAAGTCCATCATTAATATTTTATCCACGTAACATCGATTAATAATCATCTTTAACCAAATATTCATCTTTGCACTACAAGCCAAAGATATTCATTTGTATCACCAGTCGGTCATGTTCATCTCAACACATGTTCATCTTTGCACTACAGGCCAAAGATATTCATCAAGTAATCATACATCTTTGCACTACATGCCAAAGATATTCAGTAATATCATCATTTAGGACTAAGGATGATGAAAAATATCTTAAAGAGAACGAATCCAGTGAGACAGAAGGACAAATAGTAGGGATTCGTATAACAGTTTATCCAAGATCAATAATACTTCATAATAATTAATTGTGAATCAGAATTCAAAAATAAAGATCAAAACATGGATACAATCAAAGATAGTAACCATAATAGACATCTTGGATAAAAAGGGAAAATTTTATTTTTCGGTGAATAGTGTCGTATTCGTGAATAGTGCCGTATACGTGAATAGTAACGTATACGTGAATAATAACCCCAACACAAAAAGTTCCAAATTTGATAAAAAATTTATATCAATATTTCAGCATAATGATATTGAAGAAAATAATATTATTAAGAAGAAAATAATATCCCTTACCTCAAAATATCAGTACTTCTGGTAGGAATACCGGTATAAGGCTGAAAGAAACTTGCTCTGATGAATAGAAACTCTCAAAGTATCTAAATACTCACAAAATACGCTCAATAATCTGGAGAGAGAAAGAGAGAAAACTTGTTTCTGGTGTGATTTTCAATTCTAACTTAGCCCTCTATTTATAGGAAAATGTTAGCACGCCGAAGCAGACTTAACCTGCAACCTGATGGTTTTACCTGCTACTATTCCCACCCACCACATTTGAATTAAAATCTCAGCACATTTCTTCACCAACCAAGAGTGGGGCCCACCAATTCTAGAATTTTCCATCAAAATGATAAACTCTGAAAATTCAACAATTTCTGAACCAGTCATCTCGTAAAATTCATAATAAATCATACGTTCATTTTTAACGGTTCAAATTTGTGGACATATACTCAACTTATATATGTATAATATATCCAAAAATTACCACGATCCAACGGTCGGATTAAAAATTATAACCCCCGCAAAATATCTCAAAAATCCTGATTTTTAATACCTCCATTCCGATAAAAATACTGATAAAAACCTCAACATTAACTCCTTCATTTTTAACCACAAAAATATATCCCTCATTTATATCCACATAAAATAAATATTTCCTTATCATATGAATCGATAATTAATTATTCACAAATAATATTACAGAATCACATTTATGACAACCAGACCGTTCCCAGGAAAGAGGGGGCTTTCCAATAAGGATTTCTCCTTACTGGCGCGCAATTAGATGACCAAACCTCTCCTTAGACAGAACTTTCTAGACATTGCCAATAATGTTATCTAATAATATTATTCAAATAATATGAATTATTGATCTGATAATGGAAAATAATGTGCAGCAACAATTATTGAAACAACAATAATATAAAATATCAACCCAACAATTATTGAATCAATAAAATAAAATATTGAACAGTAACTACTGTAACAATTATTGAGTAATGCCTTCTTACGTAAGAATCAATAATTGGTGCAATACCGTGTGCTACTGTATTTTAACCACCGGGTATTCCAACAGTATTAACGGTAACAACTACGCCGTTATTTATAAATAACTTATACTTATCGTTTTCTTCATCCAATCGCTTTCCGTTATGGGGCCCACACAAGGCTGCGCCGTCGTACGAATATTCCCCGACAGCAAGAATATTCCACAACCAAACGAATATTCCCCGACAAAATGAATATTTTATAACCACTTGCTTATTTTGCAAAATTTGCACATTTCACCCATAACCAAAGTATTATATCAAATTAACCCCTTATTATTCACAATAATATTTAGAGAAAATTTGATTTTATTCATTAATAAGTTGGGGTCTTACAGTCAACCCACTATGGTATGATGTAGTATGACAAAGTCACAAAATGGCTGAATCCTCAATGTACTACTAATCTGGTACGGTATCATGATGTCATAAAAGAATTTTTGGTTTTCTTTTAAATTATGAAGAAGATCAATTAAGTTGACTAAATTATTTCGATTGTTGTCTAAGTTGTTGATAAAAGTCTAAGCTATTTGGTTAGGCTAGACGACTGTTGAAAAATATTTGTGAAATTCAAGCATTCTTGAGTATTTGTGTCAAACCAGATTGCTCTGGTGCAGATTCAGATGTGAAAAAGCTGATGTGAACAACCCTATAATGGGACATATTTTCGGGGACAATAGTTCCGAGCGTAACGCATGTAGTCGCTACAAAACACTACATTGTGGCCCAACGTAGTGGTACAATAGGCTGGCCACCTAGTGTACGTGAGGAGGGTGTTTTCAGTCTTTCTGATTGATAAACACTCTGGGTAGAGAAGAGTTCACGGTCTTCTGACCCCTCAGCATAATTTGGAATCTAAGATTTTTCATACTACTTCCCGATTATTGAAAAATTTTGAAAGATTCTTATTCTTCTGAAGGATGAAGGTAGTAAGTAGAATGTTCCTTAGAGAGGATAAAGTGGTAGAATGCATTGAAGAAAGTTATAATAATAAAAACTTCCGAAAAAAGAATGGACAAAATTATTCAAAAGAATATGTAATATTCGGAATAGCACCGAGTAGAGGAGGTTTCGGTGATTCCGAGGACGGAATCCTTATAAGAGAGAGAGGATGTGATAACCCGAATTTTCAAAAATTATTAAAATAAGAATTTAGTAAATAGAATTCTTATTATAAGATATGTCGGGTTCAAATATGAATGTATATATGTGCTATATGTTGGATTATGTGGGAAGAAATTATATATGAGATTTTATAGTTAATTAAACTATTAAAGAAAGAAGAGTTTGAACTTGAAGTTTAATTTCTAAGTTATTGAAGAATGTAGAAATTGATATTGTAAAGTCAAAAAGGAAATCGATTTTGGTTAGTGTAATAACCTAGCATGTAGGGAGCATATTAAAGGATTTGCGAGTTAAGTTATGTTTCTGTTGAAGCATAACATGTCTGCGTCCTAACTTAAGGTGGCGCGACCACACCACTCTCAAGACTAAGACCAGCGCGGCCGCACCGGTCTGTAGACAGTTCAAGACGAGTTTGTGTAATCTGATGAGTTGTGTAATTTGAACTGTAGGAATTATATTAGTGGCTAATATGTTATCATATGGATCATATTTAATATTTATAGTGTCAATGAATGGATTAAGATAGCAAAGCATAAATTGAATGAGAGTTAGTTATGAAAATTAACTAAACAAGAATAAATATTAGTTAACTTAAATTAAGTTAAAAATTATATTATGGAATAATATAAGTTAAGTATTAAAGCCTTGTGAGGCAGTGGTGTGATAGTAAATTGAATGAATGGACTAAATCACTTAAGTAAAATGGTGAATTAATATATGTGCTTTACATGAAGAAAATGAAATGATTATGTTAATTAATTTTAGTATTTTTGTATATTACATAATATGGTAATATGTGAAAGGGTTTAATATTTGAAAGATGTTAATGTAAAGATTGAGGAAGTTGTCTTGGGACAATCAAATAATTATACGTATAGTGTATAATTTAAATAATTAATAGAATAGATATTAATTATTTTAAGTGTAAAGGTTATACATATTACAAATCTAAGGTAAACTAAATAATTTAGCATTGAGGTAAAGTGTGTCACACAAACTTTTATATTAAATAATGTGTAAAATGGGAAAAATATGAGTAGTAGTATCATATAATTACCTACTACTTAAGATTAAATGAGGTGTGATAGTTAATTGCGGTTAATGATATACAAATATATAGACTAAAAGTAATTAAATTATAAAGTTGATTTAAATAAGTTTGTTCATCTCATCTTATGTGATGAGACAATTATATGTGTACTCTAAAAGATGGAAGTAAATAAATATGTGTTATTAAAATATTTATTTCAATACCGATGTGTAAGTAAATAGTAAAAGAAGATATTAAGTTATTAGTGAGCAATTAAATTAAGATCACACATGTTATAAATATTAAATTATGTGGACTAATGTACATGAATTATATGATGTGAGTACATAAATAATTCCTAATTTTTCTAATATAGTAACTATTGTACATTAAGATTACATTTTGGGAAATTAAAGTAACTAAACTAAGCTAGTTGCTGAGATATAAGCTTGTCCCATTTTGTGAGTCTCATCTCATTAATCACGTGAATAGGCCATTGGCCTAGCCTAGTGTTGTTGTTGAAAACAAGAAGGCTGATGATGAGAGTTGGTATTACTTTCCACCAACTCTCTCTTAACGGATGGCTTCCCCTTCTTCCCGTTGGTTTAATTTCTTGGGCAAAACTCCCAATTGGACAATAGTTTGGCTATATAAGGAAGTCTTTCCCTTCATTCTCAAGGCTGATAAATTGTAGAGATTGTTGTTATTGCATAGAGAGAGTGAGGTTGGTGAATTTGAGTTATAATCAGAAGTCTAAGGGACAATGTTTAGTCATTTAAGCTTCACAAAGGTATAATTCTTAAATCATGTTCTAAAGTTTGAGTTTGAAGAATTCCTGAGAATTAGAATGGATTTCTTGATAATTAGTGTTAAATTGAATGTCATGGTATTATCAGAATTTTATGTTCAATATGTTATTAATGTATTGTTCTAAGAATGCTAAATGAAAGTGTATTAGTTGTTTGGGCTAGAATCTGCAGAAGCAAAGGTCAAGTATGGGTTGGTGCCGAACAATCCCAGCGCGGCCGCACCATAGACCAGTCTTGAATTCCAGTTTTGTTGCTTTCTGGTATTCCAAGCATGTTAGTAAGACTTAACTAAGTATGTAAAGGGACCTAGCATGTAATTTAAAGTTGCTTTGCAATAATTAGTTGGATTATAATGATTTTAAAATAGAAAACTTGAAGTTTTGTAAAGCAAAACATGATGGACCTTATATCGTTTAAGTTCTAACCTTTCAAGCATGTATGCTAGGGTATCTTATGCTTCTAGACATGACAGATATGATCACCATCTAGCTAAGCATGATTTAAACTTTTCAAGCATGGTTTATGATGAGATTTCAAGTGTTAAACTATTCAACCTTGGTGTAAATGACTAGTATACATATGAGCATGCATATATGACTTAGTTAAATGTACAAATGAGTATAAGTTATGATTCAAAGTTACTTTGTATACTAATTGGGTTTAGCATGAGTTTTTAAAAGAAAACTTAAAGTTTTGAAAATGAAACTTAACGAACCTTATGTCTTTTAAGTTCCGACGTTGGGAACATGTGAATGTGACCTAGTTATGTGCGTGGATGAGTAAGGAATGTAATTTCAAGATACATTGCACATAAAAGGTTGTCAAGCTCGATTTAGTATGTGTTTTAAAGAGAAATTTAAAAGTTTTAGAAACTAATATTGATGAGCATTGTATTGTTTTCATTATGACCTTATAAGCAAGCATGATAGGGTTGTTTATACCTTTAAGCATGAATGATAAGTGCACTCAATTAGTTAAGCATGACATAAGTTATTTAAGAATGTTTTAAAAGTAAGAACTATACTAATTGTGTGTAAGTGAGTTTGATACACAAAAGCATGCGTATTAAGGATTGTTTAATATCGTTATGTGAATTAACATAGCGAGTTCCTTGTTGGAATAACCTATTTAGCCTCGATAAAAGAGTTTTGAAAGAGGAAGTTGTGTGCTTGATTCAAGTTTTATCTCAAAGTTGTTTTAGATATCTGAGAAGGTGTTCGATTGGGTCGATAGACAATTGGATATGTTAATCCTAGTTGAGCAAATGAGTTCAAAGAAACTAAAAGTTTTAGAAGTTAACATCAACGTTAACAAGTGTGGGAAACCAAATTTATTTTAAACCATATCTTTATGTGTTGGTACTGTGTTCAAAAATATTAAGGTGCTAGTAAGAGAACTTGATTTTTGAAAATGTCAGTTCTGCTTTTGGCAGGGAGTAGCCCGACCGCGCCACTCCCAAGTTTATACTCAGCGCGGTCGCGCCATGCTGCAGAGTGGTCAAGAGCAGTTTGTTAACTGTCTCGAATTTAGAACATGTCTATATATATACTTTAAAGACTATACAAGATGAAGTAAGATTGTTTCGAAAGAATAAGCATTAGAATATAATGAGCTAACAACATAGCTATCCTAAGCGTATATTGGAGAAGTGAAATAAAACAATGTAAATTTTTATTAAATTAAGAATATATGAAATGTATGACTGATGGGCATGAATCCATGATTATATAACTGTGTACGAACACACCCAGTGCAGATAAGCTTTAAGCAGTTAAGTCGTAGTTGATAAACTACGAATCAGGCAAGTCTTTCAGTTCCTATTTGATATATGAATTTGATAACTGTTAGTTGAGCTATATTATGCTATGCAAATGTTGATGTATATATATAAAATGCATATGAGATATGTATGAAATTTGAAAGTTGATATTTGATGATATGCTTGTGAAGTAAATCTCTACGCCTGTTATGTGAGGAGTAACATACGTAGTAAATATTAATTGATTATGAATGCATGAACTGAATATGTTATTATATGCTATGTGCTGCATGAAAACTGTTAGAATTGCTGGGCTGTCAAGCTCACCATTGCAAATAACCACTTTTGCAGGTTAAGGACTCATGGTAAAGATTACGTGCTATTTGATTGATAAAAATCAATAATATTAAAGGAGATTGATTCATTTGTTTAAATATATACTCTTGAACCATGTTTAGGTTCTAGAAAATATACGTGATAGTAGTTTACGATGTGTAATACATGTTAAGTTGTAAAGTTTTACTATGTGATACATAGAGGAATTCGAATCGATATGTAAAAATTTATATCGAAATTTGGTTAGAATGAATCATAACATAATTTGATTCAAGGATATGTAATTGATTCAATTTAAGATACCAATAAAAGATTTATTTTTAAAGGAGATTGAAAAAAGTTTAAATTATTCCGCATATTTTTATAACATCAAATATGATGTAACACAAGAATGGTAAATGACTAAGATTTGAAACTTATAAAAGTTTGGGATTATTACATAGATCCTGGAAATGGAAAGAATTTATATTCTAAATTGTAATAAGCTAAGTTATATTCATTAAGTTATGAATAAAAGATATAATGTAAGACCCCGAATTTTATGAAATAAAAGTATTCAATTTTTCTATTTAGTAAATGGTTAAATTGATAACAAGTTAAAGTTATGGGTGAAATATGAAAATTTTCCAAAATAAACAAGTGGTTATAAAATAATCATTGTTGTCGGGGAATATTCGTTGGTCGTGGAATATTCTTTCTGTCGGGAAATATTCGTACGACGGCGCAGCTATTTGTGGGCCCCATAACGAAAAACGGTCGGATGAAGATAACGACAAAAATTGAGTTTTTATAATTAACGACGTAGTTGTTACCGTTAACACTGTTGGAATACCCGGTGGTTAAAATACAGTAATACGCGTGGTTGCACAGTAGCACACGGTTTTACACAGTATTTTTGAATTATTGATTCTTACGTAAGAAGGCACTACTGAATAATTGTCACAGTAATTACTGTTCAATATTTTATTTTATTGATTCAATAATTGTTGCGTTGATATTTTATATTATTATTGTTTCAATAATTGTTGCTGCACAGTATTTCCCATTATCAGATCAATAATTCATATTATTTGAATAATATTATTAGATAACATTATTAGCAATGTCTAGAAAGTTCTGTCTAAGGAGAGGTTTGGTCATCTAATTGCGCGCTGGTAAGGAGAAATCCTTATTGAAAAGCCACCTCTTTCCTGGGAACGGCCTGATTGTCATAATTGTGACTCTGTAATATTATTTGTGAATAATTAATTATTGATTCATATGATAAGAAAATATTTATTTTATGTGGATATAAATGAGGGATATATTTTTGTGGTTAAAAATGAAGGAGTTAATGTTGAGGTTTTTATCAGTATTTTTGTCAGAATGGAGGTATTAAAAATTAGGTTTTTTGAGATATTTTGCGGAGGTTATAATTTTTAATCCGACCGTTGGATCGTGGTAATTTTTGGATATGTTATACATATATAAGTTGAGTATATGTCCACAAATTTTGAACCGTTAAAAAAGAACATATGATTTATTATAAATTTTACGAGATGACTGGTTCGGAAATTGTTGAAGTTTCGGAATTTATCATTTTGGTGGAAAATTCTAAAATTGGTGGGCCCCACTCTTGATTGGTGAAGAAATGTGCTGAGATTTTTATTCAAATATGGTGGGTGGGAATAGTAACAGGTAAAGTCATCAGGTTACAGGTTAAGTCTGCTTCGGCGTGCTAACATTTTCCTATAAATAGAAGACTAAGTTAGAATTAAAAATCACACCAAAAACATAAGCTTTCTCTCTTTCTCTCTCTATATTATGAAGCATATTTTGTGAGTATTTAGATACTTGGTGAGTTGATATTCATCAGTGCAAGGTTCCTTCGGCTTTACATTCCAGTCAGAAGTGCTGCTCTTTTGAGGTAAAGGATAGTAAGGGATATTAAGGGATGCTATATTCTTCATAATGATGTTATTCTTTCAATATCATTATACTGAAATATTGGTATGAATTTTATTATAGAATTTTTTACCTTTTTGAGTCGGGATTACTATTCACGTATACGACACTATTCATGTATATGGCACTATTTACGTATATGACATTATTTACGTATACGGTACCATGTACGAATACGGAGTACTATTCACGAGTTACTATTCACGGGTACTATTCACGACAAAAATTGGTTTCTTTTTCTTACCAAATTATCGTTGATTTATGAGTGTTGCTCTTGAAAATAAATGCAGTTATTGATCATATTATTTTTATTATCATATATAACATTTTTATAACCCTGATGTTGAATTTCTCTTTCACTTGAGTGTAAAGATGAGTAAATTATTGGTATGATCGTGACTGAGGATTATCTTTGGCCTGTAGTACAAAGATAAATTGTTAACTGATATGATCATGACCATTGAATTTATAATTGAATATCTTTAGCTTAAGTGTAAAGATGAATTGATTAACATGATTATAATTATTGTTTATATAAATTCTGAAATGATTATATATTTCTTTGAGATATGAATATATTTGGTCTGTAGTGTAAATATGAACTGTTGAAGAATATCTTTGGCATGTAGTGCAAAGATGAATTGTTGATGAATATCTTTGGCACGTAGTTCAAAGATGACCTATTGTTGAATATCTTTGGCCAGTAGTGCAAAGATGAACTGTTGACAAATATCGTTGGCCCGTAGTGCAAAGATGAATTTATTAGTATGATTATGAACATGAATTATGATTTGGTATAACCATGATCTTTGATGTTTCAGGTAAAGACATGTGATGAAAATTATCTTCATCTTGGATGCGAAGAGGAATTTAGAATCACAATTATGATTATGAGTTATTTATATGATTGTGAACCAGAACTGTTGATTGATGTTACATGGATAAAATATTGTTGATGAATTTTTAACATGGAGAAGATAATAGATTTTATGGTCTATTTGACTCTTCTAATGGATTGCTCATTCCGTTGCAACTATGGTTGAAAATTTTTATCATCTACCATATGTTATAAATCTCTAATTTATTACTGATGAATACTATTGATAATTTATTTATCTTTAGTCATGATATTCTTTACTGGGCTAGTTGTGCTCACCCTTCTGTTCACAATTCCTTTCAGGTAATAAGAGTGTAGCTGGGTCGAGCGGGGGTAACAGTGGAATAGAACGATGGTCATCATTTAGGAGTTATATTTGGTGAATCATCAAGGGTGAAGCGAACCCAACGTTGGAAGGGTGTTTTGCCACTATCATACAAGATGTCTAATGACATACAACCTCGTGTCATTATAAGACAGGATTGTGCTCATCCACTTGCTGAGTATATTTACGAGCACTACCTATATAATCTTGGTATTTGTTTGAAGTATAATTCTCAATTAGAGACAGTGGAGATAATGATAAGTCAAGAGAAGACTCACCATTTGGAAGAATATGATAGCAATCTTCTCGTTTTTCTTTGGGGTCTATTGGGTCAACCAAGGATAATTCTGTGGTCATATGATATTTATCATAACCTAGAAGCATGGCGTCCCATGTACGAAGATTTTCTTGAGCACTTTCCAAATATTCTAATTTCTAAAACAGTTTTTGACTATAACTTTATGTAAGGTGTCATTGTGAGGAGCTGTCCACGGTTGGGACATGAGTCACATTTGGTATATATTTGTATCCAAACTCACAGCATATGTGTTGTTATATTTTGCACGACAATTGTTGTAATAAAGTTGTAGTTGTTTTCTGTACCATGTATTTGGCGACTCAGAATAGGTTGGATGGAATGGACCTATTTTGGGGTCGTTACATATAAATAGTTTGACGATAGTAGTATCGTGGCAGAATAGATTCGAGGTTTGAAGGAATACGGATTTGGGGGCGTCACATTAACCCCCATATGATGATAAAGCAATATTACCGAAATACAAGATTGCTCTCCATGGGGCAGAGGAAAAGACTTCAGCTTGCAAGGTTTCTATCAATCGATAGACCGATTTGGTTACTTGAGGTTGCCTCCTCGATTCCCAAGAAGAATTACTTTGGTGGACATGCTTGATCGAGGCGATTACAGAAAGCTTAATACTACTTTAGTTATTTGTTTATTTCAAAATTTTGGATAGAAGACTCAACTCATTGCAGTGAGGATTTTAGTGTATCAGGGAGTATAAAAGCCAAGTTCTTTATAGAGGAAAGTGATTAATGCTATTTTGAATGACTTCAATGAACCTGGTTCGCTTTCTCCAACTGGCCTGTTCCTTGGTGGCACAAAATATATGGTTCTTCAAGGTGAGCCAAGAGCTGTTATTAGAGTATGATGTTGTGGTTATACCATTCACTTTCAGTATTAAAACATCTGTCTCTTGGATTGTTCAATGCCAAAATGGTTATTTGCAGACATGTCTTCTAATAGATTGTTTATCAATCCAGTTCGCCATTAACTCACCATAAAGGTGGGCTAAGCACTTAAAAATCTGCTATGTGCTTCATAATTTGGGCTAAGCATTTAAAAATCTTTTAATAGATCGCTGCAACCACCTTTACAATATCAACATCATAATGATATTCTCATGCTTGTAGTTGAAAAATTAATTATGATAATAGTAGGATATTTATCTGAAGAGTCTATATGTCATGGTATTCAGGATGTGACCCTCTTAATGGTTGCCTTTAACCTTTTTTTAACTTTGGTTTCAGGGACCTGGAGGTATCCCTGTTAAGAAGATCACCCAAGCCTTGATTTTTTGTATCTACGATGAGCCAATGACTCCAGGGCAGTGCAACATTGTTGTTGAAAAGCTTGGTGATTATCTTATTGATAATTGATATTAATTACTTTGGTAAGAGTTGTTATTGTCACATTTTTCTTTGTTGGCGTCATTACATGCTTTTGCCTAATTATTTACTTTTAAATGCTTGCAGTGAAATGATGATACAAGTATTTGAGGGTGTGTAGCACTACTGGTAGTGACAGTGATTGGTGCTTTAAAGGCGATGACTATGATTTTTTTCCTGAATTCAATTGTGTTTTCTTTTTATTCTCAAATGAAAAGTATTTTGATGATTTTAAGTGAGGTGGTGGTTATCTTTGAGTGTTATTTTTCCTTTTTCTATGGATACAAAAATTGATTAAAATCTCATATGAATATGATATCGGGCTTGTGTATGTTATTATATGTTTGAGTTCTTCAACATTTTTTACTCTGTTTGTGGTAATGTTTGACAAGGCTTGCATTACTTGGCACTACAATAATATATTTTGTTCCTCTGGCGGTAAAATGGTAAATCAAGAACTTTAATCTATTTGTTCTTTGGTAGTATCTATATTTTCTTTCTTTCAAAATTTCTGGGGAATTGAGTAGAGATATTGGGGTTTAAGTTGAAATTTGGGTTGAGAGGATTCTGCTTTCCTAAAACAAAATCCATGCTTTAACTTGAAAAATAATTGGCTCCATCTTCTATTTGATCGTGGCTCCATTTTCATGCGGTAAATATACCTAGAAAAATACAAAGAAATTACTCAAAGGTCTGAAACAATTGTTACAAAAAATTCCTTAGAACAAAGCAGAAGATATAATGCACAAACCGGTAAACTCTCAACACTACCCCTACAAACCGGTATATTCATTTGTTTTTCTGTGCAAAATATGATCATCGCACAATAATTTACCATCTTCTTATTATATTTTAATTTATTAATTATACATACACATTTATTATTAAAAAATTGAATAATCCCGACCAACGTGCGTGCTTATATCCAGTAACGACACTACTGTGATATCGCTAGTTACAATAAGCCAGACAAAGAACGCAATAAGTTAAAATAAGTAACTGAACTTACTGTAACGTCAAAACAAGAAAGAGTCTATGTACCAAACGCATAAATGAACTATTCGTTTTCAATTTTTTTGTTTTGGTTTCCGATTCCAAAGTTTTAGAATTATTCCGTCAAACGGCGCGTAATAGACTATTAACCAAAATGCTCAAAAGACACCTTTAGCCACCCAGTCACAAAAAAAAACAAAAAAAACAGAAAAATACAACCAGCCATGGTTGACTTTAATTTGGGCCTGCTTTTCTTCCTAAACTCCGATTACACCCATCTGTCTCACCACTGCAAAAACACAAAGAAATCAGAGAATCCTGTGAACCCCATTTCGCATAATTGTGCATTTGCTATGATAATCATAGGAAAAAGTTGATTTTTCTCAAACACCCACAATTTATTATTTGTGGGAATTACGAAAAAGAGTAGGTTATGGCTTGGAACAATCCGTTTCAAGAAGTTGCCAATTCCAAGCCACTGTTTCTGACGATCTACGCTACAGTTCTCATCGGCATCTTATTCTCTTCCTTCTATGTCTTCTCAGCGATTTACTTCCCTGACTCCACCTCCTCTTGGCGCCTCTTACCGTCTGCCTCCAGTACATTTCTCTCTATATATATTCCCTCATTGTAATTTTTTTGACATTTGTCTGGCTAAATTCGATTAATTGTGAAATGTTATTTGTCTAGTTAAATTCAATTAATTATTTATTTTCACTAAAGTGGTATTTGATTGCATCTTAATCTTAATGCATCTTAATAGCCCATGTATCTTTAACTGTCCACGTCTTTGTATTAAAAAATCCTCTGAATAAGTTTATACTCATATTTGTCTCTTAACTATTCAGATAGATTCTTAATACAAACATATTGGTTGTTAACATGCATTAAGGTGGACTATTAATATGCAATCAAACACCACCAATTTGTTTGCAAAAATAGGGGTGAATTGGACTATTTGTACTAATTTATAACCACTAAGGATTTTAATCCCATAATTAGTCTGTTATTTAATCCGATTGTCATCATTTCCAAGGCCATTTGATGATGAATTATAATAACAAGTGGAATTGTGTTATTGTATAATTCCTTTTGAGATATCAAACGTCCTTATAAATTATAACAAATAGTCTATTGATTAAATAATGGACTAATCCGGGATAAATTAGTCCACAGTGGTGTTAAATTAGTACACATAATCCTATCATGTCTAGCATTTTTGCAAACAAATGTAGACTAGGTATAAATAATTAAATATTGAATGAAATTGTACATTTGAAGTGGTGGAGGATTTTGTTTTGCAAATGTTATATATGGTGTAGTAAAATGAAACTTTGTACATATGTGCTTTTCTGTCATAGTTTAGGAAAAGTGAATTTAGAAATGTCGTGAAGTTATTATTTTTGCTTGTTTCAGACTCATGGGGTTGCAATGTCTATACTCAGGTGGCAGGTTTTTGTTTTATTCTATTTGCTTCATACTGTTTTATCTTTAATTTGATTGTATGGGGGATCTTGGATGACAAGATGTTTTAATTTGTTCTCATATCATTAAAAGGAGCAATTTTGCATAAATATAGTTCGAAGGGCAACTATCAGATTCATAGTGGCCTTTAGGATTGCCTTTTATGGGCCCAAAATTGAATAGGGGTCAAGACGCTGTTGGGTGCTGGCGGCTGAGTCAAGTGCCCCCAAACTGTGTGAAATGGTTGCCTAATATACGAATTTATACGGAGGCAGAGGCACAGGGCTTGTTTGGTTCAACTGGGAGATGAGTGTCAGATTGTCGACATCAGCTTAGTGTGTTCCATTGCCAAAAGTTTTAGAAAACTTAGTGTACTGCTTATATGATTACCCTTTCAACAGGTCAACTGGTCTTCAGTTGCGAAAAGACTTGCATTGCCTTGGTGAAATATGAATTCTACTTTGGAATGAGTGGTTGCTCAAAGGAGTAAAGGAATACTTTAAATTGCTTGACATATTTTGTTATTAATCATCAATATTTGATTTGAGATATTGCTGTAATCTTCAGAAATTCCTCACACATTGGGACATTACATTGAACAATATTTACTTACAAAGGTGCAGTTTCAGGGAGATAATAAGCAATAATTATTTCGCAATAGTTCCGTTTTGATTTTTGATGAAGAAACGACTTACTAAAATAAGATCCTATTTGTTCTCTTTCTCTCACTCCACTCCTCCCTCTCTTTATTTTTTTTTCCATGGTTTCTCTCTCATCTGGATATTATTAATTTTTGTGTGTGTGTGTGCAGATTCTCCTCTCTTGGATCAGAAACTCAATAAGTCTCACCTAATAGAAGTAGATGTTATGTTGGCACCGAGGCCCCAACCTCAACAAAACACGTTGAAACCTGTTTGGGAGGTACCCCCATCTGGTTCCAAAATGCCACCTCTGAAGGGATTCCGACTAAGAAAAGAACTTGTACAAGAAAGGGTTAAAGATAACATTATAATAGTGACCTTCGGTAACTATGCCTTCATGGATTTTATCCTGACCTGGGTTAAACACCTGACAGATTTAGGTGTTGACAATCTTCTTGTTGGTAAGTCTTACATACATCAGCAATACATACATTGTTGAAGTCGAGAAAAATTACCAAATCATACCATAGTTTTACAACTTATGGAAATTGAATTTTTTTTGTAGGAGCAATGGACACAAAACTGTTAGAGGCTTTGTATTGGAAAGGTGTACCAGTTTTTGATATGGGTAGCCATATGAGTACAGTAGATGTTGGATGGGGTTCTCCAACATTCCACAAGATGGGGAGAGAAAAAGTTATTCTGATAGATGCTATCCTACCGTATGGGTATGAGCTACTGATGTGCGATACAGACATGGTCTGGCTTAAGGTAGTCCCTTCATGCTTACTATTGCGTGATTGTTTCTAATGTTTATACTCCTGCGTACTGAGCATTATTTATGCTTATCCAGATTTTGCAAAATAATTTTTTTAAGCTTTACATCTTTTACTGTGAACAAGTAGGGATAGATGCAAACCACTACTAAATGATGGAATAGTTCTTAAATTTTTTTTGATGTTCACTATCTTGAGTGAGCTTCCTTAAAGTTTTTATCAATTTCATATTCTCTTACTTTCTTAACACCATATCTGCTTGTGAGACGCGATGCTTATGAAAAGAGCGTAAATTAAAAAAAGAAGACAAGCAGCAAATATGGAGTTACTTCCTTAAGAAACTTAATATGCAGAATTCGTGTAACAGCTGGAGAATCTGTTTTTGATGCATTAAAAACTTCAGCACTAGATAATTAAGAAGATCGTGGCAATACTTCATTTTTTCGTTGTGCACTTTCATTTTTCTGAACATTTTTTCTTTCAGCTCTTCTTGTTATTTACATTTTTGGTACAATTGTTGATTGTTGATCTCCATCTATATCTGAAGGTGATATTTGTTACAGCCTTAATGGGACTGTTTCCTTATTCATTGTCTCTTGTTTTATTAAATTAACTCTTACTCATTTATTTATCTATATTTTCCATTGTTGCTATGTTCCTTTCATCACCCATTGTGTTCCTTGAACAGAATCCGCTTCCATATTTTGCACGTTATCCTGAAGCCGATGTGTTAACTTCAACAGATCAAGTTGTACCAACAGTTGTTGATGATAGGTTGGACATCTGGCAACAAGGTGAAAATTATGAAAAAATTATGATGAGCATCTCCATTTCTTAGAGCTGTTATAATTACTATCTGAGGTCAATAGCTTGCATAATCTCAAATAACAACATCATCACTAAAGCAACTGTATATGTGCACATATTATGAACCTTTGTACAGAATACACATGCATAAACCATGAATATACTTGCATTGCTATTAAGTTACTTAAGACATAAGTAACCTAAGAAGATCCTCTGATATGTTTATCAGAAGAATTGTATGGTGACCAAATCTTCATCCATGATAGGAGCATTTCAATATGACTCCTCCTTAGAAGTGTCTGTGCTTTTAGAATGCATATATTGCTCCGTTGTAGAATAAAATATACATGCGTTCCACCATTCCCAATCACCAGGATCTGCCTGGAGTCGGATGATGAGCAAGGGGGGCAGGCTTCAGGCCTCCTGTTACTTGATTGGGCCACACATGAACATGTAACAATGAAATCCTGTGTATTTCTTTCTCTGGAAATGCTTGGTCCAGGTATCCAACTATCCATATTTGCATTTATTTGAGCATAATATGTTCACAATTGTTGGCTTCACTTTATCAGCCCTGTCGTCCACACGCCCAATTACCAATGACGCGTCCAATCCTGCATATAAACGAAATCACACGCAGAGCTTAACAACTTAAGCCGTCAGGGGATAGCTCCGGTGTGAGAATAAGTACGTGCTAAAAACAAGTTAATAATGGGGATTTAGTGCTTTAGTGCTTAAAAAGAAATCAAATACCTGTGAATTAGGGTATATCCTTGTATTTATAGTGATCAAACCTCCTTCTCCAAGCCCGTCCCCGAATCGGAATAAAATTCTTCATTATGGTGGATACCCAATAATGGGATAGAAGAGAATTTTTTTAAAGAGAGGAAGTCGAACATTATCCTGACTCTTTCCTTAGGAATTAAATATTAAATGCAGTTTGGAATCTTAAATTCTTTAAAATTCTGTCATTGTCCAAAATAGATCCCTATGTGGGGACACTTCCTCCACATGGACTATGGTCCACCTCCAACCTGACCCAATTAATTATGTCCCAACATTGCCGCCACTCTTTTGTTATAATGGGACATTTAATGAATGAGTGCAAAATTTAAAGCCCAATAATTAAATAATAAATGAGAAAACACGAAATCCAAAGTCGGACACATCGGTTCCTTACCCAACACTTATTGTTGGACCCCACCATCTTCATCGGTCCACTCATTGCGCCGCATTTGGAAAAACGATCGAAGATAAAAGGTTGGTCACTTAAAAAAGATTCCCACGCCCAAAATTAACCGCCACATTTCCAGATCGAGTTTTCAAATCATTCAAGCTTCCTTTGCAACCTTCCACCTTTAGCGCTACCTCCTTTTTTCCGGTAAAGCTTCTATATATCCTCCCAACACCTTGATCAACAATGGCCGCCACAAACGTCCCCACCTCCTATGTCCCAACCGCCTCCGAATCCGACGTCACCATCACTGAAAGTAACCCCATCACTTCCCCTATTTTCACCAACTCCACTGTCACTCCCTCCATCGCCACCAGCAACCTTATACCCGTCGACATCCAACAACCAACCAACACTGTCATCGCAATCCTAGCAGAAGCAACCACTTCATTATCTAGACTCCCTTGCACCTCCGCTAGCCCTTGCTGAGCTCATTGAAATGAGAATCCGAAACCATTATACATTTGACAAGGCCTACACCCATATAAACACCAGATCTTCTGTTCAAAGCTTCCTACTTTCTAACATCCGAAAACAATATAAACACCAGACACATACGAATTTCGAGCTCCAAACCTATCCGAAAGGATGTACTGGCGACCGAAGGCAGAATGGGTTTCCGTCCCCCTTTGGGCCCTGAAATATGGTGTCCGATTACCATTACATGAGTTCATATCCTTTTTCCTTGGCTTCGTCGGAATCGGGTTCGCACAACTAGTTCCGAACTCATATATTCACCTAATTTGCTTCATAACATTTTGTCAAGAATACAAAATTACTCCTGGGTTGGACTTCTTCGCACTATTAAGCGTGGGCCGATCCAAAGAGTCGGGCCTACGCCAACTTAATAAACAAGAGGGTTGCCAGTAGACTGCCTGGTCTTAGGATACGCCTCACAACTTCCCTTATGAGAACTTCAATGCCTTCGTCTTGCCAGTAGACGATGAGAAGTTAGTGGGCCTCGAACCCAAAGACTTGGTAATCGCCACCACTTTTCACCGTCGGGTAAGAACAACTAACTTTGCCCCTTCTGTTTTAAGAGTTCTCATATCCCATGCATATCCATCTAATACACTTGTACCCTTCTTAGGCATTGTCATCTTTTGGCCGATTGTTGCTCCGAGTCGAGGAGATATCTGCTTGAAAGAAAGAGCTTTAAAATACTGCCGAACGCCTCTAGGCAGAACTCAATACTGCCACTTCCGATTTGATGGAAGAGAGAGGGAAACATAATGCCGCCCTGCTCCACGCTAACGAATTATCCCGAGAAGTAAGCTAACGTGGAAATTCTCCGAGCTCTTAGAGCAAAGGGAAAAACTTCTAGTAGAGCGGGCCGAACCGAAAGAGGATAACGAAGTGTTGCGAAAGGCTTGCACGACTCTCGTAGGCCAATTTGAACAGCTCCACCACAAAATGAAAAACCTGTTGAAGGCAACCTTGGATCTGGAGAAAGATTATGAAAGGCTGAAGAATGAAAAGTCTACCATCTCTGAGGCCAATAAGCAGATCATCGAGGAATACCAAGAATCCCCAGAATTGACGTAAAGAATCATATCCCAATTCTCCGAGGGTTATCAGAGCCACAAAGAGAGAATAAGGTAGAAGATGTTGGTAGCCGGCCTTGACATCCAAATCCTGGATTCTTCCGATGATGAAGCCGACCCACCACCAAACTAATTTTAACTTTGTTCATTTTACAACTTTTTATCTATGTAAACAAACTCCCGTGTACAAATATTTGCAATGAATTAAAATCAACTTTTGGCAAGACTGAATGTTTACTTTTATTAATAACGAGATAAATTTACAGAGTCATAGAAGAAAACAACTTAACATACATTATTGATAATACTTCCTAAGCAGCATGCCAAGTGTTTTTAACTTCTGATCCATTTATACTTCGAAGCCGATAAGTTCCTGGCTTCGGCACTTCAATTACTTCATAAAGGCCTTCCCAATTAGGCATTAACTTCTCGAGGTTCTGGGGCACCGAAGCCTCCTTTCGAAGAACTAGATCACCAACTTCAAATCTCCTCTGTTCAACTCCTTTATTATAATGCCTGTCCGTTCTTCTTTGGTACATTGTTAACCTTACCAACGCCGACTCCCGAACCTCCTCCAACAGATCCAAATTGTGGCGAATGCCTTCATCATTGTATAACTCCTTGTATTAACTCACCCGAAGTGAAGGAGACCCGATCTCTACTGGAACAAGGGCATCGGTCTCATATGCCAATCTGAACGACGAGTCGTCTATTGTTGTCCGAGTGGTCCGATATGTCCATAGAACACTGAGTAACTCATCGAGCCACCTTCCTTTGGCTTTACCCAACCTTCTCTTAATCCCATTGAATAGAGTTCGGTTAGTGACTTCTATCTGGCCATTGGACTGAGGATGTGCAACTGAAGTTTTGCGATGCTGAATATTTAAGTCTCTCAGGAACTCTTCAAATTTGGACCCCACAAATTGTCTTTCATTATCAGATACCAATACTATGGGAATACCGAACCGAAAAACCACGAACTCCTTGAGGAATTTCAAATACTCCTGCTCTGTGATCGTCTGAAGTGGTTTGACCTCTACCCATTTAGTCATGTAATCAATCGTTACCACCACGAAACTGACCTGCAAAGCCTTTGGCAAGGGACCCACAATGTCGATCCCCCTAACAACGAACAGGATCGAGGACAAGACCGAAGACAGCTCCTCATGCGGTTGATGAGGAATTGGACTATTTAATTGGTACCTCGGACACTTCTTGACATATTCCTTTGCTTCTTGAAAGATTGTCGGCCAATAGTATCTCTGCCAAATCACCTTCTACACCAATCTCTTTGCACCCATGTGGTCTCAACAAATCCCCTCATGGACATCTCGAAGTACATACTTTGCTTCGGACGGAACCAAACACTTCAGTAATGGTGAAGAAAACGCACGTCGATACAGGTCCGCATCAATCAAGACAAAACTCGAACTCTTACATTTAATTTTCTTCGCCAACATCCGATCCGAAGGGAGCTTACCGGCTGCAAGATAATCCATGTAGGGAGTAAGCCAACAGTCTGATCACTCCACCACCAGGACTTCCGACTTCTGAACACTTGGGGCATCCAAGAATTCCAAGTATACCGATCCTCTGAATGAACACGCTTTTGTCGTGGCCAACGTGGACAAGGCATCGGCGATGGTGTTATTTGTCTGATCCACTCCTTGGAAAACATAAGAACTGAAATAGTAAAGCTGATCCTTGACTTCGGCCAAGTATTTAGACATCCTTGGCCCCCGGGCCTCATAGTCCCCCAAAATCTGTTTAACTACTAACTGGGAGTCGCTGAAGACGATCAACCTCCAGCCAAAATCGCCTCATACTCAACTTCATTATTCGTTGCTTTGAACTGGAATTGGATAGCCTGCTGCACCTTAAACCCCTATGGACTCGTCAGAATTACCCCTGCGCCACTGACATCCGAAGTTGATGGCCCATCCACATAAAGTGTTCAAGAAATTTGAATCGACCCAACGTTTGAAATCGAACCCACATCCACCAATTGATCAGTTGAGTCGGGTTCGAAAAAAGAACACTCCAACATAAAGTTGGCCAAAGCCTGACCCTTTATCGCCGTTCGGGGGTAATTGTGATGCCCCCAAATTCAGGTGCTTAAAACCCGAACTCAGTGCTTCACGATACCATTTCTTTGAGCGGAATAATAATAATAATGTCATAAATATCAAACTTAATTTACATATCAGAGTTGTCTAAATCCCAGGTACGCAACCTTTAAAACATTTCATCTGCTAGCTTTCCTTTCCCTTTGTTTTTACCTGAACCTTCAGGACGGTCATACATAGCTGAAAACATTTAAATTAAGCAATAATGAGCATTTGAGTGCCCAGCAAGTAATAGTAATCAATAAACATTAGCTGAAAGGATTAAATATTTTCTTTGAACGATACTTCAACAACGAAGCAATATTTGTGAAGTAAACTGAAGCAATACTAACCAACATAACATTTTTATTTCAAATTTTGAAACTACGTATTGACTATAATTGGTGAGCAGTCGACAGACTATGAACTTTGTTTTTAATTTTCGATAAGGTTTAACAGAACTTCATCTGCAAACCGTCATAACTTACAGGCACGGGGGGTGATCAGCCCGTTATGCCCTGTATTGATCAATACTACATATAACGATATTCTCGTTCATCATATCCGCCTTAGGCGCACAATTTTTTTTTCATGTTCGGGATGTTCATACTTAGTCGGGAATCCAAACCAAGCAATTTGGTTGGATATCAATAAGGTTCTATCATATTCAAAAGATATTTTAAATCTGTGTCTAGCCGCGACAAATAGCTTAGACGACTTTCAATTAAAATATACATATTGGAAATCAATAAGTATGTATAACATGTTCAATAATTATCCAAGTGAGGACACTTGTATAACCAATCTTAGAAATTTACGAACAAAATATATATATATATATATGGATTATACAATAATACAGCAATGATAAACAATGATTGGATATAATTCAAGAACTGGTATATCTACAAAGGTATAGATACATGAACAATAACAATATAGTTCTGAAACTGGCTTACACATGTCCATTGCATAAAGTAAATGTAAAGGGTAGGATACTTGCACAATGTAATTTGAGTACGGTTAGGAAACTTGCTTACGATATCCGTTGAATAAAGTAAAACAAGAGTTTAGGATACTTGCCTGGTCTGCTGCTTACACAACTTAGTTCTATCTTTAATTCAACGACCTATCAATTATAAGATTGTTCTATTGATTAGAATAACATATCATAACACATAGTACTGTTATATACAGTCAACACATAGCCTAATCACATTGTCACATAGTTATATTAGTCATTAAGACACAAACAAATACTTATACAGTCAAACTATATAGGTTAGGATCAATTTCGGTAGTATTTCGGTGTACCGACGGCTTTATCGGGTAATTATCGAGTTTAAAACTCTATCATGTAGTTCAATATTATCCTGGATATTTTAAATACCAGTCATATTATTTTTAAATGACTTATAATAATTTTTAAATAATTATTATAATTTATCTTGATTTTTCAAACTCTAGAATTATTATTAAATGATTTAAATATTAGATAATTATATTATTGCCAAAATAATATTTAAATAATATTAAAATATTAATGCAATAATTGCCAAAATATCAAAGTTATTTATAACAACTCAAAATATTTTTAAAGTATTAATATTACCCTTAAATAATTTTTAAAATATTTAAAATCATTTTTAAACAATTACCATTAATATTAAAATATTAAGGTATTATTCACTAAAATATTAAAAGTCATTTATAATAACTTAAAATATTTTAAAACCATTTATATCCTTTTTAAATGATTTTTAAATCAATAAAATCATTTTTAATCTATTTATTTAATATAATTATTAAATATATCTAATATCATCAATATTAAATAATTAATGAAATTTACTTTAAAATATTGAAAGTTACATCTTATAACTTAAAATATTATTAAATACCTTATTATCATTTAAAATAATTTTTAATATAATAAAATTATTTTTAATTAATTTATTTAATGAATTTATTAAATAAATAATATTCAAATAATTACTAATATTTATGGAAAATATGCCAAATTATTAAAAGTTAATTTTTATGACTTAAAATAATTTTTAAAACTGATTTTATAATTTTCGAAATTTATTTACTATTTTTAAATGATTTTTAGAATTTATTTCAATTTTTAATCATTTTTCAGAAATTAGAAAACTAAAATAATAGAAACTGTCGCTATAGGCTATAGCGACACTTTCTGTCGCTGTTGGTGTTCTTGAGCTCAAGAACACTGACAAGGGAGTGTTCAAGGGGTCATGTTTGACCACCACTAATTATCTGTTCAAAGTCGATCTGGACAATATGATACTTTGATGTTGTAGCATATATGTAATACTATAACATCCACTCATTACTTTGGTCATACAACATCACAACAAGGAGATCAGAGCCCCCAAACTTCTTGTCAGACTTCATCTGGGTTTTTTGGGTTACCCAGAAACCCAGATAAAAACCCAGACAGTTTCGACTTGGTACTTTCTAGCTCAATTTAATCTAGGTACTAGTCATCCACTGGTCAATCTATTTGTTCAAGCTCGTAGTACACGTCACTATCATACATCATATCAATCAAACTACATCAGAATCACTAGATATCATACGGTCAAACCATGTCAGAAGTGGTGTTCTTGAGTTTTCTGGAATTTCCAGAAAACAGATTTCGTGAACGAGTAGGCTAGTTTGACCTTCTACTGTGTTCTATATATTTGTGATTTAAGGGATCTACAAGCATGTATCCATAAGACTTATAACAAACTACAAATTAGATATAACAACATAGACAAAAGACTCAAAATCTGACAGATTCATGCTTTGCAAAACCTTGTCAGACATTGATAAGGACTTTCTGGGTTACCCAGATTTGAAAAGGCATGGTCGGTCAACGACCTTTGACCATGAATAACTTACAATCTGTTCATGCTCTGACTCTGATTCAAGTTTCAGATCAAAGATCTTCTAGCATACTACATGCCCAAACATTTAAACAACAAAAATGATAACCAGATAAAGATCTATGGGGTCTGACATTCGGTTGTCAGATCACTTTTGAAAATTTTCCAGATTTTGTAAAAACTTAAATTTGAGCATAGGCAAAACTATGTTTTTCACCACTAAACTTGACACGTTTTACTTAATACACGATTGAACTTTTAATTTTTCGAATTACATAACTGAACTAATTATTATTTTACAATTAAGCCATTCCGTTAAAAAATATTGACAGACGTTAAATAATTGCTGACGTGGCACTGACATGGCAAAAAAAAAAAAATAATGCTGACGTGGCAAAAAAAATACATAATACTCATTTTAAAGTTTTAAAAATAACAAAAACATAATAAAATAAAACAAATTTTTCTAAAAAATATAATTTTTAATAAAAAGCAGATTTTTTTAAAAAACATAATTTTTAAAAAAAATATACTTTTTTAAAAACAGATTTTTAAAAAACATATTTTTTTTAAACATAATTTTTTAAAAAAACATAATTTTTTTTAAAACATAGTTTTTAAAAAAACGTATTTTTTTTAAAAAAAACATAATTTAAAAAAAAACTAAACTTTTTAAAAAAAGCATACTTTATTTTAAAAAACGTAATTTTTAAAAAGCGAAATTTTTTTTAAAAAACATAAACTTTTTTACAAAACGGAACTTTTTTTAAAAAACACTTACTTTTTTTAAAAAAACATAAATTTTTTTAAAAAACAATTTTGTTTTTTCAAAAAACATAATTCTTTTTTAAAAGCAGATTTTTAAAAAACACAATTTTTTTTTAAAAAAACGGAACTTTTTAAAAAAAGCGTAATTTTTTTAATAAAACTTAAATTTTTTAAAAAAATTATTTTTTTTCAAAAAACATAACTTTTTATAAAAACCAGATTTTTAAAACGTAAATTTAGTAAAAATTTCTTTTTTTAAAAAATTATTTTTTTTTAAAAAAAATTACGTTTATTAAAAAAATTACGTTTTAAAAAAAATTATGTTTTTTGAAAAAAATTATGTTTTTTAAAAATCTGTTTTTAAAAAAGTTATGTTTTTTTAAAAAAGTTTCGTTTTTTTTAAAAATATGTTTTTAAAAAAGAATTATAATTTTTTTTAAAAAACATAAATTTTTTTAAAAAGCGTAATTTTTTAATAAATTGACGTTTTTAAAAAAACTAGTTTTTTTAAAAAGTTATGTTTTTTTTAAAAAATTACGCTTTTTTAAAAAGTTAGGTTTTTAAAATTTTTTTATGTTTTTTTTAAAAGAATACGTTTTTAAAAATTACGTTTTGTAGAAAAATCTATTTTTTTTAATAAAAATTGATGTTTTTTAAAAATCTGTTTTTAAATAAAAGTATGTTTTTTTTAAAAAAGTTCCGTTTTTTTAAAAATTTGTGTTTTTTAAAAAATGTTCCGTTTTTTTTAAAATATGTTTTTTGAAAAAAATTTATGTTTTTTTTAAAAAAGTCTGTTTTTTTAAAAAAGTTCCGTTTTTTTAAAAAAAGTTTGTTTTTTTAAAAAAATTACGTTTTTTTAAAAAAAGTATGCTTTTTTAAAAAAGTTCAGTTTTTTTAAAAATAATGTTTTTTTTAAAAAATTACGTTTTAAATTTTTTTTATGCTTTTGAAAAAAAATTATGTTTTTTAAAAAAGAATTATGTTTTTTTAAAAAAGTTACGTTTTAAAAAAAAATTATATTTTTTTTAAAAAAATGTTTTTTTTTAAAAAGTATATTTTTTTTAAAAAGTATGTTTTTTAAAAAAATCTGTTTTTTATTAAAAATTATATTTTTTAGAAAAATCTGTTTTATTTTATTATGTTTTTGTTATTTTTAAAACTTTAAAATGAGTATTATGTATTTTTTGCCACGTCAGCATTATTTTTTTATTTTTTTTGCCATGTCAGTGCCACGTCAGCAATTATTTAACGTCTGTCAATATTTTTTAACGGAATGGCTTAATTGTAAAATAATAATTAGTTCAGTGATGTAATTCAAAAAATTAAAAGTTCAATCGTGTATTAAGTAAAACGTGCCAAGTTTAGTGGTGAAAAACATAGTTTTGCCTTTGAGCATATAAATGTTATGGATCAACTATTTAGCAACCCAGATCACTGATTCACACCTTATACAACATATTTAAATATTCATACATCAAATCTAACATATCATACAAGATTAAATTTTTTTTTCTTGGCTTAGGGTTTACCTTTCTTGAATAAGATATAAGTGTTAGTGGGGCTTGATTAGGGACTGGTCTAGCAAGGTAATTTCGGAGGTTTTGAGTTGAGAGAGTCTTGGTTGGGTGTTGGTGTATAAATGAGCAAGTTAGTAACCCTTCTCTCTCTTGATCTTATATAAAACATGGATGCAATGCATTTGGATTGTTAAAGTGGCTAAGATATTTGGCTTATAGGCACATGACTAGCTAGAGTTGGTCACCAACCACTTACTAGGGCTAGATCTACACTCCACCTCATTAAAATATTCAAAAGGGCAATTTGGTCATTTGGTTTTTAGTTTTAGTGGCAAAGTGGGCGATCTATTCTAACCCTTTAGGGTTTGACCCTTAGGGTTTAACCCTAAGGTTCTATAAGTCCAAATTCTAAGATTATGCAATTAGGGCAAAAATGAAAATCTTAGTTTCTAAAAATGTGAATTAGGGTTCCCTAATTAAATTAGGTTTCCTAATCACCTAGGATTTGTAAATTAGACTTTATAATATACTAATTACCATTAACCTTGTTAAATTAATAATTAGGGTTTACAACTTAGCAGTTAGGGTTCTAATTTAGTAATTAGGGTTTCTAAATATTAATTAGGGTTAACCTAATTAACATTAAATCTATAATAATTGCCATTAATTATATAACATAACAACTTAACAAATCTTACAGTCGCAATTGACTTATGTACTATAGTTTATCAGTAACGTTAGGGTTTTGTATTGTTTTACTATAACTGTCCACACATTAACATTACACACATATCAGGCATGTTTATATTACTGAAATATAAATAATATTATATTAATATTCTCATTCCTTGTTCAAAATCCAGAATTAGGGTTTTAAATTCATATTCGACATAACCTTCATATATACCATTATTAATTAACTTAAAACAATTAACTTAATTAATATAATAAAATACATATCATAATAATCCTTATAATCATATCATATATATAATAATCATATTTTCATGAAAAATAAATAATAAATATTTTTATTACAAAATTAATTTATAATAAGAATATAATCTATAATGATCAATAATTCTTAAAAAGAATTTATTTACAATTATTCATGTAATAAATAAGTTTTATTTATCACATAAATACATATACTTTTCTTTGCACATAATCCCACCTTTATATATATAAAAAATTAAATGCAAAATTTATTATTTAATTATATTAAAAATATTGGGTTATTACAGTAATACTCCAAAGGGAACTGAGTCAACTCCATGGCCCAAGCAGCGAGTCGCCCTGACACGTCCAGTTTGTGCAAGACCTTCATAAGCTGATCTATATATACTACTATTAATCGACCCTATAAATAGTGCCGAAGTTTTTTGCTAGCTATTATCATCGTGTAAGCAAACTTCTCCAGGTTCGGGTACCTCGTTTCTGCGTCCCGAAGAGCGTGACTGACATAGTAGACGGGGAATTGTTTCCCCTCGCCTCTCGTACCAAAACTGCTCCAACTGCCAACGAACTAGCCGCTAGGTATAAATATAGAGGTTCCGAAGGGATCGACTTCATCAACAACAGTGCCGAGGACAAGTATTTTTTAATCCCTTAGAAGGCATCCTCACACTCTGAAGTCCACTGAAACGTCTTCTCGTTCTTCGACCCCTTCAGAGTTTCAAAAACGGCAAACACCTTTTTGCGGGCTTCGACATAAATCTCCTTTGTGCCGCAATCTGACCCGTCAAACGTTGAACATCTTTGAAAGATTGGGGAGATTCCCTGCTCTGGACATTCTTCTCGATTAGGTTCTTTAAATTTCGACAATCCACTGTGGAGTGTCTAGAGGTTTGGTGGTAATTGCAGTATCTGCTATGGTTTCCTCTCTCCGGGCATGTATTGTTCGGGCTAGGCTCAAAATAAGGCTCATCTCTCATCTCTTCCAATATTTTTGCCCGATCCGTATTGAGCAAAGTATAGACTTTGTTGACTCAACGATTCAGGAAGGGTGGTCGGCCTCCTCTCGAACCCATTATTGAAATTCTTCTTTGTCTGGTTATCTGGCCGATTATTGTTGTCTGACCTAGAATAATTATTCCTATCCCGATCTCTGGGCTTCTCCAAAGATGGTGCATTCGGCCTATGACTTCCCATAGCCTCCTCAACTGCAATGAAACCCTCCGCTTTGTCGTATGCTTCCGCCAAGTCTTTCGGGGCATTGAACATCACGCCCTTCACCAATTTTTTTAATCTTACCACATCCAGTCCCGTAGTAAAGTATCCATGTGCCTGAATACTATTCAAATATGTCTCTATTCCGACCGCCTCTCGAAACCTCTTCACATACTGACTTAGGGTCTCGTTGGAGTATTGCCTTATTTGCATCAGGGAAGCGGTCAGTTTTCTCCTTCGCTTATTGCTCTTAATAGGTTGTGGAACTTATCACAAAGCTCCTTCCATGATGAAATCGAGTTCGGGGCCAGGGACGTCATCCATTGCCGAGCCTCCTTCTAGAGGGTAGTGATGAACATCTGACACTTAACAAGATCAGAATAGTCGTAGAACTTCATAAGCCTATTATATGCGTGACTGTGATCATACAGATATTCGGTGCCATCATAACTCCATGTGTGGGGCCTTCTTATTAGGGTCGGCCCGGACATAATCAATCTTTGGAGAGAAGGGTGATGTCTGGTCAACCGGTATCTCCTTTTCTTGGTTGACCGATACCAGTTTCTGCTGCAGTTCTGCCACCCTTCAGTCTCATCTTTTTGGTGGGATGATTCATGCCTATCCCGATCGCGCTCCGGAGAGGCCACCCGCCGTCTCCGTTCGAACCCCCCTCGCCCTTCCTTGCTTCCTTCACGAGCGGCTCCTATGTCTGCTCTTTTCGCGCCTAGAACCGTCCAAACGATATGTCCTGGATCGGTTCTTTGGAGATGCTTCTCGACGCCGGTGATGACTGGAAGAGACCTCTTCACCGCCCAATAGTGCATCCATCTGGGCATCCAGTTCTTTCTAGCAGATTTGTTCTCTTGCATCTTTCTGGACAAGATTAGCTCCCTTTCATCTTGACCGTCATGCTTTGCGTTCTGATCCTCTTGAGTGAGCGTTCAGGATGGGATATCCTCGACACGACCGTGGGTAACTATCACCTTCTTCGTAGCCGAAAACAATTGTCGTTTGATGGGAGCCGTCCGAGCCTTCCTTGGACCCACCGAGTGACTGTTGGGCTCGAGCCTGTCTGAGACATGCTTGGAAGGCCCCAACATGTCTTTGGCTGAACCCTTAGGTTGAGTGGATGGGTTAGTCGTTGATTTCTCCCGTCCAGAAACTTTCTTGCTCGTCTCCACAACTCCGATTAAGAATCTGGGTAATTATAAAGAATTATTTAGCACTAAAGGGCCCTCCTTCTAACTCCAATGTTAACGCCAAGATTCGTCCACATGTCCAATCATCAATGACGGGTCTAATCCTGCATAGAAACGAAATCACACGCAGAGCTTAACAGCTTGGGCCGCCGGGGGATAGCTTCGGTGTGAGAACAAGTACAGGCTGAAAACAGATTAACAATGGAGGCTTAGTGTTTTAATGGTTAAAAAGAAATCAAGTTCCTCTGAATTAGGTTATAACATTGTATTTATAGTGATCACACCTCCTTCTCCAAGCCTGTCCCCGAATTGAAATAAAATTCCTCATTATGGTGGATACCATAATGGGATAGAAGAGAATCTCCTTAAAGAAAGGAAATCAAACATTATCCTGACTCTTTCCTTAGGAATTGGAAATTAAATGTAGTTAGGAATCTTAGATTCCTTTCACTGCCCAAAAAAGATCCATACGTGGGGACACTTCCTCCACATGGACTATGGCCCACCAAATCCAATTTGGCCCAATTAATCATGTCCCAACAGGCCCCATATACATTCTTTAAGATTAATAGCTGACTGATTGTTTACTTGGTTTTCTTATTGTTCGAACTTCTGTAATTTGTGATAAGTAACTTCTTCTTTCTTTAACCTTTCTATTTTAGCAACATATTTTACTAATCTATGTGTTGGTTCTCCTTGTATAGTTGGTGCTGCCTACAATATAGGAATTTTCCACTGGCGGCCAACAGATGCTTCCAAGAAATTGGCAAAAGAGTGGAAAGAGATGCTTCTAGCTGATGAGAAGATATGGGATCAGAATGGTTTCAATGATATTGTACGCAGGCAGTTGGGACCATCTGTTGACGAGGACAGTGGACTTGTATATGCTTATGATGGAAATCTCAAGCTGGGCATTCTGCCAGCAAGTATTTTCTGTAGTGGGCATACTTATTTTGTTCAGGTAAGTATTATAGGAATGGTATCTCTTAGTCATTCCTACACTATTTTTATGTGCACAAAAGAGCTCCTGTAGCTTTCCTAATGTTGCTGGCTTGTAATTTTGTCATGTACGAAGCACATAGCTGGATATAAACTAATGGTGATTATACAGAGAGCAAACCCCTTAGCTTTTGTGGCATTTTTCAGGCCATGTATCAACAACTCAGATTGGAGCCATATGCTGTACATACTACATTCCAATATGCAGGAACTGAAGGAAAGCGTCACCGAATACGTGAAGCCATGGCTTTCTATGATCCACCTGAATATTACGATTCTCCAGGTAGTTTATTGTTAACTTGTACATCTTTCAGAACTAATCTTGCACACCTTAAAATTGCTCTCTTGTAGACTTTAATCTTTGGAAAATGCAATGATCTAAAAGGCGGGAGGCCGGGGGGCCTAGCGCCTAGGGGGCCTAGGCGGGATTTTGTTTTTTAAGCCAATTTAAATATTTTATCTTACATTTATCCAAAGAAAACAATAATATAAAACAAAACAATCTATAATAAATATAATAAATGTTTTTGCTTAAAGTTCAAACACATATCTTTAACGTATAAGTTTTATTCATAAACAAGATTGCTATTAAATAATAAAATTTAAAATTTCAAGAATTCAATTCAATATTAAAACTTAAGAAACTAAACATAAATTTAAGAATTATATTGATTTAAACTAAATATTACAAATGTATCATCATTTATATAATTTGAAGTTGGTGCAAGTTCAAAAAATTACAACTATAATAAAATTATCCATTTTGACTTCATCTTGTTCACTTCTTGTTGTGATTTGATATGCTACAATTATGAATATGGTAAATCATTAGAAAAATAAATATATTAAGATCTGATTTGGGTTGTAATTAAAAAAAAAAAACTCCTAGGCCCCGCCTAGGCCCGCCTTTCCCGCCTAGCCTGCCCGCCTAATTTCCTGGAGGGAATTTTTGGCTTAGGCGAGGCGGCAGAGGTGGGCCTAGCGTCTAGGCGACCGCCTTTTAGAACACTGGGAAAATGTCATACACAATGTGTGTCCTCAGGGTTTTTAAACAATGTATTATTGTGGAAGATGTTCTAATTATTAATCCACCAAATTTTAATTTTACATATTATTGTTGTCTAAGTTCATGATTCTTGGTTGGTTACTGCATGCCAATCTTTGACAACTGTATGACCTTGCATATTCCACTTTTTTTAATTGTTTCCTTCTTATGAATCATGATTGGATCCTTTTCCCTGACTTTATTTGTTTAAATATCTTTCTGAATTCTGTGCTCTGGTCCACTTATTGATAGCAAACTGATTCAGGAAATATTATATCTTGGAAATCAAAACTTCTCCTGAACCAGCACAATTGATCTAAAATCCAGAAATCAAAAGAAGAGAAAACCCTTTTAAGTTTCATTTCATTTTTAATTTAACCATGGTAGCCAATTTAGAATTGAGGTTTAACTAAGAAGCTTTAGCTTAGTATCTCGAGGAATCAAGTCAGTCCATAATCAGTTAGTTGAAATAGTTATTCATATTGGATGAAAAGTTAACAGAGTAAATGTTTATACAAGCCGTTATCCCATTAGGCTATTGCTATAGGAACTAAAAGTAAACAAAAGATTATAGAAAGGGGAGCACTATTTTCACATGTGTTTTTAATATTTTCACATGGTCTCCTCTCACATAAAGGTGGGGCCCACTTTATACTTAATGTGAGAGAGGACCATATGGAAATATCAAAAACATAAGTGGAAACATCAGTTCCCTATAGAAATTGTCTCTTCTTCAAACATATACCTCACTAGTAACCTTTTGAGCAAACTCCAGAACTGGTACTGTAGTAGTTCCCAAAAGATCTCAGATTGACTGATGTGGATAAGATATAAGAGGTAAATTTGAATTTTATAAATTTCTGGAGTGCCACAATCCGAAGGTATTCCTTGATTAATTTTGCAGCAGAATATATCTTTAGATGGTATTACTTGATAGATGAATTAGAACTAAACTTTACTGAGGCCAAGCTGAAAGGAAAGTTAGAATTTGACGGATAAAATACTAGCAAAAACTTTTTGCTTCTATTAGACTATGGGAAGCTATACCAATTTCTTTGAGTCGTTAAAAAATGTCTCCTAATCACAGGTGACAGTATGTTAGCAGTTTATCATTTGGAAATTTCCTTGGAATGAAGGTGTGATGATTCGTATGTATTGTTAAGGATCTAGTATTGTGCATATTTTTCCTAGCTTAGGATCCACATGTTGAATCAGAATTATTTTCCTTGTTGAAATCGTGAAACAAAGAAATGACCCAAAGTTTTCTCTACCATATTCTCCTTTTTGTCTTGTTGTTTCTTCTTTTATTTGTTGGTTCGGATGGTATACTGCAGCTAACCCTTAGGTAATTTCCCCTTTAGTAAAGTTTATGAGTATTATGCAAATATCATTTAAACTAGGAGAGAGAACAAAGTCTAAAGTTGATATCAAATTGGCAAAAATTCTTGTTCCCACCCCCCCTCCCCTCTTTTCAACTCGGTAGGAGATTAACTTTCAAACAATCAATGTTTGAGATACACATTAGTTACTGTTTTCAGAAGGCATGATCTAGAGTGTCCCTTTTTATTTTATTTTTATTTTTCATTTTCTGACTGAGGGTATCCGACAATCTTAAAGCATCTGACTAATCCCTTGGACACATGGCATACCCCGCAAGAGACGTGCTCCGGGAAAGTCTAGATTAAGTATGGTGGATACCCGTAAGAGTTTGTAAGGTTAATCATGTGACCATCCCTTGTTAAAGTGGAGGACATACTTCTGGGCCAGCCCTTTAGGATACCATGAACAGATGTTTTTTCTTATTCTGTCTTGAGTGTGTAGGTCTGCATACACCCCCTGTTTGTGTACAGTTTTCTGCAACTTCTATTTCTTTTGGATTTGAACGTTTATCAATATCTATAGAACACTGTACATATACATTTACATACACGGTTCCCCTCGTGTTGGGATCTCCGACCAGTGGCCACCATTATCACAACCTTCACCAAGAGATTTGGACAACAAAAAACGAGAGAAGGAGAAAGAAGTCGCGTAAAAAAGGGGGAAGGTACTCTTTTTCGCTCTAAAAGCATAAGATGTTTGTTGGAAAACATAGAGGGAGTAGAGGAAAATTGTTTACAACCACACTAAATTGCCACCAAGTTGCCATGGCTAATCACAGCCACCTCCCATAAAGCCAGATCTATAACTTGATGGTGACAAACACTTGTTCGTGGCTAAAGCTACAACTACATGTTGGTGCTGTTTTCTTGTAATTGTTTCATGTTGGTGCTGTTTTCTTGTAATTGTTTCATTACCTCCATTTGGGGCCAACCAAGAACAAGTTTGATTTGGACTATGCAGTACCAATCTCATATATATATATATATATATATATATATATATAAAAATATTAAATCCATGTTGTTTGTATTTTGAGAGAATACAAATTTTGAGAATTTACTTGGACCCAATTAAGGGTGTAAACGAGTCTAACCGAAGCGAATAGAGAAGTATTCGAATTCGAATTGTATTTGAAAAATTCTACTCAGATTCGACTCGACTCGAGTATTTATTATTCGAATTTGATCCGACTTGGATCGAATTATATTCAAACCAGTGTTCTAAAAATCTCCGCCTAGGTCCGCTTAGGCCCTGCCTAGGTGCTAGGCCCCCCCTTGGCGCCGACGCTATGCCCCCCTGACGCCTCACCTAGGCTCAAGGCTGGGCTTAGGCGGAGATGTTTTTTTTATTTTAATTACCCAAATCAGATCTTGATATATTTATTTTTTTAATGATTTACCATATTCATAATACAGATTATAACATATCAAATCACAACCAGAAGTGAACAATATCAAGTCAATGAATAATTTTATTATAGTTGTAATTTTTTGAACTTGTACCAACTTCAAATTATATAAATGATGATACATTTGTAATATTTAGTTTAATTCAATATAATTCTTAAATTTATGTTTAGTTTCTTAAGTTTTAATATTGAATTAAATTCTTGAATTTTTAAATTTTATTATTTAATAGCAATCTTATTTATGAATAAAACTAATACGTTAAAAATATGTTTGAACTTTGAACAATTGTATGTTTGTGTTTGAACTTTGACATTAACAATATGGATGTGTTTTAACTTTAAGCAAAAGTCTTTATTATCTTTATTATAGATTGTTTTGCTTTATATTATTATTTTGTTTGGATAAATGTAAGAAAAAAATATTAAAATTGGCTTAAAATAAAAAATCCCGCCTAGGCCCACCCAGGCCCCCTAGGGGCTAGGCCGCCCGCCTCTCGCCTTTTAGAACATTGATTCAAACTACTCACGAGCTTCAAATTCAAGTTCGAATTCGAGTATCCACATAATAACTAGTTTTATAATAAATATAATTATAAATTGATTTTGTTATTTTACTTAGAAATGAGAAAATATATTTACTATTATACTTTACAAATATAAAATCACAATTAAAATTAAAAACAAAACAAAATAATAATAATAATTAATTATCTTAATTTGATTTAATTTTGTATATATAAGAGAATGTATCAAATATCTAATCGAATCCTTATCAATCGAGTATGTATCGAATCATAATCGAAAATTCGAGTAGTTTAAATATTAAACGAGTCGAATATAACCCGACTCAGATTCTACTCATTTTTATTCGAACCATTTTTTATGTTCAGATTTAGATTATATTATTAACGAATTACGAAATTGAGTCTCGTTCGTATATTTTCGAGTTGAGTCCAAATTTATCCCGAACTGTTTGATTCGTTTGCGGCCTTAGACCCAACCCTCTAGCATGTCAGTATATACACGCGCACACATAATATCTTTTTCTTGGAATGGCTGAATGATACTTTTGTCCATCCAGGTTGCCATCCACTTTTAAAGTTGTCTATAAAGTTTATTTTTCGCCAATTAAGTCCTTAAAGTGATATTTTTTTGCGTTTCCGTTTGTTTTACCCGATTTAACCCTAACCCGACTTATTTTGACCAAATTTTGACCCAACCAAACCCAACCCAGTTTTATTCGACCCCAATTTCACCAATTATTTCTTAAAAAAAAGTTAAAATGTTTTAAAATAATAATAATTTTAAAATAAAATATTATTTTTTACTTATTTAAAAAAAATAATTAGTTTTAATATTTTAAAATAAAATTTTATTTTAAATTTTATTAAAAATAATTAATATTTTCAGGAAAAAATATTAGAAACTTTTATTTTTTTAAAAATGAGTAAAATTTCATAAAATATAAATTCAAAAAAAATTAAAGTTTAAATTTTTTAATTTTTAATTATTTGTATGAAAATTTGCATATCTTTTAAAATATTAAAAATTTTCTATATTTGTTTTTTAAAAATAAAGTTTTTTTATTTACTTTTTTTAAATCTATATTTTATGAAACTTTATTAATTTAAAAAAAATTAAAATTTCTATTTTTTTTCCTGAAATTAAAGTTTTAAATTTTTGTTTTATTTTTTTGAATCTATATTTTATAGGACTTAACTCATTTTTCAAAAAAAAAATTTTTTTCTTATTTTTTCCCTGAAAATAATATTTATTTTTAAAACTTTTTAATTTCTTTTTTTTTTATAAAATTTAATCAATTTTTTTAATTTGTATTGTTTTTTGTATTTTAATTTCTATTTTTAGTTTTTTTTTAAAAAAATTCTAATATTAAGAATACATATAATAATGGTAAAGACAAACTTGTTTTTTTTTTCTAAAAATAAATTTTTAAATAAAAAAATGAAAAAAAATCTATTTTTTTGAAAATAAAATTTATTTTCTTATTTATTTTTTTAATCTATATTTTATGAAACTTTACACATTTTATGAAAAAAATAAAAAGTTTCCATTTCCATTTCCTAAGGAAAGAGTTAGGATAATATTCGACTAGCTTTCTTTAAAAGAGACTCAATCCTATCCCATTATGGTATCCATCATAATGAGGAATTCTATTCCCATTCGGGGATAGGGCTTTTAAAGATGTGTGATCACTATAAATACAAGGCTATACCCTAATTCACAGGTACTTGGTGATTACTTTTCAGCACTGGAGCATTAAGTCTACATTATTAACCTGTTTTCAGTCTGTACTTATTTTCACACTGGAGCTATCTCCCGAAGGCCTAAGCCGTCAAGTTCCTTCGTGTGATTTCGTTTCTGTGCAGTATTGGACGCGTTGTTGGTGATTGGATGCGTGGACGAATCTTTAACGTTAACATTGGCGCTAGAAGGAGGACCCTTTAGTGCTAGATAATTTTTTTCAATCACCCAGATTTTTAATCAGAGTTATGGCAACGAGTAAGGCGAACACAGTTTAGGTCCGAGACAAATCAACGGCGAACCCGCCTTCTCAACCTAGGGGTTCGGTTAAAGAGAGGTTAGGACCTTCGGTTAATGTTTCGAAAAGACTCGGGCCCAACAGACATTCTGTGGTTCCAACAAGGGGTAAGACGGTCCCGATCAGACGACAACTGTTTTCGGCTACACAGAAGACTGCAAACCCTCATAGTCGTGCCGAACACCAAAATTCAGAACGTGATGGTCAGGACAAAAGGGAGCAGATTCTGGTAAGGAAGATGCAGAAGAATAAAGACGTTATGGAGGCTCTGCGCCTTCAACAGAAGGAACTGGACGCCTATATGACAGCGCTGTTGGGAGTGGAGGAAGTTTCTTCTAGCCATCATCATCGTCGCGAAGCCACGACGGAGGACACATCGTTCGGACGGTTTTAGCACGAGAAGAGCAGGCGTAGGAGCTGCTATCGGGAAGGCAGTAACAAAGGGCGAGGGAGGTCAGGACACAGACGCCGGGTGGCTTCTCCGGTACATCTAAGGGATATGCATAGGTCATCCCCCCAGAAGGACTCTGAACACCTCGCGAAGAGAGTTGCAGAGTTGGAGAAGAAGCTGGCAGAGGATCAGAAAAAAGCGGTACTTTCACTCAGATTCTTTGTGGTGCACGTAGATTCGGTGTACAATGCCATTTTGGGATGGCCGACGCTGATAGCTCTGCAGGCGGTGATTTCCACCCCCACTTCAGACTAAAGTTTCCTACACCAAATGGGGTTGGCGAAGTCAAGGGAGACTTGGTTATGGATGCTACAGGAATTCATTGATATCATCAAGAGTTAGAGTCAGTAAACAAAAGCATAGTATGACAATCGAGATGGAACCATTTACCGAGGGAAGTACAAAACCCTTCACTTTGCCAGCTGAAGAGATTGAAGACATTGAGTTGATTCTGGGAAATAAGGAGAAAATGATCAAGATCAGTTCGGGCTTGCAAGAACCCTTTCGGACGAGATTAATTGACTTGCTTCGGGTGTATGCGGAATCTTTGTGTGGGTGCCCAGTGATATGCCGGGGATAGATGAATCCATTGTTGTGCACCGATTGAACGTAGACCCTGCCAGGAAACTTGTCCGACAGAAGAGGATCTTCGCCTTTGAACGACAGAAGATTATTGATGACGAGGTGGCCAAGTTGTTAGCTGCCGACTTCATATTTGAAATCAACTACCCTGAATGGTTGGCAAATGTGGTCCTAGTTTGGAAGCAGAATGGAAAGTGGAGGATCTGCATTGACTATACAGATTTGAATAAGGCGTTCCCGAAGGATTTTTACCCACTGCTGCACATTGACCAATTGATTGACGCCACGCTAGTGTATGCTTTGCTAAGTTTTATGGATGCCTTTTCGGGATACAATAGATTTCAATGCATAAGGAGGATATCTCGAAGACGACCTTCATCACACATCGGGCGATTTATGCTTATAAAAAGATGACTTTCGGGCTACTAAACGCTGGTTCAACTTATCAGAGAATGAATTATGTGTTCCGAAAGCAATTAGGTCGAAGTATGGAGGTATATGTGGACAAAATGATCGTAAAAAGTTTGTTTGTTCTGGAGCATCTAGATGATCTAGAAGACTGCTTTCAGACTGTTCGGGACTATAACATTCACCTGAATCTGACGAAGTGTACTTTTAGCCTTGGATTGGGAAAGTTCCTCGGGTATTTGATGAGCGCGAGGAATTGAGGCAAATCCAGAGAAGATCAGGGAAATATTAGACATGAAATCTCCTGAGTCTTTCAAAGGATGTTCAACGTTTGACAGGACGGATCACAACGTTAAGGAGATTCATGTCCAAGTATGCCGAAAGGTGCTTGCCGTTTTTTGACACTCTAAAAGGATCGAAGAACGAGAAGACGTTTCAATGGACTTTAGAGTGTGAGGATGCCCAAGGGATCAAGAGATATTTTGTCTTCGGCACCTCTGTTGATGAAGTCGGTCCCTTTAGAACCTCTGTACCTTTATTTGGCGGCGAGCTCACTAGTGGTTGGAGCAGTATTGGTTCGAGAGGCAGGAGGAAAACAGTTCCCCATCTACTATGTCAGTCATACTCTTCGAGATGCAGAGATGAGGTACCCGAACTTGAAAAGTACGCCTATGCTTTGATAGTAGCTAGCAGAAAACTTCGGCATTATTTCCAGGGTCAGTTAATAGTCGTGTACACAGATCAACCCTTGAAGAAGGTATTGCATAAATTGGATGTGTTGGGACGGCTTGTCGCTTGGGCCATGGAGTTAACTCAGTTTTCTTTGGAGTATTACCCCCCGAATGACGATAAAGGTCAGACATTGGTCGACTTTGTGGTGGAGTGCTCATTTTCTGAACCTGACCCAACTGATCAGCTGGAGGAAGTTATGGGTTCGGTTTTAAACGTTCGGCCGGTTCAGACTTCGTGGACACTCTATGTTGATTTGTCGTCGACCTCAGACGTCAGTGGAGCCGTGGTGATTTTGACTAGTCTTGAGGGGTTCAAGGTTCAGCAGACAATTCACTTCAAGTTTAAGGCGACTAATAACGAATCTAAGTACGAGGCAATTTAGGTCGGTTTACGTTTGGCTAGGAGTTTAGAAGTTCAGCTGCTGGTCATCTTTAGCGACTCCCAGTTAGTAGTTAATTAGATTTTGGGGGAGTATGAGACCCGGGGGGCAAGGATGACTAAATACTTGGCCGAAGTCAAGGATTAACTTCACTATTTCAGTTCTTATACTTTCCAAGGAGTGGATCGGTCAACCTTGTCCAAATTGGTTTAGAAACGAGTTCATTCGGAGGATCGACATACTTGGAGGTCTTGGATGCCCCGAGTGTTCAGAGGTCGGAGGTGTTGGTGGTGGAACGATCAGATTGTTGACTTACTCCCTACATAGAGTATCTTGCAGACGGTAAGCTCCCTTAGGATCAGATGCTAGAAAAAAAGTTAAAGTATAGGAGTTCAAACTTTATATTAATTGATGGGAATCTGTACCGGCGTACATTTTCTTCACCCTTATTGAAGTGCTATGTTCCGTCCGAAGCAGAGTATGTACTTTTGGAAGTCCATGAAGGGATTTGTGGCGACCACATGGGTGCAAAGGCATTGACATATAAGGTGATTCGGCAGGATTACTACTGGTCGACGATCTTTCAAGAGGCAAAAAGGTATGTTAAGAAGTGTCCTAAATGTTAGCTGAACAGTCCTATTCCTAATCAGCCGCCTGAAGAGTTGTTTTCGCTCTTATCCCCGATCCCGTTCGCTGTTTAGGGAATTGATATTTTAGTCCCGTTGCCGAAGGCCAAAGGGTAGGTCAGTTTCGTGGTGGTAGCGATAAATTACATGTCTAAATGGGTAGAGACTAAACCACTTCAGACTATCACAAAGCAGGAGTGTCTGAAATTTTTCAAAGAGTTTGCGGTTTTCCGATTTGGTATTCCTATGGTGTTGGTATATGATAATGGTAGACAATTTGTAGGGGCCAAGTTTGAGGAGTTTTTGAGGAACTTGGGTATTCAACATCGGAAGACTTTGGTTGCACATCCTCAGTCCAATGGTCAGGTAGAAGTCACTAATCTGACCTTGCTTAGTGGGATTAAGAGAAGGTTGGATGAAGCCAAAAGAAGGTGACCCGAGGATCTCCTTAGTGTTTTATGGGCGTATCGAACCACTCCTCGAACAACAATAGGCGACTCGCTGTTCAAATTGGCGTATGGGACCGATGCCCTTGTTCCAGTAGAGATCGGGTCTCCTTCACTTCAAGTCGGTCAGTATAAGGAATTATATAATGATGAAGGCCTTCGCGATATTACTCTTATGAGGTTAAGGATCATGGAGTGCAGAGCTCCACCGTAGTTATATCTTTTTTCCTTTTCATATATATACTTTTTTAATAATTGTTTTTCAATTAATTTCCAGCAATTATTCTCCTCCAAAAATGATTCTACATCAAGTAGTATCAAACTTAAGGTTTCTCCATTAATTTCTTATTTTTGGGTTTGAGAAAAATAGTCAGTTGTTCATGTTACCACTCAAACGCCAGAGTACTATTCACCCTCCACCAATACAGTCTGCTTGCCATCTCATCATTCTTAGCCTTCTGGACATTGTTCCCATCGCTACCATCAACCAGACCTGTAATTTTTAACCCAACGCAGAGAACGTATGAAACAATCCATTACTAAAATTTTACCGCCATACTCTTGTGCTAACAGACGTCATATCTTACTTCTCTATTGTCATTTATCAACCAGGTCTTCTCCTACAACTTTAGGTCTTTGCAAATGAATAGGAATAATCCTATATCTGTTTCCTGATCTGTTTACTTCATATTTTTAATAGCCAAATTATAGTCAAGTCAAGTCCCTCAATGTTTCCTCACCTCTCCTCCGATCTAGTCCATAACTTGATACCTTTACAATATCACCCTTAATCAAACCAAAATCACCCCTAACTACCCCTGCCCATTCCAAAAACTCCCATTTACTTTCATGTATTATTGCTTAGCAGCTTAGCCCTTGGTTTTCTATTTTCTGTCAAGTAGGCCCCTAAAAAAGGCAAAAAAAAATAATAACAATAAAAAATATAAAATAAAAAAACTGAAAAAAAGAAGAAGAAAACTCAGAAAAAAAGAAAAGAAGAGAAAAGAAAAGGAAAAAGAAAAAGTGTGTTTTACTTGCATATTGCTCTAATGTCTAGAGCGATAAAACAATTAATTGCACAAGTAAAAGAATATGTTTGGTTTCTTGATGATGATAACAAGCAGTTTGCTATTATACGTGTGGTAATAGTTATTCAAAACCCAAATAGGAAGAGCTTATATATGATATGATTGATGCACAAAATAAACTTGGAAAATTGTAATGCCGGTATCAAGATGAGCAGTAAGAGCTGAAGAAAAGAAGAGTCAAAAGATGAAATATGAGTTTTCACCTCTATGTTCTTCAATTAGAGGTATTCATAATAAACTACTAACATTTGTGAGTGGCAGAGTGAGAGGATACGAATAATACCAAGGCACAAGAAATTGATAATGCCTTCAACCTTGTTTCTTAGTCATGTGATGTGCTAATTATAATGGAAATTCCTAAAGTTATACGACTGTGACAAATGTATATGCAGTGGTTCTTAATAAAGATCTAACTTTCATGAAGCACCAAATTGATGCTATAGTTCAACAAAATGATATTGCGTTCCTTAGTCCAGATTCAGTTGTCATGCCAGAGAAGATGGTTCGAGAAGTTGATACCAAGTTGTTCACGTTGAATTTATCATTCTGAAAATCTATTTGGACCACCTTTGAATGAAAAACAAGTGCTTTCACTAGTTCTCTTCCCAAAGTTTTTCGAGACTTGTCATATGAAGACGTTGTCTATAGCTTATAAAAATTCGAGGATTATTTTAGCCTATTGCTAGGTCAAGTTTTCTCCTATCAAGGGAGAATGATGAGGACGATAAGTCAGGATTCAAAGAAGAAATTGATTTATTTATTTTATGAAAATTTATGATGTCCAATTGGGTTTTAATTGATGTAACTATTTATCTTATTTATTAGTGGTAGGACATTTAATATTGATTAGGAAATTTTAATATTTAGCAAGAGTTTTTAATCATTTAGTACTTTTATGTTCCCCGAGTAAAATTATGGTTTAAGTATCTTTAAATAGTGATGAAAAACCCGCACCAACACAAAAATCTCTTACCACGGCGTAGAAAAGAAAGATCAACTGAGCCGAAAGATCCTAATTCAATATAAATTCAAATTCACTTTAACCGATTTGCCCTTGGCACAACCATTTATAACATAGAAATCACATGTGGAAATAGTGGACTTGAGGATCCTAGAGATAACGTAGAAATCACACATGGAAAGGGTGGACTTGAGAATCCTAGAGATAACATAGAAATCAAGGTGGACTTTTGAGGGTCCTAGCGGTAGTGGAGTATGGAGCTCCACTCTAGTTACAGCTGTCTAATATTTTTCGATTAATTTTTAGCAATTATTCTTCTCCAAGAATTGTTCTATGGTCTATTTGTCCTCTCTTGCCTGTAGATCCGCCAAGCTATCATTAGAACACTGACTCATATCAAACTTATTATCATAGTTATCATGGCGCCAAGTCAAGGTGACAACCGAGAGCTTAAGCGCTTAGGCGACAAGGCACCCGACTAGTTGTTAACAATGTAAATTTTATACATATAAAATAATATATATATATATATATATATATATATATATATATAACATTTATATGAATATTTATATATTTATATTTCTAATGGTTTACCATATTCAAATGTAGGTTGTAGCATAACAAATCACAACAAGAAGCGAACAAGATCAAGTCAAAATGATAATTTTATTATAGTTGTAATTTTTTGAACTTGTATAAACTTCAAATTATATAAATGGTGATACATTTGTAATATTTAGTTTAATTCAATATAAATTTTAAATTTATGTTTAGTTTCTTAAGTTTTAACATTGTATATAGAATACCATAAATTTCAATACTAATAATTCAATAATTTATGATAAAATTAATATATCTCAACTTCAAGGTAATAAGTGAACAACCCAATATATATTATAGTAGTAGACTAGTTATAATTGAGCAGCCCATATATATATATATATATATATATATATATATATATATATTATATCTCAACTACCACGTGACCATTGTCAAAGGCTCAAAGAATATAATACATTTATACACTTATACCATATCATATAAATAATTTTTTTTACAAGAAATCAGAATACCCCAAACAGAGGTCAGAATACCCAAAAAAAAGAGAGAAAGCAGAGCAGAAGAGTAGTCATACCATGGGCAAAAGTCAGAATACCCAAAAAGAAGTATAAAAGAAAGAAAAAAAAGGCCGAAGAAGAAAAGAATAGAACCAAAAATCAAAAGCAGAGAAGAAGTCAGAAGACGAGAAAAAGAGGAAGAGAGGAAGTGAAGAAGAGAAATATACCTGTAAGTCGCCGAAGTGAGTCGTTGGAGTCGGTAGAGGTACTTATCTCCCTCACCCAATCTTCTCAGCTTGATCGATCGATTGATTGGGTTTCGTTTCTGTCTTTTCGCTCTTGGGACTCGTTTCGTTTCTCCTTCGATCTTTTGAAGTTGCGATCGATCGATTGATTAGGTTCAGGCGAACTGTAGTCTTCTTTTAACCCACTTCAACTTCGGGTTGAACCATACCCGGTCTGACCAAGTCGCCCGAAAGTCGTCCAAGTCGCTCAATTAGTGCTCACCTTTTTACTTTGCAACCAAGTCGCCCCGAAGCCTTTCCACTTTCTACCGACTGGACGCCTAGTCGTCGCTAGGCGACGACTTGATAAGCTTGCTTATTATATATCTTGAATGACTAAAGAATGTATAAAAAGCTAATATTGTTTAGCAGTATAAGAATCCTTGTTTAAATGTTTTCAAGTCGGGCTGTTCATTCTTATCTTGTTGAGGTATTGTTATTTTGATACTAGTTGACTTGTAGACATGCTTTATAGCATAAGTTACTTTTACGAATCTCAGTTCATATCCCATATTCTTGTTTACCCCTAAAAATGTAATAAATCTAAAGATAATAACACATGCTTCATTCTTTTCGTTAAATCTCGTAGTTCTTAATTTTCTTTTGTTGCATTTAATTGATGTGATGTGCCACATGGCAAGGATATAGACTTTATCATGTGAGATTAAATTTGAGTGCATTTTTTGCATCAATTTTTTCCCTTCACATAGGATTTGAAAATTTTAGGCAAATCTTTCTGCATCTCATTCTAGTTGAAGGGCATATAACTTGTACAAGGAAAGAGAAAACCAGGAGATTCTTATGCAGCTTTGCAACTTTCCATCCCAATTAAGTTTTCGCTCATCTTCTAGGCAGTGTTTCTAAGTGGTTAAAAAGTTTGTACCCTAATTGAAGTCCAAGACTTGTGCTTACTTACAGACACTTGCCTCGAGGCATTATTTTTTGTTAGCTAGTCCATAGCAAGAATATTGCTGCAATCTAATTTCATTTGAATCTTATGCAGGAGGTTTCTTAACATTCAAGTCATCAATTCCGAAGAGTTTATTACTAGAGGGAGAGCATACCCTTGAATCACACTTCTCCCTTGTAAACTACCAAGTATGCATGTACTAACCTAATCCTGTTGTATTACACTAGTTCTACTTTTAATCTTTTCTTTTCTTTTCTTTTCCTTTTTCTATTTCTGTACTAGAAATTTCATTCTTCACTCATAATCTCTAAATGATTCTCCTCAGATGAAACAGATAAGGACAGCGCTTGCTATCGCTTCATTGTTAAACCGTACACTGGTAAATGACTGTTCTTAGCTTTTATATTTTTGGTATTTCATGGTAGGGTAATTGGGGAATCCTTCAATCTTTGATTGGAGAAACTCAAAAGTAACATATCAAAGTGAAAAAGAAAACCTCAAACAAACTGTTTTCTCCTAATTAATGGCAAAAGGATTTTGTATAAAATCAGAAAAAAGGCAACAGGATCATTATTTTATATTTCATATTTTCGTAGAGTAAACACCTGTAATTCATAAATGGAGGGTCTTAAGTTATTGACACCATTAGACATTTATCAATATTAATGGATGGTTGTTTTATTTTGTATTCGTGTGGGATATGCATGTATGTGAACAATTTAGGAGAAACTTGGCTAGTTACCAGTTTGGATGTGTTGGGATATTCTCTCTTTTATGAAAATGGTAGACATTGTTGTGCAATTTTTATCATCATCACTATATTTCTCAAGTTTTCTTCAGTTTCTTGTAGTTTTTACCATCACACCCCCATATTTTTATGTGCTCATAAAAATGAAAAGAATTTAAAGTCAGGGACCACATTATTAGCTCAAACTTGTAATTGCTTGGGGCTTTGATAATTCAGTGATATTTTACACTTACATAACCAATTTAAAGAATTAATTATTCAGTACTTACTTAGATCTCTCACTTTCTAGTGTCACCATAACTTTTTTTTTTTGGGTTGTATTTATTACTACTGCTATTTACTTCTTTTTTTTTGGGAAAAGTAAGAATATATGATGAGCCTCAATTTAAGCCGGCCGCAAACAGGAATACACTTATACTGCTAGCGATACTACAAAAATGCCTTAACAACTTGATTGGCTAGGAAGCACACAATGCTGCTATCCTATTCCTATCACATCCCAGGAGGTTAGGCACACAACGATAAGAGGCTAGATGAAGCAAACAGAACTTATATTGGTGTAATTGCTTATGGGAATGCCTACAGAAAGATAGTTGCAAAAGAATCTTGGATTTGTCTTACTCGATTTTATTATCTTTTGTCAATGTAGAGGTTTTTGACATCCAGCTTCTTAGGCACAATAGAGATATTAGCAATATTTTCCTCGCAGGCTATAATATAAAGTCAGCTTCTCAGTATATTAACTTTATCATTAGTATCTTGAACAATGTTCATCCAAAGCACAACAACTTTGTTTCAGAGTAAATTTCGGTTTGATTTTCCCTTGTTATTTAATTTTGCACTTATTCTATTAGTTATTTTGTCTATGATATTATAAGAGCATACAACTTGAGGTAGCTCACAACTATTACCAAGGGAATTGTCTTCTATTTACCCTTTCCACTCTCTTTTACTAGTGCATATAGTGCCTCTTCCATTAGGCGCTATAGTACCATAAAACACCGACACATTCTTTATAATTTATAGTAATGTATTCCATCAATGCAAAGGTTGAAATTTCGAGTTGTTCACTTAATAGCTGAGAAGGGTTGTGATTCTTTATTTCTGATGTATCAGCTGCTATATAGTTGCATCAAAACTAATTGCAAAATTCTAAAGCATTGATCCGTCTCTCTTTTTTTGTTTATAAAAAATATTAATTTATATTCTTTTGATTAGTAAGGAGTGATAGACTAGCTATAGTCAAAAGCTAATTTGAAGTTTTCTGTATTTGTGATTTTAGGTTATGCCTCCACTATGGTGCAGGTTGGATAGGTTATGGTTTCCACATCCTGGAATTTTGTTGGGCTCTTTGACAAGGCAGCCTTTTATTTGCCCTTTGGACCATGTATTCGAGGTACTCCTCTTTCGATTAAAGTTGAAACAATGACTAAAACAAGCCTCTGTTAAAATATGTATTCCTTTAATTGAAGAGTCTGTTTGGGGTAGCTGTTGCAAGGAGTATTTAATTAAAAAAAATATATGTGAATGTACTTGTTGAATATTAAAAGGGTTTTTGAGAATGAGAATGCATATTTTAGCAATATTTTATTATTTACACCTTCATTCCATAAATTCCCTACTCTTTAGTATATACGGTACGTCTATACCCCATGCCAGAAACAGTTCAGGCGCAAAAAAATAAACCAATATACCATTGTTATAAAGTAATGCACATAACATAGAGTGGTTTCTTCAGTGTTGTACATACTACTGTCAGTCTGTGACACATAAGTATAGTATTTTTTTTTTGGGGAGAAGAAGAAACTTTTTATTAGATGAAAAGAGATAATTCAAGCATGTGGTGGACAAGGAGTCAACTCACACTATAACAAATGGAAGTAAAAAGAATACACTCAAAAGAGGGAAACTCTCCAATATACAAAGATTAGAAGCAGAAATACACCTAAAGACACCCATGATAGAGGCCCATGAAGGAGCAAGAAATATGATCCTACTTCGCAACAAAGGGAAAGACAAATATCTATCTCTAAAAAACCAAGCATTATGATGTAGGACATAAATTGATGAACAAAGTATTAATTGAAAGTGGTAAATTAGTAAGGAAAATTAAAAGAACTAGGGTGATCCAACCGCAGGAGAACCACTACCCCTAGGGTTTTCCAATCGTAGTAAGAAGGAAAAGTATCGATCGCAACCAATTATTAGGATAATTTCAATATTAAAGTGTGTCCAATAATCTATCATGACTTGCATATTTATAATAAAAAGAAACTCTTAACAATTGGGCCACTAAATAAATTACCCAAAACCGAAATAAACCAATAAATAACAAGTCCACGAACTAAATAAATAAATAGACACTGATAAATAAATAACTAAATAACGAATCATCCACGATTACGATGTCTCATGGATCAATCCCTATAAACTCTCCCCGGCTGAGCTGGAAGTGAAAGTCTCGTATCTCTCAAATTGGTCTAGATCAAACCGACGAAACTCCTCAGCACTAAGCCATGTACAATCATCCAGAGGCCTATTGCGCCACTTCACCAAAAATTGACGGTAATGCTTGGTCGACAAAACCCGCTCATCAAACACATTCTCAATAACTTCTGTTGTACGCTGTGTAGGAACAATAGAAGATGTAGGTGGAATAGGTAAAGGAGGAACAAGTACAGGCTGGCAAGTGTAAGCGAAATAGGGGAAGAAGTGGAAGAGGTGGAATCATTAGAAGGCCCATGATAAGAAGTAAGGTGTTTCACATTGAATACAAGACCAATACCCATATCACTTGGAAGATCTAACTCGTATGCATTATCACTAATTATTTCGAACTCTAAATGGACCCATCTTCTTAGGCACTTTCTTCCACTGTCGCAACATTACTCGATCATTCTCA